>JAOTBA010000003.1:6631565-6645041 GCA_025629845.1 Erythroxylum squamatum | reverse complement strand
GAGTCAAAAAATAAAAACAGAACTGTACGTGATCAACTTCCTTAGTCCATATCTTCCATAAGCATTAAACGTGGCTGCTGTTTTCTTCTGCGAGTGTACACCTGTATGGGGCCCGTAACAATACTTCCCGCCCCCTTAAGAAGCTTGTCCTCAAGCTTGAAATCCGGGTAACGAGTCAACATATCTTGAACAGTTTCCCAAGAGGAGTCAGCTGGGGAAGCTTGGCTCCAGTGTACCAGAACTTCCATTTTTCCTGCTCGAGTACGTTGTCCCAAAATAGCTAATGGAACCGAAGAATGCGGTTCAGTAATAGGAGGCAGCATAGTTGCAAAATCAGTAGAACCAGCATGATATGGCTTGAGGGTGGACACATGAAAGACTGGATGTATTCTTGAATCCGGAGGAAGCTTCAATCGGTATGCCATTGAGCCAATTCGCTCCAAAACCTCAAAAGGGCCATAGTATTTGGCTGCCAATTTTTGATTTGTCCTGGCGGCAAGGGAAAATTGACGATACGATTGAAGACGAAGCAAAACTAAATCCCCAACATTAAATTCCAACGCTCGGTGCGACCGATCATATTGGATTTTCATTCTGTTCTGAGCTGTCTGAAGGTTGTTGCGAAGCTGTTGCAACATTGAGTCTCGTTGTTGAAGAATAACATCTACTGCTTCAATTGTAGAACTTCCAGGTAAGTAAGAAAGTAGCCGGGGCGGGGCCCGTCCATACACGGTATCAAATGGTGTGGTTTTGAGGGCAGAATGATAGCTTGTGTTGTAACAAAATTCTGCCCAAGAGAGCCAATCACACCATTTGTGGGGATGAGAACTGGTAAAGCAACGCAAGTACATTTCGACCGTTCGATTGGTGACCTCTGTTTGACCATCCGATTGTGGATGATATGCCGAACTAAAGCACAGTTTAGTACCACACAATCTGAATAATTCCTTCCAGAAAGAGCTTGTGAAGGTGACGTCTCTATCACTGACCATAGTTTCCGGAAGTCCATGAAGTTTGAAAATGTTATCAAAGAAAATACGAGCAATACTTACAGCAGTATAAGGGTGAGATATTGCCACAAAGTGCCCGTATTTAGAGAATCTGTCAATAACAACCAAAAGCACATTCTTGCCCCTAGAAGTAGGAAGCCCTTCAATAAAATCAAGAGACACATCGGCCCATATCTGCTGTGGAACGGGCAATGGTTGCAGTAAACCAGCTGGTTGTAAGGTTTCTGTTTTATGACGCTGGCAAACATCACAAGCCCGAATGAAATCTCGCACCATCTTTTTCATTCCCTTCCAAAAGAAATCCCGAGTAATCCGATGCAATGTTTTCTGGTAGCCTTCATGACCCTGATTGTGAATGGCAGTCATAACTAAAGGAATTGAGGGAGAGTCTTGAGGAATATAAACCCGGTCTTTAAAGAAAAGTAGACCTTGCTTAAAAGTCCAGGTAGTGGCAGCAGAATTATTGTGAACAGCGGTAAGAAGCTGCTGGATTTCAGGGGACTGCTGCTGTTCGTGACGAATCTCATCAAATAAATCCAGCTGCGGCATAGAAAGAGCAAGAAGGCAGTGTTGATCGGCATCCCGTCGGGAAAGAGCATCGGCAACAGTATTGGATTTGCCGGCCTTGTATTCGACAGTGAAGTCAAAAGGCAGTAGTTTGCTCAACCAGTGTTGTTGTGGTGCAGACAGTGAGCGTTGTTCCAACAAAAATTTTAAGGTGTAGTGATCGGTGCGCACCAAAATTTTTTTTCCCCAAAGATAAGACTGCCAGTGTTTAATTGCTTTGACCAGGCCGATCAGCTCTCTTTCATATGCTGGCAATTTGGTGTGGCGGACTGCCATTGCTCGGCTAAAGAAGGCAATTGGTTTATTCTCCTGCAATAGAACGGCCCCAATACCTGTTTCAGAAGCATCACACTCAATAATAAACAGTAGCTCAAAGTTAGGAAGAGCCAATATAGGTGTAGTAGTGAGTGCCGTTTTCAGTTCTTCAAAGGCTTTGATCGCATTATCGGTCCAGTTGAAAGAATTCTTGCGCAACATTGCAGTGAGAGGAGCAGCAATGACCCCATAGTTTAATACAAACTTTCTGTAGTAGCCAGTAAGCCCCAGGAAGCCCCGCAAACCTCGGAGAGAGACAGGTCTCGGCCAATCTTTAATTGCCGAAATTTTGGAATGGTCGACCTGTACTCCATTTTGTGAAATGACATGGCCCAAGTAAGAAACCTGTGGTTGAGCAAAAGTACACTTGGAACGCTTCAAGAATAATCGATTTGCTGCCAAAATATGAAATGTTTGACGCAAATGGTGTATGTGTTCATCCCAAGATTTGCTGAAAACCAGAATGTCGTCAAAGAAAACCAAAACAAATTTCCGTAAGTGTTCTTGGAATACCGCATTCATCAAGGCCTGAAAGGTGGAAGGAGCGTTTGATAGTCCAAATGGCATGACCAGAAATTCGAAATGGCCGTGGTGAGTTCTGAATGCCGTTTTCTCAATGTCTGGAGAATGCATGCGCACTTGAAAGTACCCCGACAGCAAATCTAATTTGGTGAAGTATTTTGCTCCACCCAATTCATCCAGAAGTTCCTCAATCACCGGAATGGGGAACTTGTCTTTGATCGTCTTGGCATTTAGTTCCCTGTAATCTACACATAAGCGCCAAGTTTTGTCAGCTTTAGGAACCAGAATTACCGGGGACGAAAAAGGAAATCTGCTGGGTCGAATGATTCCTTGATTCAGCATGGCAGTGCATTGGCGCTCTATCTCATCTTTTTGGCCATGTGGGTATCTGTATGGATGTACCACCACGGGCTTAGTATTGGGTGCTAGAGGAATTCGGTGGTCGCAGGGGCGAGCAGGAGGGAGGCCGGTGGGCGATTCAAAAATTTCCGCAAAATCGGCCAGCAATTTTTGTAGTTGATGCTCGTGAACAGTAGACGGCAACAGAGAATGGAGGGTCGGCTGTACCACTGATTTGGAGTTAATACCCTTAAGATCCACCTGTTTCCCATTAATAAAGAAAGACATCCACATGAGGTAAAAATCCCATAAGATAGGGCCCAGAGTTTCTAACCAATTAACGCCAAGGACCAAGTCAAAACCCTTTAGTTGTAAAACAAATAAGTCCACCGTAAAAATAGAACTCCCTAATTCAATTTGTGCCCCTTTGCAAATTCCAGGACTGTGGAGCTGTTCGCCGTTAGCAACGTTTACCCGTAACCCATCTTGTTCATCCACTGTCGCTTGCAAATCTGCCACTATAGAATCAGAGACAAAACTATGAGTGCTTCCCGAATCTACAAGTATCAGTACCTGGCGACCCCGCCAATAACCCAGAAGCCGCATAGATTGTGGACTGCGAGTTCCGGTTATGGCATGCAGGGAGATTTCTGGTGGAGAATCGTGATCGGCCTCCTCTTCTGCACTGGTGCCGTCGTCCAAATCAATCCAGAACAGACGCTTGCACTGATGACCGCGTACAAACGGTTCATCACAATTAAAGCACAGTCCTTTCTTTCTCCTTTCATCCATTTCGTCTCTGGTGAGCCTCTTAATAGTACGCTCGGGTCGGTTGTCAGGAAGGTGAGAAGAGCGTCTGACATCTCGGTGAACCAAACTCTTGGAGTAGAGCTTTCGTTCATACAGGCGAGACATACTCATTGCAGTGACAAGATCCTTTGGGTGGTGGAGCTCAACCTCTACTGAGATGTAGTCCTGCAACCCACTGAGATACAACTGAACTTTCTGGCTTTGATTCAAGGTACCTGCTCTAGAAACCAAAATCTCGAAATTAGTTTGATATTCTTCCACTGTTCCCGTTTGTTTTAATTTGGCCAGTTCCCCCAGCTTGTTGCTTCGAATAGGGGGCCCAAAACGTAAATTGCATTGAGTGACAAACTCATGCCATGTGGGATTTGGAATATCCTGGATCATTTGTAAATACCAGAGTTGTGCACTCCCCTCGAGGTGGTAAGAGGCTAACCCCACCTGCTCATCTTCTGGGGTGGACTGATGCTTAAAGAAATGTTGACAACGGCTAATCCATCCTAAAGGGTCTTCCTTGCCATTGAAGCGAGGGAAATCCAGTTTGGTGAATTTGGGAACAATGACACTGTCTCTGGAAGTGTCAGAACCAGTAGCTCCAGCCGGTCCCTTATCGCGCCGCGTCCGGGCTTGACTCTCCGATCCTGGGGAAGAGGACCGAACCTGTTTAACAGATTCCAAGTCGATGGACATGGCATCCATTTTAGCATGGAGTTGTTCGACCTTCTCATGACGGTCTTGATTAGCTTTCTGCTCAGAAAGGACAAGGTTGAAAAGTTTATTAAGCTGATCTTGAATTGATTCCCCCATAACAGCTGGCTCTGATACCAAAATGTTATGGTCCCGAACGTAGGATCTAGTTAGGGGTCTATCTAGAATGGAAGTGGAAGGTGTTTGGGGGGTAGATGGAGATGATTTCTTTTTTCGACCTATTGTTTTGAAGAACTAAAGGCTCGATTAGAGGGAACCTTAGACCTCTGAGTTAAAGTACTCAAAACTGTAATGATTTCCAAGCTGCCCTCTTCATTGATGATTATTCAATATTTATAGAGGATGTAAACCATCCTTTTACATCAATGGAATCATGACTTGATCATGAACTCCTAAAATGAAGGAAATAACAGAAAGTGGAGATTCACTCCTAACAAAACTGGAAACTAAAAACAAAGTGCTCAAAGAAAGAGTCAAAAAATAAAAACAGAACTGTACGTGATCAACTTCCTTAGTCCATATCTTCCATAAGCATTAAACGTGGCTGCTGTTTTCTTCTGCGAGTGTACACCTGTATGGGGCCCGTAACACTTCCTCCAGCAATGGGTCGGGTCTAAGGAATCAAAGCTGACCGTTGATTCCAAGAGGACAGTAATACATTAACAAAAACTTCTTTTTCCATTGCAATAACCAAGATTAAGTAGTGCAAATCATTCCAGATTGAGAGGGAGAGGATGAAAAAGGAGATGGGACATTCTATTCATTTGTGGAGATCATACAAAATTTCTTCACCGATCAGGAATTATTCAATTGATTGATGTCGGGTGATCATCGTAAAAAATCAGAAACGTATTGACAAAAAGAAATAGCTTGCAAAAAAAACAAAAAAATAATATATACAGATATGCACCTCTACTACGTGATGAAATAATCTTGCATGCTCCTCTTCCGCTTGCCAAACAAAAATGAAATCTCATGACTACAAACGAGCAAAAATAAATCTGCAGCTATGTTCATCAGTCAATATCTGGAAACAGCAAAAACGATTTCATCAGCATTTTTCAATTCAAAAGGGGGCATGCTTGAATATGAACAATTAAATAAGCATACACACAATTTTCCAGCAGAATTACCTCTGATTTGAACAGTTTGATTGACAGCTTCACGACCAGACTGCAATTTCTGGGTATCAGATAAAGTTATTGGTGTCAAAGGAGGCGAAGCATCACTCTCAGTAATCTCTGCATTACGGATAGCTTCCAGAGGCTTTGATACATTCAATGCCATTGCTCTCAGACCACTTGACGGTATGGAGAAACTTCGAGTCACCACTTGGGAAGGGGTTGGCAGTGGAGAGGCAGCTTTTGGCACCAATGACTTACCAGTGGTAGGAAGCACATTAGCTTTGGGCATCAGTGGAGCCGAGTGACCTACCAAATTCACAGGCTTGGAGGACTTGGAGGTTGAATTGGCTGGAGGCCTGGGAAGCTCATGAAGCTCACTTATTTTAGGTGAAGACATGAATTTGGGGGAAGTAGAAGGAGATCCTTTTGGGGATAATTTGGGAGACACTTGTGGTGGTGATGATGACAAACGCCTTGAATTCTGTAAAAGAGGTCCAGAGAACAACTGGGGCTGTTCTACAGAGATTTGCTTAGAAGGCCATGGTTTCCCACCAATGGGACCAGAGAAAGCATATCTTTTGATTTTCTTATAATCAGAAGCACCAAGACGGTCAGGGCGTGAAGCAAAGAGCCCATCAGCTAGTGGTGGAGGCAACTGAGTTGATGTCAGATTATTGTTGCTTTCTCTTAGTACTGAATGCACATTTATAACAGTTGGGCCAGAAAGTTTGTCATCAACAAATTTGTTGTATTTCTTAGGATCAAGGGGAGATGAATGCCATAAATTGTGTGGTCGTCCGCTCAAACTAGTGTTTAATGTGCGAGGAACTAGACTACCTGATGCTGTGAAATTTGGATTCTGAGCATCAAGTGGTGTGGGCAATACATAGGAGTTGAACTTTCTGGTAGATGATGGCCGCATTTGCTTCAATTTGTCAGCCGGGGTGGATTTGTTATCAGCAAATAGTGGGGCTGATTGGCTGCCTGGCCTAATTTCTCCCCTATACGAAAATGATTTTCTATAACTTCCCTCAATATTTTCCTGCAAATATGCCAAAGACGCATAAGCTAACCAGATAGCAATAAAAGCTCAACTGCTTCACATATTGCATTTGAATTGCACCAGAGTAGAGATTCTTTGCCAGCGTAATCTAGCCCAGCTCACTTAAGTTCTCTATTTACAAATCCCTTATGTAAGTCAACATTTAGAAGAATACATTTTAATTAAACAACAAAAGAAAATGATGAGAAGAAACAGCGTGGAACAGTATGCATGTTGAGATTTTCAAACATGAGATCAAGCCAAACTTACACTCCCAAACCAAATTTTTGGTCATTAGCTCAAGCATAATAGTACATTAACATACAGGAATACCATCTTTAGAAAACTCTAACAAGATCATGACACTGGATTCGCTTAAAGGCTTAATCACTGATGACTTATTTAAATTACCCTTAATAATAAGTTTATAAATTGATACACAGTAGATTTTGTTACCTTCGATGTTTCCACTGGTGCAATACTGGGGAACGTAATGTCTGTCATATCCACCTGTATAGATTGACATATAGTTAGATGAAGCTCATAGGATGTTGACGGCATATTCCAAGGATAAAAAAGAACAGTCTAGTATACAATAAATCGACCATGTCCAAAACATATGAGCTTATGTCCTGAATTGATGCTTTTGTCAGTAAATACAGTTGTTCATTAGTTTTAACCCAATGCAATGATTCAGTTAATCCCATACCTCTATCCTTTTATCCCTTTTAAATTTATTCAATCACAGAAAAAAAATAAAAGACAGGATAGAAAAATATTGACTTCAACAAACTTCACTTCAAGGAAATGAACTACAAAATAATAAACTGGAACTTATCATGCACTACAATTCAAGTACTGCAGCTAACAGTTATTTTTGTCAAGAAAGGACCACACTAATCAAAATTTCTCAAGAAAAAGTAGGAAAGCATTTAACTCTTCAAAAAACTTTTAAATCTTACATCCATCGAGTTCCCTGAAGTGGTAACAATGTTCTCCTGGTCATTTTGTCGATAATCAAAACTCAATTCCCCATCATCGTGCGTGTCATCATCATCATCATCATTGTCATCATCATCATTATCATCAGCAGCATTATCTCCATCATAATCTTCAATTCCAGTAAAGTTGTAATCAATATGTTGTTGCTCAGTGACTGATTTGACATGTGGCTCAACTGCTTCTAGAGATTTAAGAGCTTTCTTGAAGAAGCATAACTGTGTTCAAGCGACAAAAGGTCAGAGGCAATCACCCAACAGAGTGAACAAAAAGTATATTAGCGGACAGAAAAATAAGTAACCTGAGCCGCGTGGTGTCGAGCTGCCTGCGTAAGAAGACTACGGGATTGTCCTTGCTTCAAAGACTTCAGACGAAAGACAAATAAAGCTGCTTCGTCATCATATTCATCATGAGCAGCTTGTAAGTGCTGCAAAGATACACTTTCCCCCTTTCCACTTCGTCCCCTTCCTTTGTCTCTCAGTCTTGTTCGAATGAACTCATATATTTCCCTGTAGATCAAGGAATAAAATGATAAGAAATCCCATATTTACAACGCAATGATAACACTCTTGTCTGAAACGGGACCCATTTGGGGGATGGTTACATAAATGCTTCGAGAATGAGTTTGGGAAAGGGTTGACCTTTTCTCATCGCATTGATGCTTCATCTCCTGCATGAATTTAAAAGCAGGAAGTTGAATTACCGTTAATTACTTCAACAAAATCAGGCAAGCAAATAAACAAGAACAATGCCAAAAAGAGAAGAAGCACCAAAGTCATAACAAGCAGGGATGTATTAATTTTAAACCATTGATGCTTTTCCAAAAAAATGAGTATAAATTTGAATCAGTGGATTACACTGCAATGAAAAAAGGGAAAAACCTAAGATAGTTAATGTCTTTGACCATACTCGAATGGATGTTATAAAAATATATAGTAGATAAAGCTCCGTAACTGTATCTTAGCTCCTGTAACCTTATGATGTTATAAACTCCAAAAGGACAGCAAAGATATGGTGTATATTATAGTAGAACGATGATTAGAAAGACAAATGCCAGAGAACATAGAATTTTTCAAACAAACTTTCAAAACTTATTAGAATAATATCAAAGAGTCAAATAACAAACCTCAACCGTTCGAAGTTCATTGAGAAGAGATTCTGAAGGAATTGTGATTGTTTGGAATATATGAGAACGCTGAAATATGCAAAAAGGAAAATAGTTACAACGGGAGACATTTGCATATATGCTTATCGTTTGCTTATAGAAAACGCCTTACATAGCTATCAACAAGTTTCTGAAGTTCAAACTGCACTTTTCCCAGCATCAGGAGGACTTTACCTGAGAAACAAGCTAACTCTTTTCGTCATAAAAAATATATTGAAATAAGCAAAAGATTAATTGAAATCCAAATCCTAGATTATCAAATGGTAATGACTATGAAATGCTTTTTCATTATTCTACTAGAATCATACATCTTAACTAGTTTACTCTGGTAATGACTATGAAATGGCAGAAAATGACAGGTAGAGAGTTTGGTGAAGGAAAGGAACAATTTTGGAAAACTAAAACGATACCCTGTTCTTGCAACTTGGTTCTCCTATCCTTCCTTGAATCACTAAAATAATGCTTCTTTTCATATGACTTATGAAAGACGAGCTTAAAAATTTTGTGCCAACTTACCGCTTTCCTCATCATCATTTAATGCAGTTTTCTCAAGAAGACAAGCACCCATTTCCCGCAATGATTCAGAGAATTCTGTCAATAAATGAGAATATAAGAAGGTTAACTCTGGAATATTGGCAAGCGGTCATCTATCAGGGTCATTTTTCCCTGATCATCCCGAAGCCTAATTCCAACTAACTTCAAAAATAAGCACCACAATTTGCGATTTTCAAGAACAGTAAACTAGGTCAACAATTGAGTACGCTAGCATTTTGGTGTCTTTGTTTGATTTCCCATAATACTTCAAATCTTCAATGCAAACATTACAAGAACTGATGTTGCCGTTGTGTTCACTTGAATTAACGTGCAGCAGAGGAATTAGACCCAATATCAGTAGGAAGAATAAAGAAACAAATGAAGAAAGTACCGTAGGCACTATTAGCAGTTGCTGCAGCAGCAGAGAGTAAACTATCATAGCAATCTCTCATGTCTTCCATGTCCTGATAAAACAATAGAAGACATAATTATCCACATTAAAAACAAGTAGGTTAAATGCAAGGTGATCAAAACGATAGATTAGGCCATAAATTTCCAAACATGCAATCAAACAGCCAACATTTCCTATTCCAGAACGTGGCTTTCAATTGCTCATCAAAAGTACTCATTTAAGCAGATCGCAACCAAAAACACTCAAAAACTAAAATAAACCATATTCATAAAGTAATTGGAAAATAAACAAGCAAACCCAGTGTATTTCACAGTAACGACGAACGCCACGTCCAGTTCCCAAATAGGAGAAGAGAAATAGAGCTCCGGAAGTCGAAAATAGTAACAACGGGGAGGCGGCAGCAGAGTATGAAAAATTGAACGGAGAAAATTATCCATCGACTTTCTCAGCAAGCAAGAGATTAAGAGATGACGCGAGCAAACCTGAGAAGCTCTAGAAATCTCGTCCGATTGACGCAAAGGACGAAGATCCATGTGTTCCTTGTGCTGGTCTCCATGTCTATGGTGAAGTGCTAACCCTCTCAATATCTTCAGAGAATTCTTCATTCTTCTCCGACAACCGAAAATCAAACAAAATCCTCAAAACCAATCGATCAACAGTCTTAGAGAAAGGGAGAGATTGATTTCTTTCTTCTTTTTTGATTTTTCTTCTGTTTCCGTTTCTCTCTCTTTCTTCTTTTCTTTGGAATTTTAACGAAAGAAGTGAAACCAAGGGCAAGCAGCTCTACGAAATAAAGACAAATACTTTCCCTTGAGAATTACAATTTTTATGTTTTCTTTAGTCAAATTTCAAATTGATTGCTTTTTATAATTTTATACTAGTCAAATTCCAATTTTCTTGGTCAACGGTCAAATTATAACTTACCAATTTGTGTATTTTGCTTTGATGGTCTACGTTAATGTGGTCTTTTCTTTTTACAAATCTTGTGAACAAGTTAAGTTGAATCCAAGATGTATTCTTTTTCTTCTCAATCTTTACTAACAATTATTTATTATTATTATTATGGTATATGAAATAATTGTTGATATGACAACCACTTAGGATCTAGAAGAAAGATTGTTAAATATATGTGGGAATTTTGCATCTACGAGTGATCTCGGAAGATATTGCGAGATTTGTTTATTTCAAGCATGTTAATGATCAAAAGCTAAATCAATAAATTAGTTTTAAATTGTTATAAAGTTGATTAAATATTAAATAAAATTAAAGAATTTAAAATATGATCGGAAGAGATTGTTCTTATTCATCAAAAAATTTAAAGTTTAATTAAAAAATTATTGAATAAAATTAATCGATTTATTTTAATTTATAATAATTTACTAATTTACGAAAATTAATAGATTAATTAAAAAATCGGTCGATTTTTAACAAAAAAAGTTATTAAAATAAATCAAACCGAAAATGAAATACTATCCTAGGATTTGAATCCACCCTTGGTGCTTTCTATTTGATTGTATCGAAACAAGGATTTTATCTTAAACGCATTAAGATAGAGAAAGGCAAACATAGATGTTATAGGTACTTTTTTTTCAAACCGAAAAAGATTTTGAAAAATGTGTTATACTTATGTTACGGTTTGATCTAATTGTAAGGTATGGGACTTGAATATCATATTGGTTAAATACAAAATTGATATGAAATTTATAAGGACTTTGGGCTCTCTACCCTCATAAGCTAGCTTTTGGGGTGTGGCTCTCCTAAAGTCCTTATCAAAGCCTATGACAGAATTCGATGGGACTTCATTCATAATACCTTAACTGAGATTGGGATACCTTTAAACCTCATCAGGGTCATTATGAAGTGCGTGACGATGGTGTCCCTCCAGGTAGCCTGGCAAGGCACTCTTTCTGACTCGTTTACACCTTCCCGTGGCATTAGACAAGGAGATCCACTTTTACCCTATCTTTTTGTGCTTTGCGTGGAACATCTGGGACACCTCATTTCTCACAAAGTGCATCAAGGTCATTGGAAGCCCATTCATTTAGGCTCTTCGGGGCCTCCCTTATCTCATTTATTCTTTGTGGATGACCTCGTCCTCTTTGGTGAAGCAACAGTGGCGCAGACGCAAGTAATTACTCGGACCTTGGAAACTTTTTGCTGGGTGTCAGGGCAATGCATTAACTTTACTAAAACCCGGATTTTTTTTTTCCAAGAATGTTCAGCACAATACTGCGCGTAGGCTTAGCCATGCACTCCATGTTACCAAAACCAACAATCTTGGGAAATATTTAGGAGTCCCTTTTATCCATGAGCGTCTCACTCGTAACACCTATCAGTATCTTTTGGATAAGGCCCAACAAAAATTGACTGGTTGGAAAGCTCGGATGTTATCCTTAGCAGGTCGAGTTACACTCACTCAATCAATCCCTTTACAATAGGCCCGTTCGCAGGGGCTTAGACTTTACGCACTAGGCGCTTTTGTTTTCTTTCCCTTGTAAAAAAAAGTATGAAATGTTTGTCTCTTCTTAAAAGCAATGTCAACTTTATTGTTGTCTAATTCACATTAGGAAAATAGGAACTTTAATTTAAATTACGTTTTATCTATTGATTTAAAAAAAAAAGTGAGCTATAAAGAAATGTTTTATGTATCATAGGATGAAATTCAAAGAAATGTTTTAATAAAGGAAGTGGCTGAACTTTGCAAATTTCAACGACTTCCTTTAGAAATAGCCCTTTCTCTTGTTGCTAAATTTGCAACGAGCCTAACCTCGGGGCACCAACTCTCCTGGCTTAAGTGAAGTCGCGGATTCGAACCGTCCTCATATATGCAGTCGTTTAAAACTTGAGGCCAGAGCTTTGCCTCTCACAAAGGATCTATTTGGCTCGAACGGCGATTAGTCTAAGTGTGGATAGCTTAAAGATGTCTTCCTATAATTGGGACCCTTCTAGGACACATTGTGGGCAACAACAAAAATTGTAACGAGCCTACCGGCTCACACAAGGAAGAAAAAGTACCACACATAAATTTAAGTGAGGTTTTATCTTTAAACTATTTGGTTATAGGTGAAGTAGTTCACTAGACTTATATGTTAGACTTTTTTCCTCTCTTTTTTTTGATATAAGACACTCACATGTAGCTATTCTCAACACTCTTCCTCGCACGTAAATTTCTTTTTTACTTAGATAATTTGGATCTACGTAAACAATCTTTATTGGGGTAGGACTTCTGACTGAGGTCAATAGGCCCCTTCTTGAAGCAAATAGTACTACTGGGCCACTTGCTCCCTACAGCCTTCAAATCTTTTTCCATATGCTTAAATAATGAGCCTCTTTTTGGGGCAAATAGTAGGCTAATATCTTCAATAGCTCTAATATCATATTAAATTTGCAATGAGTGTACCTACTCAGACAATGAAGAAATTTAGCCTTTAATTATTATGACACAACAGCTATTAGACACCCCTTTAGGGACATCGGATAAAATTGAAATAATACAGAGCAGATTAGTATGGTCCAGTGCAAAAATGACTCATACAACTTGAAAAATAGTAAGCAAATTTTTGCAACATATCAAATATAAGCATAACTTTACAATATATTAAATATATTTGTATTACTATTTTCTTAATAACTTTATCTTTTAAACTTGCATCAGCTGACGAAGATTTGTAGCTTGTAAACTGTTATTATTCTATTTTAATTATTTATTATTACTTTATTCTCAAATATTAAATATATTTGTATTACTATTTTCTTAATAACTTTATCTTTTAAACTTGCATCAGCTGACGAAGATTTGTAGCTTGTAAACTGTTATTATTCTATTTTAATTATTTATTATTACTTTATTCTCAAATATTAAATATATTTGTATTACTATTTTCTTAATAACTTTATCTTTTAAACTTGCATCAGCTGACGAAGATTTGTAG
>JAOTBA010000003.1:6606936-6631465 GCA_025629845.1 Erythroxylum squamatum | reverse complement strand
AAATCTGGAAATTTGTCTTTGAAGATGTGAATCTACTTAGAGCTATAGAGTAATAGCAATTAAAGGAAAAAGAAAAACCACACGGACAAAAATTGAATGGATTGTATATGGACAATTTCAAAAATGAAATGAATGAAAATCAATAGAGTTATACCGGTTATTCAATGAGATACTTACAGTTTTTTTAAAGAAAATAAACATAAAAATTAAAAACATAAACTATAATTTACACAGTTTGCCTCAACCTCTTCATCAACCCATCCCATTTTAGAATTGTAAACCCAAGGTTCCAGTGGTTTGTTTAATTGAATTGAATAAGTTCATGTCTTGATTAATACGTGCACGTCAACATTATTGAATTGTTATTTATAATAAATTAAGAGAAATTATATTAATTAAATTTTAAATTAAGAAACATTTATGTATATATATAATTATATTATATATGTTCCAATTCTTTTATAAAATAATTGTAATGGATTATATTATTTTATTCAAGAAAAGTATCCTACACTAAATAAGAGTTGGAAGCAAGGCAAACAACTGCTGTTGGTTGTTGTCTTAACCTTGACGCCAATAACGTTAAACTTCAACGTCTCCATCTCTCTGTTTCTGCACACATAAATCTTTACCTTTTTCGCTTCCAATGAACGAAGTGATCACAGCCGCTGATTCATTTCGATCACTGTCATCTCGTCCCTCCATGTTACCCTCCAACGTTCCTCTTCTCTCCGCTTTCCTCGCCTTCGCTCTCGCTCAGTTCCTCAAGCTCTTCACCACCTGGTTTCTCTCTTTTCATTTCTGGGTTTGATCGTTTCGGAGGTTTTGCATGTTTTTGAGATGGATTTGTGCAGTTGGATATCTAATATGAATGGGTCTCTTGTAATTTCTGTTGATATTGTGTGTGATCATTGGCTTCTAGATGAGTAGTATTTTTGCGAATTCTGTGTTAAAGCTTTTGGATTTATACGGTCTGCTGCTTTGGAGGGTCTAGTTAAGGTTTAACATCATTTTGTTTCAAGAGTATTTTGTCAATGTACTTATTGGACTTTTGAGTTTATCTCCTTTATAACCAGGCATTTGGTTGTTATATTTGCAAAGTGCTAAAGAATTCACATTGAAGGGATGGGACAAGTTGGGCTAATGGTGGCTAATCACTGACCTACTAGGTAGACCCATGTTTTTTTGTTAGTTAACCAAGTATGTACTACCAGTTGGCTGAATGAAGGAAAATTGTTTGTTGCTGACCTCTGCTCGTCTGGCGTTAGAAGATAGTTGAATTGAATGTTATGTGCAAGATGGACATTAATGTATTTCTGTCATTTATGTCAAAGGGTTGAGTGAAGTTGAAAATTTAGAACAGTGATGATTTTGTAAATTTGGTTTCTGGGTGATATTGCCTCTGAATTGTGGTTCATGCCGTAAAATCTGATCTGAGATGTTCCAAGAACCTTCTTTCTTTGACAAATCTCTCTTCAATTGACTTTTTGATTGTTGGTTGCTCCTCTTTGTTCTTTTCCAATTTAACATGTTTGCAGTGCAGGTTCAAGGAAAAGAGATGGGATTCTAGAATGATGCTTGGATCGGGTGGGATGCCCTCGTCACATTCAGCAACTGTGTCAGCTGTTGCTGTTGCCATTGGTCTTCAGGAATGTATGGTTTGGCTTGTTTCCTCGTTAACAGCATGTATGGTTTGTTGATGAATTATGTTGTTCCTCTCTCTCTCTCTATTCTTTTCTTTTACTTGATCAGAATTTATGATCGAGAGACTGCAGTTTTGTTTGGGGAAATTATGAACTGGAGTGATCGTCTTTCCCACTTCCATGCTATGTTGAAAATAAAAGGGAAACAACATAGTCAAGGTGTTTCTTCCTGTTTAATTATCTGTTCCTCGCATTGATTTGGGACAATTTGCAGGTCATGTATGATGCTTCTGGTGTTAGGCTTCATGCAGGTCGCCAAGCTGAAGTAAGATCATGTTCCTAGTTAAATAGTAAATAGTTTGTCATGTATAACTTCTAGTCTAAGTCAGCAAACTTGTCAATGACCTACTGCAACTACATTGTGATGGAGCAAATGAACCATGACTATCTAAAAGTAGATTACTTATCAATAGTTTTCGGAACTGGTTATCTTCTCTCTGATATCTTAATGTTTGAAACTTTTTCTTCCTATTTACCATAAAACTTTATTTTTGATACATTACAGAATTGATAATGGTGACTTCTTCATGTTTTCTATATAAACAAATGAGCATTTGTATACATGTACCTTATCTTTTTGAATGCCTCTCCAAAATTCTTGATCGTCTGTTAATTCTTCTAAGTCTCAGACCCCACAATTCAGTGAGATTCCTGCTGGTATGTTGTTGTTTTTTAATCTGTTAATCCTTCTAAGCATAGTGCATATCAAACATCATGTTGCGTTTCTCATTGTGCCATTTTTTTGTTTTCATGTATATGGTTCTGTTCTGAGTTTATTGTGACTTGTAATTTTACTAATTTGTATGCATTGCTTATTGCAGTTATTAAACCAAATAGTTTGTGAGCTACCTCCTGAACACCCTGTCTCAAATATTAGACCTCTAAGAGACTCACTTGGTCATACTCCACTCCAGGTCAGTTCCTTACTGCCTTATTCATTGCTTTCTTGCATTGGGTAGTGATTTGCACATACTCATATTTAATTCAGGCACACTTGCTACAATTTGGTTGGGATATACCTTTTATGCTTCAGATCTAGTGCAGAGACCTCAATCCTTTTCCCTCTTTTGCTCTTCCCAAAGTTTATCTTCTGGGCCGCCATGGATTTAATGGTTTCCATCCAGGAACCTTTGCTTTTACATTCATTGACTATGCTGTGACAGTGCTTTCATAATATAGTTCTTTTGGCTCCTTGGTCAATAAACAATGGCTTCCTTGACAAAGTCGTTTTTACTGGCCAATATGCTGAGAATGGTTAACATGCTGATGCGCCATACACACTTAATCTCGCTTTTGGGTCGATGTATTTGCATGAAAAGCAGCTACAAAAGAATCCTTGGCACTTGCTGAATGATTGTCCTTATGTTAATCCATGCAAAAATGTTTTCATTTGTCAAAATGCATGAATATTCTGAGTAAATATTCTGACTTCGCCTCTGGTGCAGGTTGCTGCAGGTGCTGGACTAGGGTGCTTCGTGGCATTCCTCATGAGTTCCCCTAGGGGATTATATGGCTGACGGTGACTTGAAACAAATCTTGGTTGCCTGTTTCAAGCTCTTGACATCATCTGCCGGAGTGGAAGTGAATCTCCCAAGCAGTACGACTAAAAAATCTTGTTGCCTGGGTCCTTGTTTGTGGATTAAGACACCATAACTGAATACGGTTGTGTAAATTTCGTGGAATACATTTGTATATATGTCATGGGAGATAGAATGAATTAGCTGTTGGTTTCATTATTTACTTAACTGTGCTTTTGATCTATTCGAGAGAAGTGTAAAGTTTAATCTGGACATTCAACTTAAGAACAGTAAATATCTTCCATTTCTGGTTATTTTTTTACTGCTGAATTTCTTTGTCTTTCAGTCGAACAATTCAACCTGGTCTTTACTTATTCTCTGGCATCAAATGACCAAGAGACGGAAACAAGTTAGTGCAATTGGTTAACCAAATCAACCAATATTGTTTGAAGTGTCCAGGTGGGCTGAAGATAGTTGCATTTGCGACATTGTTATTCAATCGTGAAAATCGATTGTCTTTCAAAAACGAACGTAATAAACACATTTATTACAATTGTGTCAGAGAAGAGAGAGGGAGGCTGACATTGTCATTCTTGTCTGTCACTTAGAGCGAGCGGGACTGCAATTTCATGAACAGGCATCGATAATGCTTCTTTCCCCTTCTTACCTCTCAATCTTTTCAAAATGTTTTGTTGAGGAAGCAAATTTGGGTTTAGTTGTAAGATTGCCAATTTTAGAGCCTGAAAATGTTTACAGGATAAAAGCAAATCACTTGGGGCCTGCCACACAAACAAACAGGAATCTTCAGGTTCGGCTTATGGTTCAGGTCTCTTGCTCAATCTTTTGCTTTCGCCTCCATTACATAACTCTCTAACTGTGGGCTCCAATACTTTGCAGGTGAACATAACCTTAAGATGACAAAAAGTCATTTCATCGGTGGACATGACTTCTCAAATCTGATAAGAAAGCAGGAAAAGAACTGAAGAAAGTTTCAGGAGCACGTTAAGGATAAACTTGACATTAGAAAAAAGGAACGCTATATCTTATATTTGGCCACAGATCGCAACTTGAAAAGTGCAATGCTTCACGCTTGTGCTTGCTTTCCTCTTTGTTGATCCACTTTAGTTTTTTCTGATATATCAAAATCAAAACATTTCTTTAATGTTAAAGTAGCGTTAAAAAATTTGGGAGGACATAGATTAAGCACTCTCATCAATGTGGCCTCAAATAAGAGCCTTTACTGGGACATAACATTGACTACCCCTAACTCTTTGATCCTTCCCATGGTTCAGTCTTCTATATAACTTTGTTTATTTAGTTATTAAGGATAAAAATTGGGTTCCATGGTGGTGAAAATACCCTTTAGAAATGAAGCGAAACCTCCTGAAATGGACCACTCAAGCACTGGCACCTGTAGTTAGCTACCATGAAATATTCCTAGGGGTCCAAACTCTTAAAATCAAAGATTCGGTATCCTAGGACACCATGTCCTTGTTAAGGGACCTAGAGAATGAGGGATAAGTTGCTGGAACCAAGAGCAAAAGTTTTCAAAGTAGGAATTGGTAGGCCTACTACTACTACTACAATAGACGTCAAAGCTTACGGGAAAAAAAAAAAAAAAAAAACCTTGCCATAGCTAAACATTTGTCTTGTTCGATCAACCATTAGAAAAGGTGAAAGGCATGAGAATATGCTTTCACCGCCCTTATCTAGTCTCCACCAATTGTCTTCAATGCTCATTCCTCTTGCATGTTCTCTTGTCGATCTATCCATCCAGCTGCCTTCTTGCGTGCCTATTACATCAGCCTATGGCTTTTGTGTCAATGTTTCCTAGTTTTAGCACATCAAGAGTGGCAAGTTTCTTGGTGGGTTATTCCTAAATTTTCGAATTTCTTATAATCTAACTTACTTTTGGGTATATATATGTTACGACTTTGTTCCACATTAAAGATAAAATTGGGTGTTTGAATCTAAAACATGGATAGATCCTATCTTGTATCTTATTTGATAATTGGAACCATCAAAGTTTGCCTAGAGTTTTTTTCTGAATTCACGCTTCCTAATATCATAAACCAGGAGGATATGGGGTCACATTTTTAATTATAACATTTAATTTTTTGAAGGCACTAAACAAAAAATTCCAGTTATTAACTAGTTGCATATAAATAAATAAAAATGAAGTACATATATGAATAGCAATCTCAAAATCGTTGATAGGCTAATGGTCTTATTAAATTATATTACATTGATTTTAATGGCTCTTAATCAAGTGAAAAGTTTCTCAAAGTGAAGAAGCAAAGATCTAAATTTAAACTAATGCTAGTTATATGAAATTTTGTATACACATAAATATAGGCTTGTTGATAAATCAAAACAAATAAAAGACTCTTGATCATCATGATCTTTGTTCATATTGTTGAACTATTTACTAAACTTTTGAATATCATCAATAGTACTATTAACTTTGAGATTTGGAGAGCAGATGATGGCTTCTCCTTATTCCTTTGTCCATCTTCTTAAGCTAGATTTTTATGAACATAAAAATTGTCTTCCTGACTCCTTATCCTCCTTAACTACTCTACTCCTATTCTTCCTTTCTATTTTCCTTCTTTAGTTTTTGCTCATTTTTTGACCTTTTTTGTTTTTCCCAGATTCTTTGTACTACTCACTTCTCTTCTTGTCTCATCTAAATAGCTCATTTTACAAGCCATAATTCGATCATATTGTTATACTCTTTCCCTTATGCTTGTGTTTGCTTGGGGTGGAGGGACATTTAAGTCTTCCCATATAATTGTTTTCTTCCTAAGCTATTTCTTACCATTTTCAGGTATCAAAAATTCAAACTTTCCTCTGCCTAAAGTTAGTTGTTGCTTTTTTAGGTATGACTTTTTGCAAAAGCGTCCTAGCTTTTGTCCTCTCCCTAAGTAATTTCCCTTCCTTACCCTCATCTGCTACTGCCTCGTCTCTTATTGCAAACATTCCTCCTTCCAAATTTGAGACTAAGCCTCATCCATTAAGCCATGCCTCAAGTAGGAGCTATAAAAAAGTTGTAGGTGTTCTAAGAGATCTCTCCCTACATTACTATCCACCAAAGGTAGAGGAGGGTCGAGCTATTGTTGCACCAAAAATTGAGGTGCTCAAGGCTAGTGTAACTAGTTGGAAATCATCCCTAGTTGGCTTTTTCTTGGGGAGTGGACCTCCTTCTTCCAACCATCTTTAACTAGGTTCACAAACTTTGGAAGAACAAAGGTCTTGTGTATGCGCGCTTCTCATTAAAGATAATTTGGGTATCTTCTCATTCTCTAATAGCAGTGAAGCTTTAAAGGTGATGAAGGAAGGGCTATAGAACATTGGACATCTCCCCTTTTTCCTACAATCATGAAAACTATAAATTAATTTAGATATGATCAAACATGAAAGCATACTAATTTGGCTGACCGTACATAGTGTGCCATCAGAATATTGGACCGTTAAAGGGTTTAGCTTACTTTCTCGCTTCATTAGAAAGTTATTCTGTATTGATGAGAACATAATAAAAAGGAGGATTGATTTTGCGTGAGTATGTATTAGTGTGAAAATGGCTAAAGAGCTTCCCGACTCTATTCTTATTATTAGGTTAGAAGGAAACAACTCTTTATATGATGATTCTATTATGGTTATTTACAATTGGAAACTCTTACTGAAGATATAAGGCAAACAATGGAGCCCTACAGGCACAATATTAAGAAGGGGGATTATTTTAAATTAATAAGGTTCTAAGAAGACGACAGGGATATGGAGCAAGTGAAAGAACATGTGCAACTAAACGATATAGTCCAACATAATGGAGAATTGCATATTGTCTAACCTAATGTTGACCTATGTAATTTAGAAAATAAGAGATAATTATTGAGAAGGCAAGTGACTAGTTAAAGAATGGTCCTCAATCCCCTCTAATGAATAGGGTTAAAAATAAGGAAAATGATAATGATCAAGAGCTAAATATGGAGAATACAAGTGATGCCATGTAAGACAAGCATCATATTTCTTCTCAACATGTAGTAATGGACATGGAGCTTTATCTTAAATCCCTTATAGAGTTAAAGAAAGATGATTGTCAAAGTGTCAAAAGAAGGAAGTCCGAAAGATGCAATAGGAGTAAGATCTCCAAAGGTAAAACTATCCCCAGATGACTTTTATTGTTTGTAATGTTCAACGATTGAATTTTCTTAATCAACTTCAAACTTTAAGGGATTTTGTCAATTTTGGATATCCGTAATTTTTAGGAATTTTGAAAACCAAGATTAGACAAGTTAATATAAATAGATTAAAGATTTTGGGAGCAAATTGAAAATTTCTTTCAAATCACCAACACCATTGTTTTTTGGGAAAATTATGTTGGCTTAATACATTAATGTTATTAAGTAGATGAACTATGGTCATGTGATTAAGCAATGCATGTTTTAGTTCATTTTTTAACCTGAGAATTGTAAGTTGCATGTTTCTATTGTGTATGGGATGGTTTGAAGCAAAATTAGGTTAAAAATAATAATCCTTGGCTAGTTTATGGGGACTTTAATGCCACTCTCTATGGATCAAAAGCTAGGGGACACTCAAACCTAAGAAACTTCACTAATGATTTTAAGGAATGTGTTGAAAGGTTGGGATTGGAAGACTTGAGATATGAGGGTTAAATATTTACTTGGAGTAATAAACAGGAAGGAAGAAACTTTCTTAGGAAAAAAAATGGATAAAACTTTGATTAACCTTACATAGCTCACTAGTTTTCCCAAAAGTAAAGAAAGATTTATGAAGTCTTGATTCCCAGATTATAGACCTATTAAAAGTAAAGAAAGGTTTCAGGAGGCAATATCGAAAGGCATATCATCAAGGTGGCTTGGCTCTAGACAATTTGTATGTATGCAGAAACTAGAATACATCAAGGGTGAATTTAAGAGGTTGAAACATGTAAAGGTATCTAACACCAAGCTAGCAGCCTTGGAAGCAAAAGCTAAGCTTGAAAAGATTCAACAAAGTCTCGAATTTTAATCCAGGTAGTAAAGAAATTCTATTGAAAAAAAGCTTGGCCTGAAAAGTCACTTGAGTAAAGTGGAGGATCATGCCTCCCTTCTTAAGCAAAGGACTAAGAGATCTTAGATGAAAGACGGTGATAGATGTACTAAAATTTTCTTCAAATCTATCTTGGCTAGAAGTAACTCCAACAATATTTGTTTAACTATCTCTCACAATAGGGATTTGATCATTAGTCAAGAGGAATTACTAACTAAGTTAGTGTCTTATCTTAAGAACCTAATTTGCTCTCATTCTCCTAGTTCCTCTTTAGTATAGCTTCTAAAAGGATTTATTAATGTACGGATTGGATAAGAGGAGGGTCTATTACTTACTAAAGATGTTGATGATTTTGAAATTTAACAAACTATGTTCCATATGAATGGACAAAAGGCTCCAGGTCTTGATGGTCTAAATGGCTTTTTCTTCTGTAAAGCATGACCAATGGTGGGTTTGGTAGTGAAACAAGTTGTTAAAGAGTTCTCTAATAGTGGAAGATTATTCAAAGAGATCAATAAAACTTTCCTATAAGTTACACCTAAGATCCCTAATCCTTCATCTTTTAGGGACTATAGACTAATTGCTTGTAGCAACTTTTAATACAAAATCATTGACCAAATATTGGCAAATAGATTCATAATGGTGTTTCAATCTATTGTTAGTGGCAATTAAGCGGCTCTTCTTAAAGGAAGGCAAATTGGTTACAATATTCTCATTAAAAAAATTAAAAAGGTACTTTAAGAAGCAATTATCTCAAAATTGTGATACTAAAGTTGACTTCCTTAAAGCATTTTATTGCTTAAGTTAGGAATTCCTATTGAAATTGCTTGAGACACTTGGTTTTCTTATATGTTCAAGAAATGGGTGAAGGGTTGTTTCTCCTTTACATTGTACAGTGTGTTGATTAATGGAGTAACCTCAAAGCTTTTTTTAAAGGTGAAAGGGGAATATCTATGGAGGCATTGACTTAACTTTTGAAGCATAATATCTTGAGGAAATCTAGCTTCAAATATCATAATAGGTGTAAGAAGATTAAGATAATAGTTTATGTTTTACAGATGACCTGTTACTATTCTCTAAGACTGAAGCAAAAACAATACTATTCTTGATGAAACCCCTAAGGCAATTTAAAGAGCCTTTTGGTTTAGACATCAACTTAAAAAAAGCCATATTATTCTTGCCTCTAATACTATACCACATGCAGAAAGACTTAAAGCATTGACTGTTAAGGCTACAAAAGCCCCTCCTCTAATATATTTAGGACTACCATTAATGACAATTTGAAATTTAAGGGGTGCTTACTATTGGTGGAAAAAATTCAACAGAGAATGGGTAGTTGGACTAACAAGGCGCTCTCCTTTGATTGAAGTCGCCAACTAATCAAATCTATAGTCAATTTTATGCACATTTACTAGGTGCACCATGTTATATCCAAAGGTCTAATTAAGAATATTGAAGGAATAATAAGGAAATTCTTATGGGGAAAAATCAAAGTTGGAAAATATAACGCAAAGGTCAAATGATTAAAGGTATGCAGACCCCTTGATGAGGGAGGACTTGGTATCACTCTTATAACTTTAACCAATAAGGTTTTGATGATTAAGATACTTTGGAGAGTGTTAGTGGATAAAAAAATGTTATGGAAACGATGGATGCATAGTTATATATTAAAGGGAAAATTATTTGAGCTCTAAAAAGCAATGCTTGTTATTATTGGTTTATTACTCAATTATATAAGAGTGGGGCCTAATATGAGCTGTAGCGAAAGGGATGAAACCTCAACTTTTCTATGATATGACAACTGGATAGGAAATGGGACCTCCAATTTATAAATAATTTTCCAGCATAAGCAAAGGTTAGTAATTGGATTAAAGAAGGGAAATAAAACAATTATCCAAGGGAATTGAGTCATTTAATTCCTAATTACTCTCCTAATATTTTTCTAATTGTTACCTATGTGTGGAACAATCAATTAAATGGTATGTTAACAAAAAAAGCTTGTGGGGGTGGATTAGACTAAGATATCATATTATGGTTTGGCACAAACTTATATGGGATATGAATCTTATGTCTAGAGCTTCTTTTCTTATATGGTTGATAGCTAAGAACAAAATTAGCACAATACTTCACTTTCTTCAAATGTTAGACATTTGAATTTTATTTGGACTAAAAGTTGAAATCATGTCATATATATTTTTCTAATGCAACAATTCTAATGCCATATGGAAGCAAGTTAAGGAACTTATGAATTGGAGGGCTAATATAGGAAGCTTCTCGAATTGTATCATATGGTTGTTAGATAACTACAACACTATTTCTATAGGTGATCTTTCTGCTATCTAATTTCCCTTGGTACCTATCTATAAATTATATGGATGGAAATTTAAACAACAAGGAAGGTAGTAAGAATAAACATTGACTTGAGCACTTGCTTGTACAAGATAACTAAGTCTTTGTAAAAAAACTAAGGAACTAAGTGGCCATATATTGCATGTAAGGAGAATAGACTAAAAGTTGACCTGTTCACATACAATTTTAAAGGTTGGATGTTACTATAACATGGAAGAATAGAGAGAATAGATACATGTATCATTCTAGAGAAACAAGTCCCAACTATTGTACATGCAGTAAAGAGAAGCTGGAGTAAGGACTCACAGTTGCATAACTTGGCTCCAATTGTGAGCATTCGGTTCTAAGGAGCTTCTGATCAAACCCAAGTTGTGCATGACAACCTAGAGAGGAAGGAAGCATTAACAACCTAGAAAATTAGCCTCATATGCTTTGTACTTATATTCTAGACAAGTGAGAGAAAGGAGCAGAGACTTATAAAGTTTTAAAGACTGAAAAGAGAAGCTATGATGAAAATGGTCGCATTCATCTTGTTTTCTATAACAATATAGCAAGGAGCTTTTGTTAGTTCAAAAAGGAGAGTTGTTGTGTAATTGAGGACAATGGTTTCTGCTAACTCGATCTAGTAAGTTTCCTTGTGTATGCATAATGCACGTGGTTTGGCACATCCCCCACACTTGTCCAATATAATTAATACATATCTTCTCTTCACTAATTGAAAGTACAAATTTGTATTATTAATGGCCTAAACCTGTATCGTGTCAATTAATTTTATCTCTCATTTTAATGAATTTTTTATTAAAAAACTTTAAGATCTCTTAATCTTGAAAAGAAAAGCATGTTACTAAACTCGTCTACACTATGCGAATATGATAGAAAAAAAATACTTAGAAATAATTTATACTTTATTTTATAGTTTAATTTACTTCTTTAACTTTTAGGTTTGGTCAATTAGACCGACTTTGATATTAAACTAATTCATTTTGAGCTAACAACATAATCTAAATTTTACATGAAGATCAACAGTGATATATCACAAAATTGAACACAACTTATTTTGATCTTTTACTTCTTAATTTCCTAAGTGAAAATTTGGACAAATAATTTAAAATTTTGTGCAACTTCAATTAATATAGTAATAATCTAACTGAACTTAAAATTATAATTTAAATTAGATCATTAGTCTTAAATATATGAAAATTAGCAAGTTTATAGGAAATGTTCCTGTGATTCTTCTCATAAAAGACAAAAAGTAAAATGAGCTACGTACACTTTCAATTCATAATCTACTTTTTTTGACAGAAAATGAACAGAGACAACAAGTTTATAGGAAATTGTCCTTTGTATACGACAACCACTATCCAGCATGCCTCTCTACTATTCTCTCTATATATATCTCCATATATTAAGGCCTATACTTGCTCTCCACTACCAAAAACTCCTCTCTAATCTTCTGATTCATCAACCACCACATTATTCCATAATATCTGCTGTTGGCATAGACTATAGAGACAAACAAAAGCTATGAACAAGTTCAAGACTTCTCAGATTCTCGTGATTTTTCTTCTGGCTGCTCTTCTCTTTATTACACCCCTCATATCCTCCTCTTTAAGGCCCAAGTACCTCTACCTTATCATTAATCTGCTCATTTTTGCTCTGGGGGCTGAAGCTGGCTTGCTATCTACTTTCTCCAAGCCTTTAGATGACAAAAAACATGCTGTTCCAGTTATCAATAAAGCTGTGGTATCATCACCCGCAGAAAGTAATTCCTCTACTCAGACCAAAGTTAGTACTGCTTGCAATGAAAAGAAGGCAAAGGTGGTCGAGAAATCTCCATCTGCGAAATTTAATGCTAATACTGAGAAGGTGGAAAAAGTGAGAAAGTGTCCCTCGATGCCAAGTCTTTTCTTTATCGGAGGTGGAGAGACAGAAGCAGAAGATCACGTGTCTCTCCATGAAGATCATATTCAAGAAGAGCTGGAAGAGGAAGTTGGAGGGCTCAGTGGGCAAGAGCTATTTACCAAAGCTGAAACGTTCATAGGCAACTTCTACAAGCAGTTGAAGATGCAAAGGGAAGAGTCATGGAAGAGGATTCATGGTTTTTACCAGAAAGCCTTCTAGTAATTTAGTTCTAGTTAGATGCCTAGCAACGTCATTCTAGGTCACACAGCTAGAGTCATTGGTTTATTGGATGGAGCCGGAGGGAAATCATATAAATTACGATATGGTTCTTTCTTAAGTTGTGGGTTAATATGTATACTGCTACTTGCTGCATATGTTAGCTGCTTATCTAAGGTCTCGTAGTTATGTTCTTGAATCTACGACAGGAAATTAGTGGTAAACTCTAGTACTCAACAGTTGAAACTTGAATGTCAGCTACTGGTGTCATGGGTATATCTATTGAATGATCCATACGAATTTAGTTGGATTCTTATTTATGGTCTTTTGTTTGAATCATAATGATGAGATATGTTTATTGTTAAAATTGATGCTTCAAGTGTCTGGCAAGAGTCAATCTATAGTTCCATATTATATATGAAGTGAACATGTCTTTCTTTCTGAGACTATGAATTCACCTTCAGTCAATCCAGACAACTTTAAGTTTCATTCCAGGAGGCAATATCAACTTGTATAGTTATTCAGGCTCAAAATCGGAGCGTTTTTTTCTTTTTTCACTTCCATTCTCTGTAAAATAATCCAGAAAAAAATTATTTGAATACTGAGATGTCAAGATTTAAGTAATTTTATTCTTTCGTATGCATAAGCCATCATGAGTACTCTTAATGTAAAGACAAAGGGAGGGAATAGTGCGGGCAGCATATTTGTTTGTAACTAAGAAGTTGTATGTGAAGCAAGTCAACAACCTGGGAACAATGTTACCATGCATATTGCCTGAATAGTTATGGGATACAATATCAGGATGATCCAAAGCAAACACCATTGCACTGTTATCAAACAACAAAATCCTGGAGAAAATTTCTGGGCCCAAAGATTTGTTTTCTAAGTCCTTTTCTCTCCTTTTCTAACAATTTCTCTTCTTCTTGGATTTGATTGAGGCCAAAAACAGAACTCAAGAAAAGACAGAAAGTTTTCCTGAAACAGATAATGAGCAAAGAGTGCATACACAAAAAGAAAAGAAAAGGGAAAGTTTAATGTACGTAAAGAACTGGCTGCAATATCAAGTTGTCTTTACTTCTTCACCTATCAATTCTTCAGGACATAATGCAATAGAATTTGACAAGATTTGAAGTTTAAATTTGTATGCACACAGTTGTGACATGCTACCACTTTCTTATTGCTTTGATACACATAAAAGTGAAGTTCATGTTCCCCACTTTTCCTTTCCGACGTGTGAAAAAGCTCTATTATATGGTCAACAATGCATAAAAATTGAGATGAAAAGAAGACCCTTTAAGTACTTTAGGATAAGATCCAGCTAAAAGTATGTTACGGTTTGATTTAATTGTAAGGTATGAGACTTGAATCCCATATTGGTTAAATACAAAACTGATATGAAATTTATAAGAGCTTTAGGCTCTCTACCCTCATAAGCTAGCTTTTAGGGTGTGGCTCTCCTAAAGTCCTTATCAATTGGTATCAGAGTCAGGTTTTGGAATGGTGGCCCACGGAGTGGTGGCCTGGGAGTGCCAGCCGTGACCAACGTGGCCGTGACCAACAAGGACCTCATAGTGGTGGCCCATGGAGTGGTGACCTGAAAGTGTCAGCCGTGACTAACATGGCCGTGACCAATGAGGACATTGGTCCTTATGGGGGGACGAATGTTACGGTTTGATCTAATTACAAGGTATGGGACTTGAATCCCATATTGATTAAATACAAAATTGATATGAAATTTATAAAGATTTTGGGCTCTTTACCCTCATAAGCTAGCTTTTAGAGTGTGGCTCTCCTAAAATCCTTATCAGCTTAATTTAAATTTAAAAATTTAATCGACAAATTAAACAATTAAATTTTTTTATAGTTGAACTGATCAAACTGGTTGAATTTTTACTCGTAACAACTCGTATCTAATATGGACTTGATCGTCTAACGTAACTATCTATACAAAGTAAATGGTAAATGGTAAATACTTGTAAGTTATAAAAATCTCTATCGGTAAAGGTAATTAAAAAAATTAGTTATTGAAAGATAATAACTGATTTGTTGAATAATTTATTATTTAAAGAGTTGCAATTATTATTATGTACATAAAAATTGCAATAATTATGTTTGGTGTTGTATTCTTGTTTCATATTTAATGCAAAAGCCATGTATTATGTCCAATTATCCAAAGAATAAGCGTACAATCAAACGTCATATACATGCAATTAGCCTTCAAAATGTCGTCACCACCTAACAAAATTGAATATGGAAGGCAGCAATTAACGCAGGGGTCAATAGTTTTAATGGCACCACATCTTTTAATTGCACCACATCCCCACGTCTAGGAATCAAAACGTTGACCATTGAACAGGAATCCATCGTAACTTTTTCCCAACTGTCCTTTCCTTTTTAACCCAGCAGCACTTTTCATCAAAGCTTCTACGTAATTAGCCTCAGGATGCTATTAATTTTCCCCGGTTGACATCAGATCACGTGGCTTTTTAGTTATTTGAGGTTAATTATTTATAACTGATTGTTGCGTCTCAGAATTGAAAGTAACAAAAGCTACAAGAGGAGGAAGAAGAAGAAGACGACGACGACTTTCAAAGGTCAATAAAAGCGTCTTTTGCGGTTTTCGACGTTTCTCATTTTCAAATCCAATATCTACACGTACGGCCATTCTTTGCCTGCGCACAAGATTAATCTGTTGGTATGGAAGTAAAACTCAAACGTATATATGCTTTCAAGATCAACTTGTTTTAGGATATCCTGAACTTATGAGCCTGTCCTGACTCACAACTGTTAGCTACTTCTTCCTAACGCCTTGTTAGAGATGTTAAGGATATCAGCTAGGCCCCGGGTGTTCATTAATTTGAAGAGAAATGAGAAGCAGCGGATACAATAATTTATTTTGTCTCTTGTGGAGATAAGGTACGAGGAAGGTTGGACCTTATATTCCATAAAAAGTAAAAACTTTAAAGCTCCCGGAGAAGCAATTTCTTTCGGAGTGGAATCTATCAAATTCATCGGAAGCATACATGAAAAAGGCACCCTTTGGTCTCTCATATTCCTACAAGCAACAACGTGACTTCCCAAAAACGAAGAAACGCGTATTTACATTGCATTTTCTTCTCTAT
This sequence comes from Erythroxylum squamatum, assembly GCA_025629845.1. Classification (NCBI taxonomy): domain Eukaryota; kingdom Viridiplantae; phylum Streptophyta; class Magnoliopsida; order Malpighiales; family Erythroxylaceae; genus Erythroxylum; species Erythroxylum squamatum. Next base: position 6,615,607 of record JAOTBA010000003.1, on the reverse strand, counting down.
GGTGAGTTCATGTTCTTTGGTAGATGACATGACAGCTTGTTTAAATTATTGTGTTTTGCAAGTGTGATACAAACTCTGTGTGTCACTTTCTCTGAAGGTGACTTGGCGGTGATAAGAAACTGATCAGTATATATTAGTGTGGTGAGTCAGGTTAAAACAGGAAGGAATTGGTCTACAAAGAAAGACGGGGGCGTGTTTAGTCGTGGACTCGCGGCCACCTCATCGTCACTCCGCCATAACATTTCAATTTATTTGTCAAAATTTGCCGTTACAAATTGTTCTCGTTCACACGAATAGAGGGAAGGGTTTTCGGGGCTCTTGGGTTATGACTTATGAGCCCCCTCAATTAGAGAGCGTTCCCATTTTGCTGTGTATCGTTTCCTGAACATTGTAAATTACGCAGGTGGTTCAAGCCTTCAAGCATTATTTGTTCGTGAGATTCGTCCATAGTCCTGTAACGAACCTTCGGAGTTGCCCTGTTGGTCACTTTCTCACCTCACGCCACCATTCCATTGTTTCCTTTTCTTGGACCAGCAAGCTCGACAAAATTTCAGTTAAACAAAAGAGTCGGCCAGTTTTCTTATCACGATGAAGGCAGATTACGTAAATTAAGATTAAAAGTGAGCAGACCCAAAATCATTTTACATGCCCACATTTTCAACTAAATTTAAGCGCATTAGGACCGAATCTCAGATTCCAAGAAATCTAAATGAGTCTGTTGACTTCACCCCGAGGGCTAGATCTTTTTTCCCTAGCCTAATCAAGAGATAGGCAATAAATCTGCTGCTGCTCCTCTATCCTGTTTCCCCGAGTATAAAAGCATTTCTTCTTGTGATATGTGTTACTGCATTTCTGTTCTTAATATACATCTTCAAGCACAATGTTTAAGTAAATCTCCAGGAGATAAATCCAACCATGTTTTCCTCTTTATATTTAAGTGTGCTAAAAGTTTATCATAATTCAAGTCGCACCAATGTCACAGAAAACACAAAATTTTACTATGCATGTCTAAAGCATATCCTAGGATATGAATGATATTATTACCAGAAATATATACTAGTTTCTCATCTGTTATACTTACCATAAACCTAGAAAGCATCAAACTCTCGCCAAAACCAAGTAGACAAAGGCATAGTATTTGAAGACCACCTTGAAACGTCAACAGACCTTTAAAAAGAGTGATTAACAAAAAAAATCCGGATGTTAAATCAAATATCCAGTCCAGGGAACTGAATCTTGAAAATGAAAAAAGTCAAATTTCCAGTGATCAACATTTTCTGCTGTTATTCGATTCTCTCTTCCTCTTCATTGACAATGCAAAAATGTACATCCTGTTCAATTCCTGAAACCAAAAGAAACATATACTTTCATAAGAGAAACTGAAGAAATAAATGCTTTAGAACTACTGAGGAAAGAAACAGTCAATGAGCTAAAACAAATTCTTACACACAGGCATCCAGAAGTAAAACAACCTAAATTGAAATGATCTTTGGACTGATCTGCATGATCAAGCAGCAGCAGCCAATGGTACAGATCTGTAGCAAGCTCTCTTTGCTGCACGGACGATATCATCAACCTGCAGAACCCACAAGCCAAAAGAATAACAACATATTTCAAGGAATCGCTAGATATGCATCACAATATCACAGCACCAATATAGTTTCTAAGTTTATGCACTCTAGCTTTGCTAAAAATGGCAGTAACAGAAGAACACGAGGTCTTAAGCACATGAATGACCGGCAGGTGCTACAATCATAGGGATCAAATGATAAACATGAACCTGTGGTACAGCCATCCTCTCAAGATTGGCCGCATAAGGCATAGGAACATCAGCTCCAGCAATTCTCTCAACCGGTGCATCAAGATATTCAAAGCTCTCTTCAACAACACTTGCACTGCTTGAAAAAAAAGGTGCATTGTCTTAGTATTCATGGGGCCTAATTAATGCAGCGTAGAATTCGTAGCATTTAGGATAAAGATGACAAACCAGATTTCAGCACCAACACCATGCTGAGGAAACCCTTCTTCAACTGTAACTAGTCTGTTAGTTTTCCTAACTGAAGCATTAATCGTTTGTCTATCAAGTGGCCTAATTGAGCGCAAATTTATCACCTGTAGCACAGATGATTAGATACAATGCCTCAATTATTTTAAAGACTTAACATTCTTTCAATTGCCAATTTACCTCAGCACTAATTCCTTCCTTGGAAAGCATCTCAGCTGCCTGTACCAAGAAAAATCAGATGGCAGGATAAATTATCCCAAAAAAGAAATCACGTGGCAAGACAAAATATAGGACCAACCAATCTCATTGATTACTAAATATTGTCTGTTACACAGTATAGCATATGATGGACAAAAACTGGTGGAGGGATAACAAACCTGAAGAGCATAGCCAACCATCTTTGAAAAGGCTGTAATGGTCACATCCTTTCCTTCTCTTTCAATCTATCAAAAGTCCATGATAAAATTATAAATTAGATAATACATGTATTATATTTGCATTGGAAAAAACAAAAGAAACAATTAGGGAAAAAAAAGCTAAAAAGGATACCTTAGCTTTTCCTATTGGAAGGCAAAAGCTGGAATCAAGTGCTTCAGCCGAAACAGGGAATGATTCACCATACCTGAAACACAAAATAACAATCAACAAACAGAGAATCAAAAGCAGTATAACTATACCAAGCATCACAAAGACCATTAAAACACTCACAATAACTCATTTTCTAGGAAAACAACTGGATCAGGGTCCCTTATGGCTGCTTTTAGCAGACCTCGGGCATCTTCAGATGAATACGGGGATAGCACTTTTAATCCAGGACAGGAGGCATACCATGATGCATAACACTGCAAGGGAATTCGACAATGTCATTTAGTAATTGCTCACTACTTCACACCAGCCATGCATCTAAATATATTAGATCCACTTATAACCTTATTCCTCTATTGGGAAAAATATGGAGGATCAATCCCAAAAGTGCAGAAAACTAGATCGTCGAAGATGTCACAGAGGAAAATTCAAGAAAGAGAATACCCCATAAAGTATGAAGTCAGAATGATGTTACGCAAGTACAACTTAGTTTCAGAAATAGAGCTTGAAGAATGGGAACAAGTTCCTAGTTTCTCTATGTTTGAATCCATTGTACATTGTACCTCATTTCTAACATATTCTAATGCAAGAAAAGGAGGGTGCATAAGTATGATATCACAAAGATATAATTTAGTCGTAAAAAGAGAGAGAGAGAGAGATGATAAATACTTGAGAATGTTGGGCACCAACTCCAGCAGCAGCACCATTTGGTCCTCTGAAAACTATGGGAACAGATAACTGGCCAGCAGACATGTAGTTTGATTTTGCAGCAGAGTTGATGATATGGTCTATTGCCTGCATCAAGAGCCAGAAGCAAATCAATCGAAGCATCATAGAGAAATATAACCCTCAGAATCGATTTGTTTCAGTACTATTGCTTCATGAGTATTATAACTTCAACTCCAAGGTCTAGCTGTCACCTTAACTCACTAAGTGGAAGGTACTGGGAAACTACCAATATTAAAAATACTAACCTGCATTGAGAAGTTAAATGTCATAAACTCCACTACAGGCTTCAGACCATGGTAAGCAGCACCTACTCCAATACCAGTAAATCCTGCCTGTTTAACATTTTATGAATTCGCTATAAGATGACATCCAATACCATCTACAAAAATAAATAACCATAAGGTAAAGCAAAGAACCTCCGTGATTGGAGTATCAATAACTCTCTCAGGACCATATTTATCCAAAAGCCCTTTGGTAATCTAGAACAAAACAAAAAATTAAAGAAGCATGTCAATGAATGAACAAAATGCACGGATGGCCTTTCTTCTGTCAAAAATATAAAGAAATGATTGCCTTTTCTGCTAAGAAAGTATCACCTTATATGCACCCTGGTATTCTCCCACCTGCATTTACGAGTAGAACAACAACGTAAGAACAGACAAATTTTGGAATGACACACAAAGAACCATTTCCAAATAAGTTCACACCTCTTCACCCATCAAAAAGACTTTAGGATCAGCAGACATTTCCTCATCAAGTGCAGAGTTCAATGCTTCCCTAACTTGAATCTGGGAATGAACAGTGTTTCAGAAAACATATCACTTTTGCTTCCCCTCTCAAATAAAATAAGCCACGATCTCAAGCCAATAAGGAAACTGAAGTAATCTTCATAAAGCAAATTTATATCGACAAGGTGAAAATTTTTGGACATCTAAAGCGCTAAACTGCTCAAATCACTACCCTAGTTGGATCAACAAACCTATGCATAAAGCCAACAACAAAAGGACAAAAACAAGCAAAGCCACATTGCAAGAGTGAGAGGCACAACGGCATACCTCTTTAACACCAGTGGCATAACCTCTCCAAGCCACAGAAGGAATCCTCTGCAGGGACTGCCCTAAAGCCTGCACCAAAAATCCTACATCAGAAATCCAACTCAACAGAACTAAAACCTCAAAAAAGAACCAATAATTATTGAAGACATATAATACCAGAAGAGGAGAGCTTCCAGCACTCGCTTTCTGCCTTATAATTCCCAACATCTTTACTTCTTCTCCTGGAAAAGAAAACAAACGGAAAACTGCAAAAATCAACTCACAAAAACCATCGGCAACTCTCAAGCCATGAATTTTCGGCCAGCAAAACTTTATCAGTTCAGTCTACCCACAACGGAAAACGGAACCCAAATGCAAAAATTCCATTAAAATCGACTTCTCAGGTCAATGAGAGACTAAGTTCTGAAAGATATCATAAGGCGAAAAAATGGTAGAGACATAGGGTAAAATACCTAGACTTTAGGAACCCAGAAGATAATATTTTAGGTACAAATAGATAAGAGAGAAATGTTGGAACCTTGACAATCAGATGCCGAAGCTGAAGAGGATCCGATCGGGTAGCACCAGAGAAGTAGGAATAACGATGGGCACGTACAAGCTGGATCGAATCGATTGATATTACTTGCTTTATTTTTCAGACATTTTACTTATTTTATTTTTTCTGTTTTTTGTTCTTTTTTGGTGAAGTTACTTTTGACAAAATATTTTTGTAAATGCTCATCATGTGGTCGAAAACAGGTTCTATAAGCGCATCGGACGGACGATAATATGGATGAGCGATCATAGCGGAACACGTGGAAATATCAACAAACTATTCATGAATACCCTAGATCTTTATAAAGACGACCTGTCGTTTTGTTTGTTACTATATTTTGCAAATTGCATTTAAATTTTAAATACTTTTATGTGGGAGGTCTGGTAGATGGGTGAAGAGTAGGCCGGGCCGAATATGGCCAACTACCGCTAAAAAACGCAAGTGTCTACTTTTCTTAATAAGACTAGTCATAAACTTTGAATGGGTGTTTGAGTGAATCTGGATTATGTTGTGTTAATTGTTGAAAATTGAAATATGTATGAAGTTTTGTGTTATATGAAGTGAATTATTGTTTCATCGTGTTACCAAGTCAAGTATGAAGTGAATTACATACAGCTTCCGAGATTTTGATGATTATGGATTATATAATGAAGTATTGTTATTGTGGAACTCATTTAAAAAAATTACTGTGTTGTCTCTTTTATTGTTTGAATCAAATCATTTGTATATACAAATATTATATTTAGTAATGTAATATTAAAATTAAAGAAATATTTAAGACATGATAATATTTAATAAATAATTAAATATACCTCTGTCTTTATATATTTGATCATAATAACGTGTAGTTGGTCCGTTAATTTGACTAGTCACCTCCGCATTAATACTTGTGGTCATATTAACTGAAAATTTAAAAACAATATTAGGTAAGATAATATCAAATAGAAAAAATTGATACATTAAAAAGAAAAAAAATTACCATCAATATCTTCATTATGTCATCATATAAAATAAGTTATAGTTATGAATTTATAGTATAATTAAGTAATCATACAAAATGAGTTATAGTTATGAGTTTATATTTGAGTTATGTAATTACACAAAATATGTTATAATTGTAAATTTATGGTTGGATTATGTAATCATACAGAATGAATTATAGTTGGGTTTATTGTTGAATTATGAAATCACTAATCATACAAAACGAATTATAGTTATGACTTTAGGATTGAATTATGTAATCTTACAAAATGAGTTATAACTGTGACTTTATGGTTGAATTGTACTCACACAAAATGAGTTATAGTTGTGAATTTTTGTTGAATTATGTAATCATATAAAAGAGGTTATAGTTGTGAATTTGGGATATGGTTGTGAATTTATGGTTGAATTATATAATCAACAAATTGAGTTATAGTTATAACTTTATAGTTGAATTATGTAATCTTACATAATGAATTATAATTATGACTTTATGGTTGAATTGCACAAACACAAAATAGGTTATAATTATGAGTTTATGCAATAACACAATATGAGAATTTCTTGGATAAATGTGCTTAAGCGTCAGTTTCTATTAAGGAATCATTTATATAAATTCATGAAGTTCAATTGCATGTGGATATTATATTATTGTTGAGAAATTATTGTTCCTCTATTTCTTCCTATTATTTTACATAACTTTATTTTGATATAAAGTTATTAAATAGAAGAAAGTTCAAGTACTTTTGACAATTCAACTGCTTCAATAAGATTCGATAATCTAACTTAAGTTCATGTTAGATTTGTTCATAAAATGAAGAACCGTACCATTTGTTTATATTGTAACAAACATTTGAAAGATGAGAGAATCACCGTATTAAAGAAGATTTTAGCTGGGATAAAAGGTGACATAGAATCTTGTAAGAAAGTGAGTCATGATGTAAAGTGGTAAGTAAAGACTTTACTTGAAGAATGTCAATATGAGAAAAATCAAAGACAAAGACTAAACTATGAAATTGGTAGTGGAAGTTCCTTTTGTAGTGATCAGGATAATAATGGGGATGTTGAAGGTGATAATATTCCTTCCCAATAAGAAGGAAATGTTGCACCTGATGTTAGAAAGAAGAAGACATGTGTCTAATTTTTTTGCACCACAATCAACTCCTAGAGCTCAACCTTCAATATGCAATGTCTTGCAATCTAAAGAAGCGGCTCGTAATATAGACATGGCAATGGCTAGATGGTGATATGGCTCAGGTGTAATATTTATGTTGGACAATCCTATTATTATCAACCTACAGTGGATGTTATTCCCTCTTATAGTTCAGGATATAAAGATCCTTTAATTGATGACTACAAAGGTAAACTTTTGAGCATCTATGTTATAAAATAAAGAGTTATTTGAATGAAAGAAGAGTGAATTGGGCTACTTATGGATACTCAATTATGTGCGATGGTTAGACAAATAGAAGATAGGAGTCTATTATATATTTTTTGTTTATTTTACAAAAGAGACAATGTTTTGAAGTTTATTGATGCATCTGGTCTTGTTAGAAATGTTGATACTCCGTTTCAGATATTTGATGAAGTTGTGAATGAACTTGGGCCCAAAAATATTGTTCAGTTTGTTAATAACAATGATTTTGCTTACAAAGCAACTGAAAGAAGATTGCAAAACATGTAAATTTCTTTTTATTAGATTCCTTGTGTTGCACATTGCACTGACCTGATGTTAGGAAATATAAGAGGTACTAAATATTTTGCTATCATTGATAAGACTATATAGAAAGTAAAAAAAAGTGACCAAATTTATCCACAATCATGCATGGGTCCTGCATTTAACAAGAAACTTTTTTACCAATGGTAAGAATTTGTGTCATCCTATTATTATAAGATTTGTAACTAATTTCTTATAACTTAAATGTTTTATTTTGATGAAGAAGGAGTTAAGAAAAATGTTTACAAATAATAAGTGAGTTGCATCTTAGCATGTTGGGTCTAATGCTAGATTGCATGTTTTTAAAATTATATTTGAAGATCATAAATTTTTGTCCCAATGTCAATTTGTTATCCTAGTTTGTGAGCAATCAAGCCCAATATGAAAAATAGGCATTCTTCGTATACACCTTATCTTATAGTCATGAATAAAAGACGAGGACAACTTTACTCTCTGTCATTTGCATCTGGGACATTTTTTAAACCTGATGTATATTTTAGACCAAGTTTTACAAAGAAAATTGAAGTTAATAGGGGAGTAATATTAACTATTACAACAATTGTTGTCTATAAGATGATGAAAGATCTCTTAAGCTCATAAATGGAGATTTATAAGGACGTTTCTGGTGATTTTGGGATACCCATTGTTATTCGTCAAAGAGACAAACTTAATCCAAGTATATATATGTATTTACTTTTGTCAGTTATTGAAAATTAACCATGTAGAACTTCTGTTGTACAATGTCATAATTAGATTTTGGAGCTTTTAAATAGAAAGTGAACAAGAATTTATGATAAATTAAGAATGAACAAACTAATTTTATTAAGCTTATGTGATGAGTTGAAGAGTTTAGGAGGCTTAAAGCAACAAGTCATTTGATTTTGGAGGAATAAGTTGCAATATTTTTTATGACTATAAAGCATAGTGAGACAATTAAAGCCAATGCAAAGCATTTTTAACATTCAACTTGTAAACGATCTAGAAGGGGGTTGAATAGATCTTTAATCTTTTTCGATAAGCTCTACAATAAATCGTGGAATTAATACACACAAAACAATTTAATC
>JAOTBA010000003.1:6589765-6601081 GCA_025629845.1 Erythroxylum squamatum | reverse complement strand
GTTGTATAGGAGAATGAATGATTTTATTCATGTATCACATATCAGTTTATATACACGTACAACAGTATATTTGAGTATTCAAAATTAAGGCTATCTGATCCTATATTCGGATGATTGTGTATAGATAACAACGAATCTGTTTAAACTTAAATCTTGCTCTATCTTGCTCTATCTGATTATCTACATTAGATTTGTGGACTTGGGCTGTTACATAAGGCGGGCTTGCGATGTATCCATAATATGGCCCCTCAAGCTGGTAGGCGTCGACGAATACCAAGCTTGAACTTCTATCGGAGGAAGGGTTGTCAGGAGAGAGGTTTGGTGAGGCAGTCGGCCGTCTGATCCGCGGCGGAGACATGGGAGACGCGGAGAGCACCAGATTGAACCAGATCCCTAATGAAGTGGAAGTTGATTGCGATGTGTTTCATCCGAGAGTGGAAGATCAGATTGGAACTCAGTTGGGTGACACTGATGTTGTCGCAATAGATCACCGGAGTGTGCTGCAACCCAATTCGAAGTTCAGCAAGAAGATTGCGTATCTAAGTTAACTCAGCAGCCGTGTCGGCGACGACTTTGTACTCGGCCTCAATGGATGACCTAGCCACCGATCGCTACTTCTTTGAGCTCCAGGACACTGGGTTTTGTCCTAGAAAGACGATAAATGCACCAGTGGAGCGATAGGTATCCTTGTCTCCTCCCCAATCAGCATCAGAAAATGCGTGAACTAGAGGTCCATGAAGTTGGTCAGTGAAGGCATGAAGATTCAAATTGAAGCGTTGGAAAAGTTGAATACCTTCATCAATAGTGCCGGCGAGATACCGAAGTAGTCGTTTAACAGCCAACCAGTGCTCAGTGGTGGGACAATGATTGAACTGAGACAATTTATTCACAGCAAAGGCGATATCCGGTCTGGTGAGTAACAGGTACTGTAGACTTCCGATGATCTTGCGATATTCACTTGCATCTGTCAATTTTGTGCCTGAGTGTAGGGTCAGAGTCGGGTGACTCGCCATAGGTGTGAGCACTGGTTTTGCTTCATGCATTTTGGTGTCATATAGTAAATCAGTGATGTACTTTCTTTGAGAAAGTAAGATGCCTTGATTGTTCCGAATAACCTCAATGCCAAGAAAATAGGATAGAGATCCTAAATCCTTAATAGAGAACTTTTCAGCTAAAAGACTGATATAGTGATTAAGTAGAGTTGTATTATCACCTGTGACAATGATATCATCAACATAGACAATAAGTATAACTATACCATGTGATGTGTGATTGATGAATAGAGTGAATGCGAATTGGTGAATCTGAAATGAAGCAAAAACTGTTTAAGTGCTTGGTACCATGCTCTTGGTGCTTGTTTAAGGCCTTAGATAGCTTTCTTCAGTTGACATACATGATATGGTTTGTCTGAATCAATGAAGCCTTTGGGCTGTGCCATGAATACTGTATCTGTTAAAGGACCTTGTAAAATTGCATTATTCACATCTAGTTGGCGTAAATCCCATCCATTTGAGATAGCTATGTTGAGAATGAGTCTAATGGTAGTTGGTTATAACACGGCTGAAGGTTTCAGCATAGTCAATGCCAGGACATTGATGAAATCTTTTGGCAACAAGGTGGGCTTTGTACTTTTCAATTGACCCATCCAAGTGGCGCTTTATTATGAAGATCCATTTGCAGCCTACAAGGTTTTGTGTGGCCTCAGGTGGAACTAGCACCCAGGTACCATTCTTGACTAAGGCATTGAATTCCTCTGAGCAAGCTTTGCGCCAATTACAATCCTTTAGAGCTTGTGAAATACAGGTTGGTTCAAATTCTGCATTACCTTATAATTGAGCTATGAGACTTAGCTTTTGAATAGGCTTGCGGATGTTATTCTTTGCTCGAGTGATCATTGGATGACTGGAGACTGGGGTAGGATGATGCACTTGGGTTGTCCCAATGTCTTCTCTTGAAGAGGAACTAGCAACAGGGAGTGCCATATTCTCAGGGGCAGCACCGAGGAGAGGAGAGGGTTCTGTAGAAGGAGAAGGAGAGGATGGTTGAAGATGCAGTGGAGGTGGAAGCCAAGTGGCAGAAGGGTCACCTGATGGTGGGGTTGGAGCTTGTGATGAGGTGGCAAAGAGAAACACTGATTCCATAAATTTGACATGACAAGAGGTGTAAAGGCGAGATGTGGCGGGATCAAGGCAATGATAGCTGCTCTGAGAAGGTGAGTATCCTACAAACACACAAGGTTTTGATTTTGGTTCCAATTTGTTAGATGTGTAGGGCTTTAGCCAAGAATAACATAAACAACCAAAGATTCGAAGTTTAAAATAGTTGGGACTTGTGCGAAATAAATAGTAATAAGGAGTGGACATGTTTAAAGTGGCAGTAAGCATACGGTTAATTAGATAGACTGCTGTGGAAAAAGCTTGTGGCCAATAGGAAGAAGGCATGGATGCATGACTAAGGAGAGTGAGACCAGTCTCAACAATGTGTCTATGTTTCTGTTCTGCTATGCCATTATGTTCGGGTGCATGAGGTGGTGTGGTTCGGAAGGAAATTCCATGTTTGGATAGGAAGTCAGTAAGAGCAACAAACTCTCCCCTATTATCTGTGTATAAGGTCTTAATAGATGTATTAAAAAACTTTTCAACAATAGCTTTGAACCTAATAAAAACAGCATGTACATAAGATTTTTTGTGTAAGTGATAGATCCATGTGTATTTAGTGTAATGATCAATGAAAATGACATAGTATTTGCAATTGTCATGAGAATAAACAGGAGAAGTCCATACATCCGAGAAGATAACATCTAATGGCCTAGTAGACATAAGAGTGGATCTGGAAAAAAATAATTTGTGACTTTTATTTGTCAAGCATGCATTACAATGAGTATGAGATGGATGAAGTCTATTATTGAGATGAGTGTTATGCTGAGATAAAATGTAATTAACAATTGGTTTTGCAGGGTGTCCTAACCTAGAATGCCAATCGGGGAAAGTTGCAAGAGTTGTGGAGAGGGCAAGCTTTGGAGATGATGGTGCTGGCCATACAAAGAGTCCATTGTTAGGTGCACCCTTGAGAAGTGGTGTCCCTATTGTCAGATCCTTCACAAGAAAAGAGAAAGATGAGAATGTAACAGAAACATTGTTGGAAACACAGAATTGATAAACTGAAATTAAGTTTTGTTTCATTTCAGGCACACATAAGACTTTATCCAGGGTGCATGTTCTGTGAGCTGCATGTATTATACCACTGCCTTTATGGCTGATATGAAGCCCGAATCCATCTCCAATTATGATATCTTCAGTGCCTGTATAGGGGGTATGCATAGCAAGATTTTGTAAATCAGTGGTCACATAGTGAGAAGCTCCAGAATCAAGGATCTATGGATCTTGATTTGAGGCAGCAGCAAAGTTAGCTCTTGGTGAGGGGGATAAAGAACCAGTAGAGACAATGTGAAAAGAAGGACAACGTTTGGCACTGTGACCCTGGACTCCACAGATCTGGCACTTTCCTAGGTATGGCCGTGGTTGATATTGGGAATTGGATGGAGTCCATTATTATTGCTAGCATAGGAGTTGGGAGGTAGAGATTGCATCTGTCCATGGGATGATCGAAAATTGGCCTGATTATGGTGCTGGAAGGGTTGGTGATAAGTAGGCTGGGACTACTGTTGGCGCCATCTAGGCATGTCCTGATTATGTTGAGTGGAATGATGCTTTTTACCTCCTGACTTGTTTGTATGGTTGGCCGTTGCAGGAAAATGAGTTGTGACAGGTGTAGGAAGATCAGCTTCAGCAGTGATGAGTTTCTCATGTAGCTCGTCAAATGAAATAGGTATATCTCTAGCATTGATGGTGCGAATTACTTCACTATATTCTTCACCTAGTCCTTCAAGAACTTTATCAATGATGTCTTCAGGATCTATTGGAGCATTTAGAAAACAAGTTCATCTGTTTTAGTCTTGATGGCCTACATATATTCAGTGATGGATAGCTGCCCTTTGGTAAGTTTCTTGAGCTGAGTTTTAACTTGCTTTTGTTTACCTCTTAAAGCTTGTGCATAGGTTTTGGCTAGAATATCCCAAGCTTCTTTCGAAGTATGGGCAGTGGCGATGAATGGAATGATGGTTGGTGATAGAGCACCAATGATGGCATTCAGAATCAGTTGGTCTTGGCAGATCCAATGTTGATAGTTTGGGTTTGGTAGAGGTATGTCATTGGTTGTTATGGTGGCTGGAGGGCAGCTCTTGGTGCCATCAATATAACCTAGCAAATCATATCCTATAAAGGGACTGTTGAATTGCATTCTCCAGGCAAGGTAATTAGTAGCGGTGAGTTTCAAAAGGGCTTGAGCAGCTGGATTGATGGTGATGATCTGATGGGTTTCATCAGAGGTAGGGTTGATGATTGAGGCCATTGGGTTGGGATCGAAAAAACGGACGTTAGTCGGTGTCTTTGATACCATATAAGGAGTAGAGTTGTATAGGAGAATGAATGATTTTATTCATGTATCACATATCAGTTTATATACACGTACAACAGTATATTTGAGTACTCAAAATTAAGGCTATCTGATCCTATATTCGGATGATTGTGTATAGATAACAATGAATCTGTTTAAACTTAAATCTTGTTCTATCTTGCTCTATCTGATTATCTACATTAGATTTGTGGACTTGGGCTGTTACATAAGGTGGGCTTGCGATGGCTTGCGATGTATCCATAATAATATGTACATACTAATGTCATTTGTTGATATTTTTTGTCGATATTATCAATATTTTTAAAAAAAATCTAAGCGAATTTAGTTTAGTAAACTTACTAAAAATAGTTCTTTTAATTCTTCTTTAACAATAACAACCAAAATGAAGAATGATCTGTAAATTTTTACTCGATAATTTATGAAACAAATCATCAATCTGAAAGCTCGAGCTCCATATGTGAATTCTAGGCACAAAGGTTTGAACTGTTCAAGTGGATAATAACTTACCAGCTTCTTTTCTTTTTATCATGATATTTCTTTTTTGAGTCCAATCAATCCTTTTTCTTGCATATTCCTTAACAGCATATAAAGAAAGGAATAATCGGTAAATCATTGGTAAGTACTGATTCGTTTAAGAAATATAGCAGTGTGGACCCTGGGATGAGTAAATTTAGAGATGGAGACATTCGCCAAAACCTGAATCAGAAAATAAATAGTGACGCTGATAAGCAACCGCCAGAACACAACAGGTTCAAAGCATGAGCTTCCGGCCATTTGTTTCTAAAGTTAAGAATAGCAACGAATTGGACCGAATTGAATGGAGCCTCTACACCACTGTCAAACTTCAAATCAGAATTGGAGTACAAAATAACGTTATTTTTGATATTTTAAAAATCAGATTAGAGGTTAAATTAATAAATAAAATATTTAAGGTTTAAAAGATTTGACCAATATTAAACTATTATAAAATTAATTAAAAATTAAAATTTTTGAATAAAATCAAGAAGTGTAAAGTTTAAAAAATACGAAATTATTAAATAAAAATAATTGATTTATTTTAAATTATAAAATTTGATTAATTTACGAAAATGACTAATTAATTAATAAATTGGTCAATTTTTGATAATGAGAATCATTAAAATAAATCAGTTACTCATTTAATTTGAATTGGAGTTGGGTTAAGATACTGGGATTAACTTAGACAAGCTAATTTGATAAATTAATATTATTTAATGTAATTGGTTAAAACAATATTATTCTAATTTATAAATTTAAAGTCTAAAATGATATGGATTTAGTGGTAAATTTAATCAGACTTAAATTAAACTCAAATCGCATGTAAAGAGATTGAGTATTATTGAGTCACCGATGCCCACTTAACTTATTGTCAACCTTATTTTTTCCAGGTGATCCTTTGTTGTACAATCATCTTAACATAATCATGCTTAACTTATAATTATTTATGTCAATGTTGATAAATTATCATTCAAAAGCCAAAAGTAAGAGAAACTTGAGCCTTATTTGTTAGCAATTTTTATATAACAAATTGTTGTGGGTTCAACCTCATTTTATGGACATTATCTTGAAAAATTTAGATTCCCAAAGTGTCATGTCTTTATGAATCAAAAGGAATAAATTTCTGGCATATTTGAGGTAGAAACCAATAAGTTTAAGTTGTTTTTAGAGTACATACCCATGCCTAAGAGGCACATGCCTATGTCAATGATGGACAAAAATCCGTGTCAAGACTATGAGTAAAATTTTATCCTTTCAAATTTTAAAGACAAGTCTAAGAGACAAAAGTTGCATAGGACAAAACACAAGATTATAGAAGAGTTGAAGAGTCCAAATAACTTTCATCAACTGCAGTTTGTAAAATTTTGATTTCTTGAATTTGTTTAGGAGTAGTATTAGTGCATGCATGCGTGTGTATGTCAATTTGTATTGAATTCTAGAAATTAGAGGGGAGCTTTAAGAAAGCTAGAAAAGCTTTAACTTTGATTATTTTATGAGGTATTCTTTAATTGATGCTTGTATCTTGCTATTATTGGATTTAGTGGATTTCTTATTGGAAAAATTATGTGCCTAATTTTTTTCTTGTCGTTATCTATATCATCTAAGTAGTTTGTTATTAGTTAAGTGATCTCATTGATCGTGTGAGGATTACTGCTTAAAGTCTCAATAAGTGGTATCAGAGCTATACGTATAGAGAGTGGCAATAACTCTATAATGAAGTTGACTACCCTTTTTAATTAATATCGACATTTTTAATTCAGATTAATTTGAACTGAAGTTGACAAATTAATTTTGAATTATTTAAATTTCAAAGTGAGTTCAAATTTAAGTAATTGATTTAATTTATATTAAATAAGTAAGATGATATTGTTTAAATATAATTAATTAAAATAATATTATTTTGGCTTATATTTCTAAAAAGTTAAAACAAAAATAATATTATTTTAGTATTAACTCAAACTAACTACAACTAAGTTCAAACTGTATGTAAGGACTGATCTAAGTAGAGATATAAAGTTAATTTAAACTCGACAAGTAGACCCATTACCAGCACTACTTTCGGTTGGACATTTTCGGGGCATGGTGATCCTTTGTTGTACAATCACCCTACCATAATCAAGCTTAACTTATAATTATGTATATCAAAGTTGGTCAATTATTCAAGACAAAAGTAAGGCCTTATCTGTGAGCAATTTTTATATAACAAATGGTCCTAATCTGCCTTTGTAAAGTAGGAGAAAGCAAATGGCTTTTACGTGAGAAATGTTCACAAAAGGAAAAGAAAATTATTCATGAAAGGTTTCACATTTCATTTCTTTAAACCAAAAGAGACTTTATTGTTTAAATAAAGACTCACGATATCAATTCACTTTAAATAAAATACTCTTAAATACTTTTAAATAAAGACTTACGATATTGTGAGAGGACTATTTCTTATTTATAAAATATCTTCTTATTTATATGATATATATTTATCTTACATATAACTTACAAAATAATATAAACATTTAATAATGATTGATTTTATATTTTTTAAATTAATATTTGAATATAAACAATAGTTAACATTTCTTTTTAAAATTTTAAATGATATTTATATTTAATATTTATGAAGTTACAAATGAAAGTTCTAAATGAATCGTATTAAATAAGTGTGTTTACTATTTAAAAAATCTTGTTTTAAAATCCTCATCTCACCGCTATAATTTAGGGTTAGTAAAGAGTTTATAAATTGATTGAAAAAGCTCTAATTCATTTGGTGTGATTACAATGTTAAATACAAGTTACAACAAGATAATCTCCACAATCTAAGGAGTGATTTGAATTCAAATATTCCTAAATATCATCTATCAGAGTAACTGTCTAATCCTATAATTAAATATATCCAATTGCTTATTTGACTATGTCAAATACGTGTGCACAAGTATAGCACTCATAGTTAGCAATCATATGAATAGAGAATGTTAGGTACGTAAAGTGTGATTACTGTCACTTTTTTAAGTTCTTGTCTCATTACTATAATAAATTTAATAAAATAATATTTTTATTCTTAATTCGAATTTTTTAATCAAATTCAGACAATTTACTTAAGGGTCCATAAATAGAGCCACGTGGAACAAAAGAAACCCCAGTGCACTGTCAAACTCTTTCCTTTCGTTATGGTTATACACTCCCTGACAATTTAAATTCGCAAGTAGACCCGTTACAAACTCTGCTTTTAGTCCAAAAATTTTTAAATTCGCAAGTTGACCCATTACAAACCCTACTTTCTGTCCGAAATTTTCATAGTACGGTGATCCTTTATTGTACAGTCACCCTACCATTATCATCCTTATAATTATGTCTATCAATGTTGGTAAATTATTCAAAAGACAAAAGTAAGAGAAACTTTTAAGTTTCTATAACAAGTGGTCCTATTCTCCTTTGTAAAGTAAAAGAAAGCAAATGGCCTCTCTTGTGAGAAATGTTCACAAAAGGAAAAGGAATTTCAAACCATTTGTTTAGTATTGGATTGAATGTAAATCGGGGATTTGGGATTTGATAATATCTTTTAGGATTTCTTAGCATTAGTTATAATCATAGTCAACTGTCAAATATGGTAGGTACTGATTTCTAGGATTAGACTTCTCCCTCTTCGCAGGCATGACTGAAGCTTGTATATTTGTATATATAGTCATCAATAATCAAGAGGCACTCAAGCCTAACAGCTATATTTTATCATGGTATCAGAGCCAGGTTAGTCATCTAGTTGTTGAAAGGCAAATTTTATCTATTACGCAGAGACATGGCAGATGAGCACATATCCTCTAATACTTCTATTTCTCGTCGTAGAAATATGAGTACACGTGATTCAACATCACCATATCTTCTTCAAACTTCTGATAACTCGGAGTATCATTAGTTTCTTTTCCACTCACTGGAGATAACTATCATATGTGGCGAAGGGCTATAACAAATGCTCTTCGTGCCAAAAATAAATTATGCTTTGTTGATGGGACTCTCCCAAAACTAGACGCTTCTGATTCAGACTCGCAAGCATGGAAAACGTTCAACTCCATGGTGCTTTCATGGATTTTCAATTCATTAGCCACTGATCTCCTTTCTAGTGTGGCTTATGCAGAAACAACAAGGGAGAGATGTGGTTAGATCTTGAGGAAAGATTTTCTTAAGGAAATGCACCACGTATCCACCAATTGAAAAGAGATCTTGCCATGACTACGCAGGAGAACCTCTTTGTTGCAACATACTTCACCAATTAAAAGGCATCTGGGATGAGCTTGGTTCATATTCTACTATACCAAATTGTACTTGTGGAGTTGCTAAGGAGTTTGTTCGTGAACATGAACAAGAAAAAGTTCACCAATTTTTACTCAATCTTAGTGATGCATTTAGTACTGTTTGCTCTCAAATTTTAACCACTAACCCTCTTCCCACTCTTAATAAAGCATATGCTCTCGTGGCCAGGGATGAAAAGCAACAAACATTGGTTACCTCACGCACACTTCTTGTTGAAGCAGCAGCTCTTCATGTTCATGCCAACCATAGCAGTAGTCAAGTGTCAAAATCAAATAGTCGGTATTACTGTGATCATTGTCATCAGTAGGACACACTAAAGATCGTTGTTATGAGTTGGTTGGTTGGTATTACTGTGATCATTGTCATCAGACAGGACACTCTAAAGATCGTTGTTATGAGTTGATTGGGTATATTCCTAACTGGCAGCAACGGGGGAAATTAGATCAAGGTGTTTCGAACTCAAAAGGTCGTACAAATCAATCCAAAAATTATCGTAATAACACCTACGTAAGCACCACCACCACCACAACGTCTATCCCATCAGATTCTTCTCCAATTCAAGGCTTGAAAAAAGAACAATATGACCAGCTTATGTCTTTTTTAAATGTTGATAAACAAGGCAGTGCTGCCAATCTCGCTGGTAAGATTACACAAAATCAAAATACACAACATGAATGGATAGTGGATAGTGGTGCATCTGATCATATGATTGCTATGAAAACTAATCTTTGTAATATTCAATCATCCCATGATTCTTTGCCTATACGACTACCTGATGGTACTAATCGTTCTATTTCTTGTCTTGGTAGTGTTCGACTTTCATCTGACATTATTCTTGAAAATGTGCTTTATTTACCAGAATTTAAATGCAATTTACTTTCTGTCAGCAAGTTAGCAAAACAATTAAATTGTGCTATAATTTTCTTTCCAACCTTTTGTGTTTTACAGGACCTTGTTACGAGTAGGCTGATTGGAACGTGTGAGCTTCGAGAAGGAATTTATTACTTCAAGCACATTTCTCTATCTATTGCGCTATCTGCTAATATCAGTGCCACACCCTTAAACATATGGCATCGACGTTTTAGTCATATGCCTTTTGATAAGCTTTCTCTTATTCCTTGCATTTCTGTTTCTACTTGTAAGCTCATTAACAAATGTTGTGATGCTTGTCACCGAGCAAAAAAAGGCAGACTTCCTTTCCCTATAAGCTTGAATAAAACTAAAGCATGTTTTGATTTGGTTCATTGCAACATTTGGGGTCCATACAATACACCTTCTTATACTGGTGCCCATTACTTCCTTACTATTATTGAGAATCACTCTAGAGCTACTTGGGTCTATCTTATAAACCGAAAACTTGACACATATTTATCTTTAACAACTTTCTGCAATGTGGTTGAGACTCAATTTGGAGTTAGGATTAAAGGAATTCGTATTGATAATGGCCTTGAATTCACTTCAAAACAAATGCAAGAATTTTTTGCTCATCGTGGTATTTTGCATCAATTAACGTGTGTTTACACTCCTCAATAAAATGGCGTTGTTGAATGAAAACATTGCCATTTATTGGAAGTTGCGCGTGCTCTTCTTTTTCATTTTGGTTTGCCTATCTCTTTTTGGGGTGAGTGTGTTCTTACAGCTGCATATCTCATTAATCCACACCTATTCTATCCAGTAAGACCCCTTATGAAGTTTTATTTTCCAAACCACCTACTTTCACACACCTACGTGTTTTTGGGTGTCTTTGCTATACTCATGAAGTTTTCAAACCTCGTGATAAATTTCAGCCTCGTGCTACTCGCTGTGTATTCATTGGATATCCTTATGGTACAAAGGGATATCGTGTTTATGATCTTATAACTAAAAAGATTTTTGTCTCACGTGATGTAGTTTTCTATAAAGAACAATTTCCCTTTCTAACATACATTCAAACACCCAATCAGGATCCTTCTTTACCTGTTATTTCACTCCCTATTTCTGATAGTCCTGAACCCACAACTCAATCTCTCGATACTAATACTGATACTG
>JAOTBA010000003.1:6571158-6589665 GCA_025629845.1 Erythroxylum squamatum | reverse complement strand
CAAACAAACAAGATTTTTTACCGAATTTGAAAACAAAAACAGAAAACTAAAAATAAAAACGGAAACAAACACCCCCTAAGTTTGTCTGTGGTTTCTCTTATTTTTGTACTATACCACCGATTCTTCTTTTTCTAAACGTACAATCTATTAAATTGTATTTAATGAATTTACTATAAATAACTTTTATGCCTTGCACTCAAAATAAAGAAAGAGTTTATATGGTTAACTGTATATATTGGATTCTTCATTTTCGCTATTTCAACGTAAAATAAAGAAAGAGTTTATATGGTTAAATAACATTAATTGAAGTGTTTCCGCTTAGGTGAATCAAATTTTAAAATAAAACCAAGACGTTTTCATGCATATTAAATGAACAATTTTCATGTATTAAATAAAGAATAACACAAATTACGTAAATTATTGGTCTTTTTTAAATATGATGCGAACGTAAAATTGGATAAATTAAATAATTATAAATAAGAAATATTACATTCATAAGTGTGTGACCATCTAGGTTCATCACTAAGCTGCTAGTAATTAATCCAATTACTAACTAAGGTTGGCGTCTAATAACGCTCCTCAATGACCAGATAGTGTGAAGTAACAACCTTACAAAGACAGAACCTGGTTAAAGATAATGTATTGTTACCTTATATCATTACAACTCTGGATTATCTTAAGGTATGGTTTAACTGTCAAACCCTATTAGATAATCAACTATGTTACATGTCGATCATTAATGATTGGTGAATGACGTAGAAAACTCCTTTTCTTCACTCACTTAATTGCCCTAGCTAAGGTCTTGAAACAACCATTAAGATCAATGACAACATAGAGCTCTAACTCATTACCTAGAGTCGATGGATCCCATCTTAACTCACCACTAATCAAATAGGTACTTAATTATATCCAATGCTCATTCAACTAGCATTTTTACACACTAGGTTTCCGATATCAAAGCATAATAAATGACCTATTGATTACTATGATGATCTCAGGTTAAAGGAAAAATATACATTTAAATCCTTATGAGAATATCCCACTTGACAGTTCATAGGTAATATTAACCATTGGGAATTCTCAGTTTGGTCAGTTCAATGATCATATCACCATATTCATCATCTATATATGTAACTTAGTAAATGAGATCTACTAATATCCATCAAATGAAGAAAAATCAATATGAAATTACAGATTAATTTCATAATTATCAACACAATTAATTAACCCTATAATTGCAACATACTAGATTCAATAATTGAATAGACAAATACCTGAAAATTGAGGAAACATTGAGTCCATTGTTGTTTTCTGTAAAGCAAAGTGACAGAGACGCAAAGGATTGACTACTGCTATTCCAAACCCTGATTAGCCAAAACAACACATACAATTCTTAATGGGGCGACTGTATTTAAGGTCGGCTAGCAGTAGGGCCTTCTGTGCATTACAATACATGGGCCAAGCCTACCCATCATAGCAAGCCCATGAACACAGGCTCAATGACACATTTGAGAGAATTACTAAGCCCAATTATCTTGACATCAAATTAAATCAAATTAATCGGGGTTTGTACAAAATTATGTTTATGATACTAGTCCACAAAATTAATGATAAAATTATATCATTCTCCCACTTGGACAGCATAACCAACATCAATGAACAACAAAAACAATCCCCAGATTAATATAACAATATGTGACCACAATAGGATGTCAAACTAAAGACAACAATCTCTCAATCATAAGTCCAAAATGAGGTTACAAGTACCTCAACAGTATAGAAATCTGACCCGATAAGAGTACTGATAGCATATATGCAAGATACCCATACCTCGATGACCTAAACAGAATGTGTCATAAGGAAATGTACACAAAATGGTGATCCGTTTGTGTAATTTCAAACAAAATAGCCCAAGCATCCACCCAAAGATGCCAACTAAGATTTAACAAAATATCTCAGAACAACAAAATGAGACTGGTACAAAATGTCATATATATACAAATATTTAAATGTATCTGCGCAGTATATTAATAAAGTATGTGGCAATAAAAATAATAGCAACAATTATAAGTAAAAGTCTCGAGACTGAATGACAAAATAGTCAAATACAATGTTGCTATCAAAATTAACATAAAAGACAGACTCCCACTAATCTAAGGCATCAAAAGATCTAAATAGACTCATACGGGTTATATGATTCACAAAAGCTTTAACAGTCAAGCCTTTGGTCAGAGGGTTTGCCGCCATAAGATCGGTGAGTATATGCTCTATACGGGTCTGAAACTCCTTAACCTTCTCTCTAAAAAACATACACTTTGTATCAAAATGCTTCAAACGCTTGGAGTTTTGCATATTTGAGAAAAGCCCACCACAGCAGAGTTATCGCAATATATGGTTAGAAGTCTGAAAACACTCTCCACAAGATGAAGCTCAGAAATGAAATTTCTCAGCCATATTGCTTGTCGAGTAGCCTCGTAACAGGCCACATACTCTGCCTTCATAGTTGAAGTTGTTGTAAGTGTTTGTTTAACACTTTTCCAAGATACAACTCCTCCAGTAAGCATAAAGATATATCCTGATGTGGATTTGTGATCATCAAGGTAGCCACCATAATCAGAATCAGAATAACCTATCACCTCAAGGTGATCAGATATCCTGTAAGTGAGCATGTAATCTTTAATACCTTGTAGATACCTGAGAACTCGCTTCACAGCTTGCCAATGACCGACATCAGGGTTGCTCAAGTATCTCCCAAGTACACCAATAACACAAGCAACATGCAGACGTGTACAAACTTGAGCATACATAAGACTGCCAACAGCAGAAGCATATAGGACCTTTTCCATCTCTGACTTATCTTTATCATTTTGAGGATGCTGGCTATTCGAGAGTTTGTAACCCTTTTGAATGGGTGCACAGCAAGGATTACAAAAAGAATCAATTCCAAACTAGTATTCAAATCCTTCATACCATAATACTTGCCGTGAGTGTTGCTGTAAGTGTTGGAAGCAGTCTATAAAGATCCTACGGTATCTAAAAGGTACTCCAAGAAAAGGATTACTATTCAAGAAAGGAGATCAAAGAACAATTAAAATATATACTGATTTAGATTGGGCAAGCTCAGAAGAAGATAGGTGATCAACCACTAGATATTGCACTAGATAATTTTTTGGCATTATCAGTTTCAATGATGCTCTCTTTAATAGTCTTCTCCATTGTGTACTTGATGCTCATCAAACAGACCTTGTTAGAACGAACTCACTTGTCATATTTAGCTTTAACTGCAGCGGAAGACTCAGCAGTGGGTTGTGTAGGCTCATCCTTAAGGAGAGCAACATTAACATTAGAAACCGCAAAAAAAAAGGTTCAAGGATTCAAGCCAATCCTCATAATTGGTCCTATTAAGCTTAATCAAAGAATTCAAAGCTGGAAATTGATACAAAGCAGGGAGATTTTGCAAATGTATCAACAATTAGCATAATTGGGCAAACAACACAACTGGATTCTCATGCAATTGCAATCTTGCCTAAGGGTCCTGAATTACAAAACAGATTACCGAGAACATTAAATTATGTCCTAAAGCTAATATCGATAGGATACTGAAAACTTAAAGATATAATTCAATAAATTAAACAAAGCATTAGAAACCACATTAATAAAGACAAACCGATAGGGTAAGTGCATCATTAACATAGCATCTAATGTATACTCAATAACAACATCACAATAGCATTTTCTAATAATTGGTCTCACGATAGGCGAGCTCATAATTGCACAAAGAGAATGACAATAGTCCAACAACATTCCCAAGATTGCCCTCATAGGTTCAAGTTAGCACCACAATTACAAAATTAACCATAGAAATCATATAATATAACATTATATACATAAACAACTTCCAAAATTAATTTTGGTGCAGAACTACATTAACACTGAGAGTATACAAGACCCCACAAGCCTAGAAAATACTAGAAACAAGTACAAAAATTTTCAAGGTAAAATTCGGAGAGTACATTATATTTTTATTAATTTTAAAATTTGGGAAAAATAACAATAAACATTTCTAGTTTTCAAAAAATTATAGAAAAATACCATAAATTAGAACTAGGCAAATAGAGCAAACAGGAAAAAATTTGGGAAAAAACGGCGATGGGAGGAGGCTGCACGTGCCTACACGCTCCACCTATGTGCATGGGGAAGATGCTAGCGGGTCGGGTTCATCTTCTCCGCCCGAAAACCAGTAACCCGGGTCGTTTGACCTAGTTCGTGACCAAGTTTAGAAAACCGTCCATAACTCCTTCAATTTTGATCCGTTTTCAACAAAATTGGTGTCATTTGATTTAGAATTTAACGATATATCAAACCCCTCAATTAATTTCACGAAAAAGCTACTAAAAGAAGTTCAAAAAAATTCGAAAGATACAGTTTTTCGAAAGAATTTTTTTTCATGGTTTGTTTTCGGGTTCTGGGGTTTTAAAGAATAAACAAAAAATTCAACACACTATTGACACCAAACCGAAACAAATCAACATCAACAAAACCGAAACAAATCAACATCAACAAAACCGATTTCACAAAAACAATTAACAAAAAATGAAAAATTCCAAATTTCATGAAATTAATATCTCAAAAAATACCCAAAATTAGCAGTCACAATTAGGGTTAATGAGCTCTGATACTAATTGAAGAAAAATCAACACAAAATTACAGATTAATTTCGTAATTAATTAATACAATGAATTAACCATAGGATTGCAACATACTAGATTCAATAATTGGATGGACAAATACCTTAAAATTGAGGAACAATTGAATTCATTGTTGTTTTCTGTGAAGCGAAGTGACAGAGACGTAGAGGATTGACTACTGCTATCTCAAACCCTGATTAGAAACTCATACAATTCTCAATGGGGCGACTGTATTTAAGGTCAGCTAGCAGTAGGGCTTCTCGTACACTGCAAAACATGGGCCAAACCTACTAATCATAGCAGCCCATGAACACAGGCCCAATGACATGTTTGAGAGAATTACCAAGCCCAATTAGAAAAGTAATCATCGTTTTGGGCTAAATACAACAAATGCTCTAATTATCTTGACATCTAATTAATTGGGGTTTGTACAAAATTATATTTACTATGTTAGTCCACAAAATTAATGATAAAATTCTATTATAGAGCTCAAAACAAGCGTCGCTACATTGAAGTCTTTTTTTTTTGTACATTAGGTATCCTAGCTTTTTGCTGGACTAATCCTAAGTCCCTAAGACCCACCCCAAGAGCCATAGAGGAGGTAAATCTAGAACCCCTAAGATCTCTCAGGTTCCTATGTAGCCTGTACACTTTTGTGCACAAGGAGTCGTCACATACTAATTGCGTCGGGTTCCCTAGTAGCTCCAACTTTCACACTGCCGTTGAAAGCGAAACGTCTTTAATTAATCCTCCCAAGGAGCATGCCCAAGGGGCTAGCGGATCCTCAATAGAGAAAATTCTCCTCTCTCCTTCTTTTTTGGTGACTCGAACTCAAAACCTTCTATAAAGAAGAGCCTTAAGTGAGGAATTGAAACCAATCAGGCCACTCCTACTTGTCTCACTACATTGTACTCTTAAAGGGTTCAAGTCACGAATTGTTTACGGTCTTTTAGACTTAGACCTTGGGTTCATACGAGTGAGTGTATAACTTATAAAATAGCAGAAAGATGAAAAAGAATACTTGCAAACTTATAAAATTCTAAAATAAAACATTACAAACACCAAAATTTAACAAATAAAAAATCAAAGGAATATTTTACACAAACTAGGTAAATTAATGACAAGACTGAAAAGAATACGAGAAAATACTCATATTTTAATTACATAACACATGTATTTTTTTACTTGAAAATTTGGAATAAACGTACATAAAATATTAAAAGTATTATTATTTATTAATAAAAATAAAAATAAAATATTTTAAATATAAATTTGAGAAAAACATTCTCTCATTTCTCTTTTTGCCTTGTAAAATCAATTTTTTATATTACTTACTATTTAAGATTATAATGATTTAAAATTGTTTTTTAAAAGTTCTAAATAAGCCTTTATTGTTATTTATAGTATCACGTTGTATTTTAATGAGTGGGTTTACGTCTACTCTTTATATAAAGCAACATATATATTGTATGAATTAAGAAAAAAATGATATCTTTTCTTCACAAACTTCTCTCCTTTTCTGTTATTTTGTTCCAAAAAACGTTTTCAATTTGGATGTTTAATACGTATTCTTTGTTCAAGTGTCTAATATAAGTAGGAATATTACTAATCTTATCCAATTTTTTATTTAATTTAATTAATTTTTTTTCTATTTTTAAATATGTTATTTGTGTAATAAAACTCGATTATATTTCCTAATTGATTGATATCTTTATTCAATATATCAATTCAGATTATCTTTTCACGTTTTTACGAACATCCGTCTGTTCAATTTATGTGGATCTCATTTATTAAATGGATGGATGCTTATAAAGTAATGTAGGGTAGGCACGGAATAATGAGAATAGTTAATTTGTTCCCGATTATATATAGAACGCGGGATCATTATATATAGTAATTTTTAAATAGTAAGAGGCTAAAGTAGATAGACATTTGTGAATTATTGAATTAAAATTGATGCTAATGAGAGCGATTACTTAAAATAGAAAATTAATATATTTGTGAATTATTGAATTAATATTGACAAAGTTTTCATAATTCAAAACGTTTAATTTTTTAATTTTTTTAAAAGTTATTAAAAAATTATTTATAAATTAAAATTTTTCAGAAGAATTTATTTGGGTTTTTATGAACATAACCTCGGATTTCTAAATTCCGAGTCTTGTTTGTATCTCTGGTAAGAATAGTATATTATTTATTAGGCCATTTGCCTACAAATCGGGGATCGTGTGTTCGTTGGATTCTTTAATGGCTCGTGGCCAACTGTTTCCATTAAGCATTAATGGCTAAGATGCGAGTAGTTACAGTCTGCCACACAAACACAACTGTTGAAGATATCATGTAGACCACTAAGACTAAGACTAACACTCAAGTGTGGAGTGCTAGGGGTCCAGGACATGGTCAAAAGACAAGTTCTTTATATACTAACCAATTGAATATCTAATTCTAGCTATGAATATTTATAATCTTTTACAGGACAAAGGAATTTAGAGTGATCACATTCACATACCTATGTTCAAAGTGCTGCAGGTGTTGTCTCCACAGAACTTATAAAAGAAGTCACTTCCTTCACCAACCAATTTCACGTTGAAGGTATGTGTAAAAATATCCCAAATGCCTATTTCTTTGTATGTATCTGTGCGTGTGGTTTTCATTCAGCCTTTGTTTTGTATCGCTAGTTTAGTTAGTATAGTTTTCTTCAGCAACGATCTTGGAAAAACACTGCAGAAGCCAAAAAACTTGTCAAGATCCGTTCTTTTTTCCCTTTGGCTTTACTGCTTTTTGATGGATCTTGCTTTGAAGTCTTTGAAGTTATTGATAATGGCGGTTTCCATGTACTGATGATGTGGTATACTGGGTATGGTTTGGTTTATGCAGGGAGTGGAGAGATGGGAGCAAGTAGTGAAATAAAGCCACCGCCCGAATGTCCTGAAGAGGCACCGGCGATGAGCATTAATGGAAAGTCAGAGTCAACTTCAAGCATGAAGCTCGATGGAATCCACTCGACGGAGTCTGATAATTGGCATATAGGAACTACGCCTGTTGATATTCGCGGTAAACCAATTCCCGATCATCGTCTCCCAAAGACCGGTGGCTGGATTGCTGTTCTTTTCATTTTTGGTAATAAAAAATCTGCTTTATCTACGAAGATTGTTTCTTTTACTTTTATGGTTAAGAGCACGGTTTCAGCTGTTGATTGCTTCTCTAAATCTGAGTTCCAATGTATGACTGAACACTTAATAGAGTTTGTATGAACTGATCCGGACTCCACCTTAAGCTTGAATAAAACCTAGTAAAGGTGGAGCAGTTTAATGGGACTTAATTGGCTGAGATTGTCACTTACAGGGAATGAAATGGCAGAGAAGATGTGTTATTATGGTCTTGCAGTTAACATGGTGCTCTTCATGTTCAACGTTATGCACAAGCCCTTCAGTGGTTCAGCAATTTTAGTGAGCAACTTTCTTGGGATATCGCAAGTATCCTCTATCATCGGTGGTTTTCTTGCTGATGCTTATCTGGGTCGATATTGGACAATAGCAAGTTTTACAACACTCTATTTTGTGGTAAGAAACTGTTACTTGAACAAAGTAGCTAACTTGTTTGTATTATTGCCAAGAGAGCTGTATTCTGTAATTGCCAGTGTATCCATGTACACTTCAGTACATATGCATTCTGTTTGGGTAATTTTCTTGAAGGATAATACTGATGATCATCAATATTGTTCTTTCATGTTGGCCTCCTGGAGGGTTTGATAGGTATCACGATATCTGCCACGGTGAAGGCCTTTATGCCAGATCAGAATTGCCCCCAATTTGGCTTGCTTCTGGGTACTTGCGACAAGGCAAAACCATGGCAGATGATCTACCTTAATACAGTTCTTTACGCCAGTGGATTAGGTTCTGCAGGTATAAGGCCATGTGTCTCTTCCTTTGGAGCTGATCAGTTTGATGAAAGGACTAAAAATTACCAGGCTCACCTGGATAGCTTTTTCAACTTCTTCTATCTTTTTGTATCGATTGGGGGCATAACAGCCTTCACGCTGATAGTCTACATTCAGATGCAGAAGGGGTGGGGATATGCTTTTGGTGCACTAGCAGTAGGTATGGGCATATCCAACATCCTATTCTTTGTCGGCACTCCTCTATACAGGCACAGATTACCAGGAGGAAGTCCCCTAACACGAGTTGCTCAGGTTCTGGTTGCTGCCTTTCGAAAAAGAAATGCCAATTTCTCAAGCACTGAGTTTGTAGGCCTGTATGAGATTTCTGGCAATCGCTCTGCTATCAAGGGCAGCGCAAAAATAGCGCATACCAACGATTTCAGGTACTGTTTCCCTTCCTTGGTTGTATCAGGACCAACCAATACCTTCTCAATTTAGTTTTGTGAGGTACGTCAGTCAATCTTACAAAATAAAACCAAGTATATTCTACGGACTTTAGGCTGAATCAGACACCAATGAGGGTCTGTTCTAGTGTGCACTTGGACAATTGTTTGCCTGCTACTGAATCTGTTTCTGATTCTGCCTCTGCAGGTTTTTGGACAAGGCAGCTCTTCAATTAAAGGAGGATGATCCTGATCCAAGCCCTTGGAGGCTTTGCACTGTAACTCAAGTAGAGGAAGTCAAGATTCTTATCAAACTTATACCAATACCATTACTGACCATCGTGATGAATCTAATAGTAACCGAGTATCTGACTCTCTCAGTGCAACAAGCATATACTATGAACACACATTTGGGACATTTCAAGGTCCCTGTAACATGTATGCCTGTCTTTCCTGCACTCAGCATATTCCTGTTCTTATCTCTATATTACTATACATTTGTTCCATTGGCTCGACTCTTCACCGGTCATCCTCATGGTGCTACACAACTACAGAGGATAGGGATAGGTCTGGTGTTTTCAATCATATCTGTCGTGTGGGCTGGGATTTTGGAGAGGTACAGAAGGAAATATGCAATAGAACATGAGTTTGAAGAAGTTTTCCTGTCTGCAATGCCCGGGTTCAGTGCATACTGGTTGGTAATCCAGTATTGCCTGATTGGAATAGCTGAAGTCTTTGCCACTGTTGCACTATTGGAATTTCTGTACGAGGAAGCTCCTGATGCTATGAGAAGCGTAGGATCCTCATATGCTGCGCTTGCGGGTGGCATAGGCAGCTTTCTAACAACCCCTTTTAACAACATTGTTAAATCACTTACAGGGAATGAAGCTAAAGGAAAAGAATCATGGTTGGCGATGAATGTAAATAAGGGTAGATTCGATTATTTTTACTGGCTGCTTGCAGGACTAAGCGTCATAAACTTCATGGTGTTTCTATATGCGGCGAATAGGTACAAATACAGGGCAAAGCAGAAGAATTGAGACGAGGGAAAAGGTTGTATCAACTAAAATAGAAGCACTCCAACCTGGTTGATAAGTAGGAAGATCGATTGCCAACCCTTATATCCCATTGTCCTGAGAAAATCTGATGGTATCACAAGCTCAGGATATATTCACGTTAGATTATGACATAGTTTTTGTTTTAATACTTCTTGGCATATTGAGAAAACTTAGACTCTTATGCTCTTATGTATAAATTTCCTCCCTGGTTTTGATTATTCGAACATACTCGTACTATAGCAAGATCGGAACTTACTAGTGGGATAAGCGTCGGGTCCATAACAGAAGCTGAAACCTTTGAAGGGTCTATAACTTCTATTCACAAGCGATTTGACCTTTTAGACTACCTTATATTCACATTTAAATGCTATTGCTGAATTATCAAGAGGGCTATATATTATCTATCTAGCAGTTGAATATCAATCTAGCGATAGATTTTTCTATGAACACAATGAAACTGTGCAAAAGATAAACGAGCTTTATGACATTACACTCTCCTTGGATTGGACGAATGATCCGAAGAGGATCGCTTAACTGTAGCAATAGCACGTCCCATACAGCAGAAGCAAAGTGAACTTAATTTTTGACACTTCAGGGTTGTAAATATTAGTAGTTTTTGGTCGCCGCACAAACATGATATTTTATTCTAAAAATCAGCAAACGTCACCTAAAAGCAAGTACAAAGACTCAAAGACTGAAGTACTGAAGGGGCTCTTTTATTCTTGAATTACATTGCATTTGGGAGCACATTGGAACCTCTCAGAACTCCATCAACCAGCTGACTAGCGTCAGGATTATGATTTTTATCATCAACTTTCTTGTTAAAGCAATAAGCAGGAGCTTGCCACTTCTCATCCTCCAGCACTGCTCCAACTTCAAATGTCATTACATGAGCTTCCCTCCCTGCAAATATCAAGAAACAAAGATGAAACATAAAACTCACCACCCCACCAAGTAATCAACGTTAGTAGTTTGTGGTGATAAACGCTTACCGGTGTAGAAGACCCAGTGAACGGGCTTCTTAGTAACAACATCCTCATAGTACCAAATGAAATCAACCTTCTGCCAGACATTGCAGACGAAGCCATCCACGTGGCGCTGACCCAAATACTCAGCTCCATCAAGCCAATTGGGACGGAGAATTCCAACCTCTAACTGGAGGAAGGCGCACTGGTGATTGTGGGAGTCTAAGTTGTAAATGAAGGAAGTACCATTGTTCCACTCCAGATCATACAGAACGTCGCCAAGCTGATGTTGGATGATGTTGAAGTTTCTGCCACCAGGCCAATCGTACCAAAGGTCGATCTTTTGAAGGATACCAGAGTAGTTCATGAAGAGGATGGCATGGAATTGGTGGGGCCATGGTGCAGGACTCGGGTCTTGCTCCTTGGATGATCCTGGCGAAAACCAGAAGATGAGAAGGAATAGTAGAAGTGAAGGTAAAATACCGAGTGACGAGGAGGATGCCACGCCCATTTTTCCTATCTAAGCTCCTTCCTAAGAGCACGACGCGTGGATTCTCTTATCCTTCGTTCCTCGAGTGTACGTTCATCGGGTTATGTTATGCCACACCACACACAAATTGGGTGGACTTATGAAATGGCCAATTTGTCCTTTAACTTTGTTGATGATGATGACCAATTTCAACGGAAAAACATTATATGATTTTTGGTCAAAATTGGCAAAATTTACCTCCTCTCAGGTCAACATGGATAAATCTGTTCATGAGAATTTTAAGCTCTGAAGGAAGACTCTCTTTCAGGATAACGACTCACACCTAGCGTTAGGATTCAGAATAGAATATCTCTAATATTTGAAGATTTTAAAGAAATTCCACGAATTAGTTGAACGTGATTGGACATAAGGTTTATAATAAAGTAAAGTGAAGTGAAATAATTTATAATAAAATGGAATGTAAATAGATATAACTAAAAAATTATTGTTTGAAAGGAATAAAAGAGTTCATAATATAATATAGTAAACTGTTATTTGGAATGACTTATAATGTAATATAGTGCAATATTATTTATTATTTTATATTTTATAATAAATCTTTCAAATAAGAGGTAACTTATTTTTACTATTTAGGATATAATGAGATGTCATATGAAACATTTTCTTTCTATCTTATTCCATTCCATGTCATTATAAACTTTACTCTCAAATGATGAAATAATATTACGTAACATTCTCTCCCGTTAATACTACCTAATTAAACATAGCCTAAAGGACATTCTTGTTCCAAGTTCTTTTTTATTGTCACACCAAAAGTAAGGATGACAATTTTTAACTTATAAATCTAAATTTAGTTATTTTCAATAGACCAATCCATAGGCTAAACCTAATCCCAAACTCGATTATTATAAACAAAACATCGTTTTACTTATAAGAGTTCAGTCTCAAATAAGACTGAACCTGAACAGTCTAGACTAAAATATAATTAAAATAATAAATTTTTTATATTTTTAATTTAAAAAAATTTAGTTAGTGCCCATGGTCAACCAAAAAGAAGGATGGAAGTCAAGAAGACAAAATGTCCAACACCTTTGTACTACCATCATTCACAACCACTTAAAAAGGGCAAATTTTTTTAATTAAATAATAACATTCAATATGAAAAGGGCAATGCTTTTTACTTGATATAAGATGAGAAAATTGTCATTCGCCTAGAGCAAACAACTTGCAATATTTGTCTTCAAAAGCATAAATATTATGAAGTGGACTCATACCATAACATCCCAATCCCATGCTCCCTCGAAGCCATCATGAGAGCGGGGACATGAATGCATGTTCATATGGAAGCCTCCCGTGCATTAATCCTAATACGGTCCATTCAAACATTATAAAGTTCTTCATACATACATTACAATTTTGTGTTAAGTTCCATTCTCAGCTTCAGTATGATGAATGCACACACACGTAATGAATAATGCAAAGAGATGGTAACATATGAGGCCACCCAAGTCCAAGAATTAAGTAGAACCATATTTCCTAAGAATTTTGACCCGTAAAACCAAAAATTTTAAAGCAAAAGCTTGCAATAACAGCTCAAAAAAGGCACAAATATATCAGTAATGCAGGCATACAGCTAATCAAAATGTAAGGGTAATTAGAAGCTCCAACCTGAAATTCAGCACCTCACTTGAAAATTTTCCAGTACATAATGTACAGTTTGTATTTGCCTAAATATACTTCAGTCCTGAGATGTATTGCTGCCTAGATATTATAGACTGGGTAATAGCATAAATAATACCTAAGATCCCTAACATCCTAATTTTCATCACATCCGATATTATGATCGAAGGCAGATTAAGGGGCAGTGTTATCAGTGGCATTGAGTCTGTCACCTTTATGTAACTCCACACAAAACGGTTAAAAAGGATATGACTAGGGAATGTAAGAATGAGAAGGGCCAAATTCTTGACTGCGAAGAACCAATCAGGGCCACCAACTTCAAGGCCCCACCCAACATTCCCATGCCACACATCTTCCCATATGCTGTAGAGTGCAGTCAAGACCAAATAGGCTGATATAGCTACTGCAACAGGAAAATACCTTTGTTTATCCCCAAAACCGGCAACAAAATCAGAATCCTGGTTGAGGAGTAGCAAAATAGGAGCCAGGAAAAATATAGCCTGATTCGAACCCCCTGTTAGATTGACATTCAAGATTAGGCATATGGCAAAACACAACACTGTAGCAACATTACCAACCGCAGGCATCCAGGCTCCCTCAGCAGCCATTCTCTTGATTGTGAATGTCTGTACAGTAGAGGCCCGACGCTGTTGCATAAATCTCATTCGAGGAGCAAATGTACCAGAACTACTGTGACTAGATTGGCTATGTCTCATTCCACCCCTTTCAAAAGCTTTTTCCCTCACCAGTGAGGCAAGCTCGAACTTGATTTCAAGTGCTATGAGCATGAAGATTGCTGCATATAAACCAAGAAGAGATGTCCTTGCCCCCTCAACAGCCAAGAGAGTTGTAAGTTTTCTATCTTCTTCTCCCATGTCCCTAGTTTCATCTCCAAAAATGCTTTTGAATCTCACCTGACCTTCCAATAAATATGTCACAGGGAAAAGTGCCACAAGCAAAGCAAATACCCATGGTAGCAGCTTAGTGCTTGAAGCAGATGGATAATGAGTGAAGACAACAAACACAGAGGTGCAGACCATAGTTACTACAATGAGGGCATGCAGGACAGCAGCTTGAATGAAGTACTCGGCAGATATGTAAACTCCTAGAGCAACCCCTATGGCAATGGAATAGAATGCTCTTAGCTTTACAATGTACTTAATTGGTATTATAGAAGTAGTAACCGCCAGAGTAAGTATAATTGCCACAATAAGCAGCCAAGAAGGCCAGGTAGGCTTTGATGCCATGAAGCCATAAATGGAGATGTCATCGGAAGATTGACGAGCTGCCTTGATTATGTCAGATTTGTAAGTCCATGTTACCGGGATTGGTGGCTGCATTAGAATGAACAATAACCCTGTTGCCACCACCAGAAGTAGCCATCTCTTAGCAGCCTGAACAACAAGTAGCAAGAGAGAGATATTAAGTCGGCAAAAGTTCAGGATGATGAGGAGAGGCCAAAAAAAAAAAAATTGTGGTGACTGAAATTCAACGAAATCCAAACATATGAAACAGTCTCATAAAAACAGTAAGAATATCCTGACCAAGCTATTGCAGCTTAAAGAAGCCATGGCATAGTTAGGTGAAATCTGTGATGATAGCACAGAGAAGCCTAGCTGAGATGAATATCATGGATCACCTATTGCTATACAATATACTTCTATTCCTTACAGGTGATAATCCGGCTTGCTTAACTTTCCAATATTATTCACATAACTCACTTTCTCACAGTTCAGAGAGGTAAGAGAGAGAGCAAGATATGCTATACTTAGTTATCACTATAAAGAACCATGATTTATATTTTGCTCAACTAATGCCAATTGTTCTGAAGCTAAAATCACAAAGAGAGAATCATATACACAGTTCGTGGAATATTTAGGGTCGACAAAAGTCGATCTTATTGTCAACTACATATTCACACAGACAAAAAGAGTAAATACAACAGGAGAAAAGGGAACTTACAAGGACATGAGAGAAATGAAGAACAACAATTGGTACACAAGCCAACCCTGTCAAAACAATACAGAAACCTAAAAGCAAACCATCAGTTGGGGGCCTCCCATTCCACCATTGTAGAGCTTCGAAAATTGTTTCACGACAGAACCATACAGCCAAAGCAACCACACAAGCATGCATATAACCTTGCCATGGTTTCATTTTGGAGGCTTTTCGTGAATTATCACCCCTGAAATGAGATAAAAATGAATTGGCATTACTTGATGAAGGGAAAACCTTGAGAAGAACTTAAAGACAGTGAATCAGAAGTGTAGAACTACATACTTGTAGAGTAGCAAGGGGGGAGAAATGGCCAGTAGAAGTAGAGCTGAAACCCATACAACAGATTTAGATGAAATAAACAGCATGGCCAACTTTGAAGAGTACAAACAAGTTAGGATCCAAACTGCTTTTGCTCCAATTCGGTGATCTACTGATAGTCTCCTCACCAACGCCAAACCCACTAAAGTTGTCATAATAACCATATAACTTGGATACATAACGTCATCCTCAAACCCATAGTAGTATATACCAGAGTAATTAAAAAACCGATTTTCAACATGGCACAAGAGTAAAGTATGGCCTATCAAACCTACTTCAGCCAAAAAATAAAGTTTTGATGGTAGAAGAGCTAAACCAGGAACAGCCATAGCTAGTATGACATTTGCCACGATGAGTTTACAGAAGGACTTCAGCGACATGCCTGCCAACCAAATATTCAGGTCCCAGAAATTATGCAGCACAAACCAAGTAACCATTAAGCTCCCAAGTACAACAAAGGCAAAGTACGATGGAAGGCTTTTCTTTGTGAAAAAGCGAGCTAAGTAGAAGCCAGCAATTGAAGGGAGTGGAATGAACTGCAAAAGAAAGAATAAACAAGTTTAACATTTGATACAAATAATAACAGGACTTGTAAGAGAGATAATATAGAAAAACATTAAATTGCAACTGATGGGAAAAGACATGGTATTTCTAACAGAAAACTAAAATCTTGAATTTGAAATCAATTTATGGAAATGGCTGCCAAGAAATAACAATTATGAAATGTATGCAGATTAGGTCTTGTGTATCATAATAAATATAGATTATGCCCTGCTTACTCAAGTCAGCATAGAAACCTTCCCACTTACTCAGCAAGCATGACAATGACATTGATTAGTTTGCACACAAGGTTAACTGAACTATATCTATTTGCCTGGCTTCATCCATAAGACGTCTATTCTTTAAGAAACGTTTGAAATCCAATGCATATGCATCTTGTATATTATTGCAGTTAAACGAGAAATTTGAAGTCTGAGAGAGTGAAGTATATACCAGGATGGGAAAACCCACAACAATAGCTCCAGTAGCACTAACAGCGACAGCCAACGTAGTGAAAGCCAAAGAGCTGGAAGCATCCGAAATCATACCAAGCGCGTAAGACCCAACTCCAGCAGCCCCTCCAAGCATAACCATTGTGACCAAGAAATAATTCAACGGCGGGGGAACCTGAATGTATCGCCCAAACGAATGAAACACAACTCTAACCTCCAGAGCTATCACCACAACAACCAAAGCCACCGCACCATTCACCACACGAATCATATGCAACTGGTGGGCATTCTTAGTAACCCACCAAAGCGCACCCCTTGTGGACGCATAGAGCAAGAACAAGAAAGGGATAAAAAAGAGCAGAAACAAATCGCAAACAGAAGCAGCAGAGGACAAGACAACCGAGTGGTGAGACGCAACTTGGAAAACCAAAGGAAAGAAGAGCAAATTCAGAGCATGAAAGCAACTTTCAAGAGGGCTTAAAATGAAGTAATCATCAGAAGCTTCACCACCATGATACTTAACTTCCTGTTTAGCTTTGAATGAAGACGCACGAGGAATTCCAAAGAGCCAATAGAAAACGCAATTAAAAGTCATGAAATAGTAAGCGGCGTTGTGCATACCAACGGCTGAGATTGTAGCCCAGGAGAAGAGAGTCGAAGCAATGAACGGAAGACAACCAAACAAAAGCCGCTCGAGCGCGACGACGATTGAAGGATTCTCGAGCTGGATCCACTTGAACTGAAGAGACGCCCAAACGCCAATAAGAAAATTCGACTGAGCGCAAAGCAAAGAGGCCAAGACACCGAGAACTGCTGAGTTGAAAGCGAAGACGAGCGACGAAGAGAAGAAGAACGCGATCTGCGCGGCGACTAGGGAGAACCAGACGCCGAAGAACGCGCCGGACTTGAAGTTAAGTGAATCCAGGATGTAGGCGATCATCAGACCTAGGGTTAGGGTTGCGATCACGGGAGCGCCGCCAAGGTCTAGGAGGAAGGCGGCGGCGGGGACCAGAGCTATGGCGATGCGAGCATTGTGTGTGAAGGAGGAAGGAGATAAGCGAGATCTGGAGGAGGAGGAGGAGGAGGATGAAGGTGAACGGAACTTGGAATTAGGATTAGAGTTAGGGTTTCGATGGGGTGAGTAACTGTTGAAGGAGGAGAAGGAAGGAAAGCTGGCGGAGGATTCCATGTAGGGGCGGAACGATCGGGTTTGGAGCTCCGGCGGTATCATTTTAATCGCCGGGATCAGTCACTACTGAAATGGGATGTAAGCAAATAAGAAATGAGAACAGATTGGTTTAAGACAAGAACGCAGGTGTTGGATTACGTTTTGTCGGCTTCTTTGGGGATTTAACTACTATTACATTAGAAAATTGAAAGTTCTGACGACTTTCAACTTTCAACCACACTGATACTGTGATGCTCGGGGAGGGGACTGAACGTCTCGAATTCACCGCCGATTGCGACGTAAGAATTAAGAAATAAAAGGATGTGAACTGAACTTGACTTGACGGCGGCTTCCACTTCCTGTTCTTGCTGGGCTCAATTAAGTTATCCGAAAGCCCATTAACAAAAATGGGCTTCTATATGATTGATTCAGCTATCACAAACACTCAAATGCCCACTCACCGAGTTTATGATTAATGCTTTGGTGATTACACTAGATGAACTAGATATGATGTTAGGTATCCAATGGTTGTCTTTATCAAATGATGTTATTTACAATTACAAGAGGAGCACAATGAGTTTTGAGCGATAAAGAGAATGAATTGAACAATAGAGTGGAAAGAGGAAAGGAATGACTTCCCTCTCTAAAAGTAGAATTTGTGAAGCTATTGTAAGGTGTGAAATATACTTATCAATTTTATAAGTTGTAAGAAACTTAACTGGTGAATTGGATGGTGTCACCTCATTGTTCTTAGATCATGATTTACGTTGTTTTAGAGACAATCAATCAAGAACAAAGGAGTTAGCAAATTTGCTTGAGGAATTCCA
>JAOTBA010000003.1:6555115-6567921 GCA_025629845.1 Erythroxylum squamatum | reverse complement strand
TCTATATTGGGCTATATTACTATTAATGGAAATGAATTAAAGTAAAATACTCTTGAAGACCTTTCATCAAATAGTTACGAAGCTTTGATGAGGGATGCGTTAAAGGTCGTTAGGAAGAAGCCAACTCATATACAATAACAAAGACAGATAGTAAATCATGTCCGAAACACAACCATAAACACAACCCATACGTCAAATGCATAATTAAGAACTCATAATAAACACCTAATGGTATAAGTTAAACTTAGTACAACTTCATTAATGAAAATAGAACAAAAGAATAATACTGATTCAATTAATAATGGTTCTTCGATGGTGACGACCACAATACAGAGCCCAAACAGAAGAGACAATTTTGAGAAATGTTGACGGCTTGAACGAGAATGAAGTAGCCTTTTATTGTGATTGTCATTGAAAACCTAAAACAAAACGACATCGTTTTGCTTGTTTAGGTAAACGATGTCATTTCTTGTTTACTGTAGTTGTTTGAAAGTAATATTAATTAATTTGCTACAATCTATTGTATTTGGTAGACAAATGTAAGATGTAGCGACTAATACATAGTTCGTCGCCAAAGCCCGCGGGTTCATAAATAATTTTTTATAAATTTATATTCCTATTTCAAAGAAAACATAAATTGAATTAAAAATTAAATTATTCAATTGAAAACTATTTCGAAATTAATTTGTTCACCCTTCAAATAAATTATAGTTGACTTACAATTTTTAGAAAATTATACTATTTAATTATATGAAATTTGAAAAAATAATTTTTAAAAATTTAATAAGACATTCTAATATAATTAGAAAACTATTTCTAACACATCTTTAGAACTTACTATTTTGTAACATAATAGTCTATTGTTGCAAGAACTATTGGGTGAATATGACTATGGAAAGAAGGTTAACAGCTGTGCTTTGAATATTGACCTTTGTAAAGCATATGATACGATTGGATGGTGGTACTTGAAGGATTGCAAGCAAGGGATTAGATTACCGCCACGGTTTTGCCAGTAAATATACCAGTGTATACAAACTCCCTCTCTTAGTGTCTTGATTAATGGAATTCCTACGATGCCTTTTAAGATTCATAGAGGGATCCGGCAAGGGGACCCTCTCTCCCCTTACCTTTCACTCTAGCGATGGAGGGTCTTTCTAGGTTACTAAATAAGATGGTCCAATGCAACGGGCTATTCCAATACCATTATCATTGTAGGGAAATGCATTTGTCTCATCTTTTATATGCGGATGATGTGATATTGTTGTGTCAAGCTGACCCGCAGGTGATTACCAGGATGTTAAACTTGATGGAAACCTTCTCTCGTTGGTTGGGCATTAAAATAAATGTCCAAAAGAGTGGCATAATTGTGTCCTCCGATGTGCACAATAGGGAGCAACTAAGCAGTATGGCGGGGCTGTCTCTCCAAGTCACTCCGTTCAGATATTTAGGAGTGCCGATCACATCGGGTAAGCCGAAGTATTCTGATTTCTTCCCATTGCTGGAAAAACTGAAAAATCGTATCAATGCCTGGCAAAACCGATTTCTTTCTTTTGATGCGAGAGTTACCTTAATTGTGTCAGTACTGAACAGCATGCATTTACACTGGGCTGCTCATGTAGCTATTCCAAAACGAGTTATCAAAGAAATGGAGAGGATATTGAAAGCTTTCTTATGGACGGGTAAGCATGGAAACTGTAAAGGGGCTAAAGTCAAATGGAGTGAGATTGTGGTGCCTAAGAAGCAAGGGGATTTGGGTATCATTTCAATCACTCAGATGCAACGAGTTCTGCTTATGAAGCGAATTTGGCGGCTATTTGTGGACAAGGAAGCCATGTGGGT
The DNA here is from genome assembly GCA_025629845.1 of Erythroxylum squamatum. Lineage (NCBI taxonomy): Eukaryota > Viridiplantae > Streptophyta > Magnoliopsida > Malpighiales > Erythroxylaceae > Erythroxylum > Erythroxylum squamatum. The sequence goes on along the minus strand of JAOTBA010000003.1, from coordinate 6,566,082 downwards.
CAAATGGGTGCAGATTTATCGACTCAACGGACAAAGTTTTTGGCAAATCCAGATGAGGTATGATCAGTCTTGGCTTTTCAACAGTTTGTTGCAATTAAGAGAGTTGATTTACCCTTACATTAAATGGAAAATTGGGAGTGGGGAGGTAGTCAATTTCTGCTTTGATAATTGGAATGGCTCTAGCCCTCTTTGGCAGAGAAATGATTTGTTTGCATTTAGAAATCGCTTTCCTAAGGAGGCAACAGTGGCTTGGGTTGTTCGGTGGAGGGCTTAATCGCCAAACTATAGGTTTGGACATATCCTTGATTGATACTTTAATGGGGTGTTACTCTGCTCAGATCAGGACCAACAGATTTGGATGGGCAATCATACTGGGGTCTTCACAACCCGATCAGCTCATGGACTTGGCAGAGAGAGGCAGGAGGAGGTATGTTGGGTAGATCTGGTCTGGCATAAGGTTGTAAGTCCTAGAGCTGCGTTTTTAGTGTGGTTGGCAATCAAGAACAGACTGAGAATGAAAGATAGATGGTTTGGTAGTTTCGATCCCATTTGTGTGATGTGTAACATAGCTGAGGAGAGTCGAGACCACTTGTTCTTTGAATGTGAGTACTCTAAAGTGGTGTGGAGTCACATTTTGCATTTGCTTGGCGGAGTTCACTCCTCCTATGCATGGAGTGAGGTGTTGGCAGATATTATTCGGGAAACTCGATCTAGAAGGTCAGATAGTCTCATAATCAGGACGGCTTTTTAGTTGGTGCTATACCACTTATGGAGGGAGAGAAATCGTAGGATTTATAAGCAGCAGGCAAGACATAAATATGAGTTAGCGGATAGCATAGTTAATGTGATTCGAGAGACTTTTATTGTCACTGGAAAGCATGAAGGTATTATCCTGGAAATGAGACGACGATGGCATATTTAGAGTAATGAGGTTGCTTTTGGGTTGTTAATAGTCAATGGCTTTATGGTGATTGCACCAATTCTATTTTCCTTTAATTAGGATTGTAAATTGTAGATTTTTACGTTTGAGCAATATATTTTATTAAAATTTCAAAAAAAAACATAATAGTCTATTTTCTAATATTAAAAGAAAACCACTTTTCAAATTAAATAAAACACTTAAATAATTAAGAAAGTAATTTAGATAATTTATTTAGATGTTAATTTGTTAATTATTTATAAAGTAAAGAATTTGCTTGGGTTTTGGCAATGATGTGGATATTTGATAGCAAATGGTCAACCATTTGCGACTAAGTGTGTAAGCTAGTCGCTGAAACCGATATTCTGCGACTCCCACGACTTTATCGCAAAAACTTTTTTGGGCGATAATGTAAAAATTTGGTAGCAAGTTGTCTACCATTTAAGACTAAGTGTGGTGGTTGGTCGCGGAAATGGTCTTCAACGACTAAACTGAATTCGTCACAAAAACCTGAGGGTATTTAATTTAAATGTATCTTTTTATACAAATAAAAAGCTTAATGGTAGATTAAGGGCTAAAGGGTATATGTTGTTATGTGAATGATGAATTTGGTAAAAATGAAATATACAAAATTTTAAAATTTTCCCAATTTTATTTTGTTTATCTACCAAATTAAAATTAAAGATTAGTAATTCCAAAAAATGAAGCAAATCAAGAACAATTGCATATATAAGTGTAAAAGACAAAATTTTCATTTTGTTATTTGTAATAGGAGTACCTCATACACAGACTTAATCAATTAAGAAAATTAAGAATGTAAAGAAAATACTTTAAATAGGGTATAGGTCGAGATTGAGCCAAAGAACCAGGTCCCTACCGAATTCCCCACTTTCATTGTTTGTATTGTTTGAAATGTTATGTTCATAATTGCCTTACGTTGTTGACGTTTTACTAATGTTAATTTACGATGACTAGATGCATATTTTTAATGCTTCACTTATGTTTTTGCAGAATGTTATGCCGCATGTTTAGTATTTGACTACTAATCTCCTTATATTCATGTGGAATATTGATGTCTGAGTTAAGATTATGCGTTATGTTCATATTTCGTTTTACACAGGTTCAATATAATGGCACTTGGTAGAAACAAGAGAAAGAGGGTGGTAACGACCGAACAAGTTCCTCCCACACAGCAACCAACTCAATCTGACCCCATCGTTCAACAACCAAACCTTTCTCGAATAAATACAGTCAGCAACAACCTTTACTAACATCGTCTGTTAGTATTGAGGGATCTTCAGGTCTGTTATTATTAACCAAGCATATTTACATTAATGTTGAAATTACTCATTACATGTTTAGTGTGTTTTTCTTATTATGTTTTTTTTTTTCAGGTTCCAATACTGGCATTAGAAAACGAGGTAGAGGTATCACAAAAGGAGTTGAGTTGCAACGGATGAATGTTGCAATGAATAGCAAGTTGTCTGTGACCATTGACCCCACGCAACGTCACCCTCTGGATAAGATCCAATCTGTAAAATTGTCCAATGATTTGGGCGTCGTTGTGAAGAATGAATTGTCTTGCCTTCAGCATGCCAGGCAATTGAAAGAAGACAACTTGCTCCAAAATGCTTTCGACAAAGTTTCAGTAATATTTCAATTTATTTGATTATATGTATTGCGATTTTACTTAATAAAAACAACAACTTAACTTATACGTGTTCTTCACAGATGAAGCTCAATATCGTTGATATCGACAAGCCTGAGATTTCAAGCTGTGTTAGTTCACCGTTGAAACAAAGGGTGAAAGATCATCGATATATACTTCATAAATATTACTAGTCTTTCCCTTCCAATGAAGAGGTAAGGGGACATGTTTTGAAACAGATGACTTCAGAAAATTAGAGTGAAATGTGTGATTATTAGGCCTCAGCGAATGTTCAGGTTTGTTTTTTCTCTCTTCATATTTCCTTTAATTTTGTTTACACATTTCATGACTACTTCTCTTAATTTAGGAAAAATGTGAGAAAGCCAAGGTGAACAAAGCAAAAATGAAAATTCCTCATAACACTGGCTCCAAATCATTTATTGTTGTCCGACAAGAATTTGTAAGTGTAACATTTTCAACTTATTATTTTATTTCTTCTAATTTTTTAAATTCATATAATAAAGTCAAACTCATCTCCAAGGACAAGAGTGATAGGATCAAACTCTACAAGCTAACACATTCTAAGAAAAGTGAAAGGTGGATGTCTGAAGAGGCACAAAGTAATTATGTAAGTACAAACAAATTAATATTACAATTTATTTTTTTTATGTAATACTAAGTAATAATTTTTTAGTTAACTCGATTTTGTACTTTAAATTTTTTAGTTAACTCGATTTTGTACTAAGTAATAATTTTTTAGTTAACTCGACATTTGCAACAATATTTTTGGTACAAGATCGGGGTATATCAATGGTCTTGGGTATGACTCTAAGCCTGTTAGTGCATCTTCGTCATGACCAACATATCTCAAAGCGCTTCAAGAGGAGAACTAAGCACTGAAGACTAAGTTACAATGTACAAAAGAGATGTTAGATCGTAATGTAAAAGAAGTGAATAAGCTTAAAAAGATGGTCAAACAATTACTTTGCTCAAACTATGTTAGTAGTAGTGATGACAATGAGGAGTCTTAGTTTGTATATGACCTATAATTGTTTTTTTAGAAAATGCATTATATTTAAAAAATGCATTCTATTTTTAATGTTTATTTTATTCCAGTTTATTATTATTTAAAAAATATGTCACCAACATTAATTATAAAATTTAAATAATTTATATTTTAAACTGACTTAAAAATTGTAATAAATTAAGTTAAATTTGTTTTTAACAATTATAATAAAATTTAAATTTAAAAATAAATTTTTTTCAATAAAAAATATTAGCTACCAAAACAAAATCGTCACAAAATATTATTACCTACGTTTATAAGAACGTCTCTGAAAACATTTACCTACAACAAGAAATTAGTAGCTAAAACTATTTTGCAACAAAAACAGAATCGTCACTAAAAAGTATTAGCTACTAAAACAAAATCTTCACAAAATGTTGTTACCTATGTTTACAAAAACGTCTCTAAAAATATTTACCTACAATAAATAATTAGTAAATAAAACTACCTTGTTATAAAAAATATTGTCAGTAAAAATAATTACTTGCAACTACGATTTAGTAGGTAAAAACTTTTATCTACGAAACATATACGTCGCAAAAATAATATGTACTACGTTTTTCGCTCTCGTTGGTTATATGTTTTGCCGATGAAATTATTGTGTATCCAAAAATCTTTTTGCGATAATTTGAGAAAAACGTCGGGGATATTATTTTAGTACTGGGATTCAGCGACTATTAGTTTTTTAATTTGCCACAATTTTTTAATACTTAGCGAAATTCGATTTCGTAGCCAATAAGCTTATCTGTGTGACGTACGATCTTCCGTAATTGGCAAATGCATGCAGACGCAGTCAAAGGGTATTGAGCGATGGGTTGGCACTCCTCCTAATGTGAAAAAGAAACAAGCAATGACCCACCTCTCAAAGTCCTCTCGCTTTCACGCCCATGGACACTAGGAAATGACCCTTATCCCCTGAGTGCATGCGATGCAGGGATTGCCTCATCATCACTTTGTTTTAGCCTGACGGTGGGGCTGCATTTGCTCGCAACCTCCCGGCACTTCGAGCGCTCAAAAGACAGCTACAGTGCAAGGATTTTACTTCGAAACGTCCCCAACATCAGTCCAACACACGTGTGCCCGCTCTCTATATCCGTTAACTAGATGCCAAATGCCAACCACATTCACTATGCTTGGCCTCAGTCCATTCCTGCTTTAGACATTGATTGAAACACTCCAACTTATCCTATCAAAGCGTGTGCCTGTGGGCGCACACGCAGCAGCATTACTTCTGAAAACTGTCTAATCACACACGCCATGCAAAAAAGGGGCGACTATCTTTCTAGCTTACATGCTTTAGAGCATGAACAACACTGGAAAACGAAAGGGTTGGCCGTTTTCTTCAGTTTCTTCTTCTTCCTTGTTTGATGAAAGGATGAGTTTGCAGATGTAAGCTGAGGATAAAGAGGAGAGATCTGTAACTGTGAATGTAGTTGAAACCTCGTGAGGAATGGTTACTTTTAGGACATATGAATCCCTTGTTGTCTTAACAGGCGACACGTTTCCAAAAGCCTTTGTCCTATTTGCATCAGCCAATTGGGAGGTGGGCTAGGCTTAGATTCTAATGGTCAAGTTTGGTAGTCACAAAGCAGAAAGAAAGGGAGAGCATTTTGAGGACAGGGAAGGATATGCATGCCTACTACACAAAATCTCCAAAGTTCCTAACCTTCATGTAACTAAATCACTCATTAATTAAAAACTGTTGCCTACACTTGAATGTTTGCTGGCTGCTGTTGCCATTTGATTGAGTTGGCCTAGTTTATACAACATTTATCACATTTATGAGTTATAGTAGATATGTGATAAGAACATAATAAACAATTGAAAGTAATATAAACATTTATCATCTGTATTTGAACTGTACATGTCTGATTAAATATTAGTATATGGAAATTCTGCTGTGAGTAACAAAACAAAGAGTTTATTGAATGAGTTAATAAAAAGAAGCAAGAAAAAGAGTGGAGCCAGAGTCGCAGTGGAATGGTGTAACCTAAGAGCTGGCGGTGGTTAAGACCACATGTTGAACATAAATGCAAGAGACAGAGGCGCTAATACACACACCTCTCTCCGACTCTGTTTCGACAGTACTATGTCTCCTTGGGTTGCTCTCACTGTCCCCCTTAGCCTGTTGTTTATGTTTTTGGGTTAATGGATCTCCTCCTAACTTCCACTATTAGTGTCCGTGGCTACATCTTGGCCTCTTGCCTCTCTACCTATTGCTTTTGATAAAAAATTAAGTAAATAATAAAAACACAGGTATGAAGAATAGGGGCGGCTGGTTCGAGCTGTGAATGTAGTCAGGACTTCAAGAGTCGACCCTGTTTTATTACTCATCCTACGTACATAATTTACAGGTTACTACGTATTCTCATTCTCCAGAATTTATCAAACACACATCCCACTGCAAATGCATCTACACCCCTATAATTCTTTGCTTGAAGTAGGGTTTCAGCTAGCACTTCTCAATCTTTGCTCTAGTCATCAGTTCTTCTCAACTGATGAAAAACTCATGAAAAGAATTCTTATTTCTCTATATCTTCTTCCATTAAATGTTCATCTCTTTAATTAGACATCATTGAAAGAATTCTTATGAGAGCCTATCCAGATACTGTTAATTATGCATAAAGTATTGCAGTAAGAATCAGTTCCATGGTGCCTATTGGATATACCTGAAAATGACACTGCCCTGAATGATACTTTCAGAACTGATCTCAGCCGATGATCTTCTGAACTTGATCACTCGGTAGATCAATATCGTCATAACTAATCGGATTCCTACATGTTGATGGGTTTGATCCATGGCTTAATTACTAGTCTGTCATAATTATGAAAAGTATCAATCAACTTTTGTCTTATATAGTTGTGATTGACTAATTCCTTCATATTGGCACTCAGAAAAGCCTCAAAAGGAAGAAGATAGTAGTCTAAAATTATAGACTTGTTTTCATATAAAGATGCACATTACACACACGAAAACATTGAAAAAAAAAAACATTGAACTGTAAAACAAAATACTATGGAAAATTCTCGTTGCAAGCTGCACGCCAATAGGCTAAAGATGATAGCTGTAATTTTATTAGCTATCCATAATTTTCAAATGGCCTCCCAAAATGGTGTTTTCTGACTAAAAAATCTTCCCACCACCTTGGAATCCAAGAGCTTTAAGGCTTTCTCAGATTGAATGCACCTCGGTGTCTTGTATTGGTTAACAGAAGATCCATGAGAGACACACAAGTCCATGAGAGCATCAAACGTTCCATGTTCAACAACCCTCATCTCCAGTGGTCCAATAGATTTGTCCTTCTTCCTACACCTCCTGTAAACTGAATCCAAAGATTCCTCTATTGTGAAGCAACATTTCTCCATTATAACTGGATCAAGCTTTGTTACACTATTCCTACCCTTCCTAATGAGTTCCCAGAATAGGACATAGTGGCCTGGGATTAAGGAAGTGTCAGCAAAGCTGGTGTACTCAACCAACATGAAGCCTAGGGGCTCAAGCAGGTTCTTTGCTAGTGTCACTGCCTTCAAGAGATCTTCTTCACTGGTTTTGTCAGTATCGATACTTAGAACAACATTTCGTCTTTGCACAAACCGAAACTGTGGGGCATTGTTGTAGAAGGCAGTCACCATGAGAATGTCCCCAACCCTGTATCTGTAAAGGCCTAGAAATTAAAAAAAATTGAAAATGTTAAATGAAGAGAGAAACCATTCACAGCGAACGGAAGTCAGGCTACGAACTATTAAGAGCAAATCCTTGATTCTGATACATAAACATGGCTCAAACAGCTAGCAGATTCTCGGCAGAATAAATATTTACCTGTAAAAGTTGTGACGACAAGTTCATAGTAGTACCCAAGTTTTACATCAGCAAGATCAACAGTTTCCATGTTTCTCTTCTCATCTTCTTCATCCCCACAATTCTGATCAGAAACGTCAGTCCCCTGGATATCTTGTAACTCTCTATGGTCCTTTGAGACAGGTAGAAACTCAAAGTAGGCCATGTTTGGGACGATGGTGTAAGAGACATCAGAAGGTTTGCAAAGTGGCGTAAAATTGATACCAATGAAACATTCAGAAGAGCCATACATGACGGAGACCAGAGGGATCCCATCACAGTAGAATTCAAGCATCGGGATATACTGTGCCATAGAGCCTGTAATAACAACGTCAATGTACTTTGTTTTAGGCCAAAGCTTTTTGATTATCCCTTCCCATGATGTGCTGTTACATTCATGCTCAATCAAATTGGCCAATTCAGCATTTGGACTAGTCAGAATCGAGGAGACAGCATGTCTGCAACCAAGGTCTGTAATCCAATCACTAATTCTACCTTCTTTTATATTTGAACATAATTCTCTCCAGTATTCCTCTAGGAATTTGATGGCCCGCAGGAAAGCAGAAGCGAAAATTGCACCAGCCCTTAAAACCTCATCACGCTGTAACAAACCACAGAGTAAATGACAGTACATGCTCTGGTTGCAGTCAGGACACAAGATGATCTCATCAGGACTTGTGTAGACATTATACCGATTAAAAGGCCGATATGTGAAATGGCCGCTCTTAAAATAGCTCGTTAAGACAGGTCTTGCCTTCAACCCTGAGGGGGTGCTAAGTTCAGGTTTGACGAACAAGAGCTGCATTGCTTTCCCCTGGTCCAAGCCAGGGAAATACCTGAAATAAGATTTACAAATTCGTTATATTCACCTTAGTTTTCACTGTTACATTCATTCTATACAACTAGTTAGCAGTTAAGAACTAATCAAAGTGAGTGGAGTTACTTATTTATCACAGGTACGAGAAGGTTGTAGAAGAATGTTTTCCTGTCCAAGTCCTCAGCAGTTGAAGGCATCATCTTTGGTCGGCCTCCCGAAGTCCCGGAGCTGTGTACAGTATCAAATCAATGAAGTTGTGAATAATCTACACACATAATCCACAGACGAAATTAAACTGATTCTACGTAGGAGCAACTATGTAAATCGTGCCTTGTGAGAAGTTCAGTAATGGGATGCGCACAAAGGATGGTGGAAGGTTCTCCATTGGCAATTCGTTCGATGAAGGGCTTGATATCTTCGTAGTTTACAATAGGGACTCTGTTCTTGAAGTTCTCCTTATCAGAGTGACCATTAAGGAAGGCCATGAGATATTGTGTGCGCGCGTTTTTCTTAAGTATCTCCTCCAATACCTGTTCTTGAATTTGACGTGCATTAATGGTCAGTTCTTCCAAAAGCTCGAAGCCAGCTTCATTGTCATTTGGATCAAAGCTTGGCAGCATCTTTAGGTGATGTTAAAGGAAGCTGCGGAAGATGATGAGATGCGTGTGGTTTTAGATATAAAAGAGCTTTTTAGTTATGGCAGCCGTAAGACCTGTCATATATAATGATAGGTGTTTGAATGGGAAGATTACAAGGTGATTTGGGCTACAAACATGAAACAGCCACAGCTATAAACAGCAAGAGGGGTTAGTCAAAGGATAGAGGAAGAAACCTCCTAAATAGAGTTAACAAAGTTCATAATTGGAGAAGCAGCTCTTAATTACTCTTATATATAGAGATTTTAGGACATCTATCTCTTCAAAGGGTACATTGGGCAGCTAAGTGAAAACCAAGAAAATGACAGAAGGGAAAACGATAAAGGGAAATGCGAGGGAAGAAGAGGGCAAAGGATGTCCTACCCATGTGGCCTTGTCTGGTCAAAACTGTTAACAATTTCCTTCTTTTTCTCAATCAATCCATTGTAAATAAACTTAAATATAAGAGTCTCATACATACACATATGCAATACTCATTCAGCCATAAATGCATCAAAGTGGTCTTTTGTGAGGTATTATATGCATACATATAAATATGGTGAATCAATTAAGGTGGTGGAATTTTGGCCCAAAAAAAAAAAATTAAGGTGGTGGAACATACGTTAGTGGAAGTTAGAGAAATAGACTAATAAGCACATGCAAACATGGTTTTAGATTGTGGAAAGTTAGCTTTTGTTTACCACAATTTGTTGTCATTGCACATTATGATCGCCACATTCACCGAAACTTAAAAAGACCTTGCATGCAAATATCCAATTAGTCATCTACATATTAAACTAAAAAGGTCAAGGACTTGGCATGCAAATTCCAATGTTTTAACTTTTAATAGATACCTTCAAGTCTTAGGTGTGAGTAGAAATACCTTGCACTACTAAAATACAACTGCGCTGACACCTACAGCCTCACAAAATTGAGTAATGTATTAGGTGGCACACCTGTTGATAGTAAGCTGACGAAGGAGTGTCTCCACTTGATATGGAAACCGGCCACCAACAGGCATGTTGGTGAGATCCAGATTCATAGACTTTCGTGGTGTAGGAGGAAAATGAATTGCCAACTAACTAGTCTTTTGTTTCCTCTTACTTTAACCTCACAATTTATGGAATTAATCATTCATCTTGATGTCCATTAGTTGCGTGATTTATTCTAAGATAACCCCAAATAGAAACCAAAAAAGAAAAATCTCATCTAACCTTAAATTAAATTGTGTCATATCAGGGAGAGTCAGTAGTCTTTCTTTTGTATTTTACAAAAAGCTTATTTCCGTGACTCGAATCCGCAACACTTCGATCACAAAAGAGTAATATTGTCGGTTGCTCCAAGAATAATCTTCACTCAAAATTGTTCAATAATACAAATTTTGTTTGAACTAAATTTAAATTGTTGATTAAGATTACTTGTGATAATTACATCAAATCGAGTACAAATTGTAGTTCAAGAACAAAATTTTGTATCAGTTAAAATTTTAAATTGTATTACAAAATTGTAGCCAACATTTATGACTTGAATCATGTCTCCACTCTCCATAGGCATTAAATAGGAAAAGAGTAAAAACAGAAGCAGCAGAACAAGAAGAGCAAGCGATGTGGGTTGGCAGGACTTATAACAGTGAATCACAAGTCACTTCAAGGACCCTACATGATATTGCCAAATTTGTGATTGGAGGCCGACAAATGAGGAACCCTATATGTTATGCTATCCAAACCCTTGGAATCCATGTAATTTGATTATACACAAATTCTCAAAGCTACAAGTCAAAATAGCAAATATTTACGTCTCTAACTCTTACTAGCTCATTGGAGAGACTATATATATAATGTGTGTTGCATTAGTTTGAGTATTGAAATCCATGGTCCACGGTTACATAGCTAAAGACTCGACGAATATGGTTCCTGCAGGCTTCATCGATCCATTTCTATAGAAAAGCCGGTAGTGTTCACAGTCTTTTACGCTGCGTATGGTTAGCGTCTCTGGTAGCTGGAGACGGAACGGAATAGAACGGAACAGAACGGAACGGAACAGA
>JAOTBA010000003.1:6519164-6538021 GCA_025629845.1 Erythroxylum squamatum | reverse complement strand
CCATCATTAGGGAATGACAGCAAGTGACCCCTCAGGGTTTCAGCACAAGGTTTCAAGAATCCGAGTGTTGGGCTCCGGGAACGGGGTCCAACAGAGGGTTGGCACATTTGTGTTTAAACAGACACTAGGACGACATCATTTATTGTCCCACAAACGACGTTATCCAAGCATATGTTTAAATTTTCTCATTTGGTACGTTTGGCGATAAATCTATATTTCATCACCAAATGTTAAACGTTTGTTACGAAAATCAAATAGCGTAACATTTTGCTACGAAATTGATAAATCGTTGCCAATTGTGCAACCTGTTCACCTTTTTTAGGCGAACAAAACTATCGTCGCCAATGGTAGACAATTCGCTACCAATTATACACAACGTCGCCAAAACCCAAGCATTTTCTTTACATTCTTAATTTTCTTAATTGATTAACATATATAAGGTATTCCTATTACAAATAACTAAATGAAAATTTTGTCTTTTACCCTTATTTATGCAATTGTTCTTGATTTGCTTCATTTTTGGGAATTACTAATCTTTAATTTTAAATTGGTAAACAAACAAAATAAAATTGGGAAATTTTTAAAAATATGTATCTTCATTTTGTTATTAGTTGAATTAATAAGGAATGCAAACCACATTTCATTTTTATCAAATTCATCACTAATATGACAACATGTACCCTTTAGCCTTTAATCTACTATTAACTTTATTTGTATAAAAAGATACATTTAATTTAAATACCCAAGGGTTTTTGCGACGAACTATGTTTAGTCACAGAAGACCATTTCTGCGACCAACCATTACACTTAGTCGCAAATGGTAGACAATTTGCTACCAAATTTTCACATCGTCGCCCAAAACCGAAGCAATCTCTTTACTTTCTTAATTTTCTTAATTGATTAATATATATGAAGTATTCCTAATACATCATACAAAATGTAAAATTTATCTTCTCACTTATATATGCAATTGTTCTTCATTTGCTTAATTTTTGAGAATGACTAATCTTTAATTTTAATTTGTTAGAAATTGTTTTCTAATTATATTAGAATGTCTTGTTAAATTTTAAAATTTTAGTTTTTCTAAATTATAATAATTAAAATGTATAATTTTCTGAAATTAGTTTTTCGAAATTATAATAATTAAAATGTATAATTTTCTGAAAATTGTAAGTCAATTATAATTTATTTGAAGGGTCAACAAATTAATTTGGAAATAGTTTTCAATTGGAAATTTTTAATTTTAATTCAAATTATGTTTTATTTGGAATAGGAAAATAAATTTATAAAAAATTATTTATGAACCCACGGGCTTTGGCGGTGAACCATGTATTAGTCGTTACATCTAACGTTTGTCGACCAAATACAATAGATCATAGCAAATTAATTAATAGTACATATAAACAACTATAGTAAGCAAGATACGACATCGTTTACCTAAACAAGAAAAACGATGTCGTTTTGTATTAGGTTTTCAATCACAACCACAATAAAAGGCTACTCCATTCTCGTTCAAGTCGCCAACATTTCTCAAAAACCTCCATCTTGCAAAGCACTGTCTCCTCTCTCTGTTTGGGTTCTGTATTGTGGTCACTTCCATCGAAGAACCATCATTAACTAAATCAGTATTGTTTTTTTTGGAATTTTAACTGAATCAGTATTGTTGTTTTGTTCTATTTTCATTAACGAAGTTGTACTAAGTTTAACTTATACCTTTAGGTGTTTATTGTGAGTTCTTAATTATGCATTTGATGTATAGGTTGTGTTTATGGGTGTGTTTTGAAGATGACTTACTGTCTATCTTTGTTATTTGTATATGAGTTGGCTTCTTCCAAACGACCTTTAACGCTTCCCTCATCAAAGCTTCGTAACTATTTGATGAAAGGTCTTCAAAAGTATTTTACTTTATTCATTTCCATTAATAGTAATATAGCCCAATATAGATAATACTATATTTCTATACATCAAGAACATAGTCATGTCTATTCTACTTTAAATTCTAAACTTTGCATGTGATACAAACTACACAATAGATTTCTGAAATTTTAGTAAGGGTAACTTTCATATCATTAGGCACATTGAAGATGTATAAGTGCTAAACTGGACTACTAGTTTCACTTATCATCGAAATTGGAGATGAACATATCATCATTTTATTCTAAATCGACATTTGCAGAATATACCTTTTAACTTTATTAATCAAGGAATGTCGACATGACGACTAGTTCCGGATGGTACTAATTCATTCCGTTAGGAGGAATGTGGCAAAATTGTCCCTACTAATGAAATAAATAATGCAGAAAAATTTCACTTCATACACTAATGATCGTCTGCCTTTTATGGCCGATCTTCTGGTTCAAGGTGTTTAGCATCATCCAAACAACGTCACTTTCCTTATAATGCACATCTCATTTCCTTTTATGAAGCTATTATATATGTTCACATTTGATGGTATATACTATATGTTGTTTTAAGCTTTCTTGAATCTTGAACATGACATGTATGCCTATAGGGGCAGGAGTCACAATGGTCTGTAAAGGATTAGGGAAATCGGTTGATGTGGAAAATTCGTCAATCCCATAGACTTCATCTGGTCATTCATGTATGCATGTCACTCCAATTTCGGTTGGTTTAACGATTTACTAATATGACAATATCTAAGTTCTATACTGATTGTGTTTTAGGAAAATTGCTTCGTACTGGTAGTTCATCTGGAGGACTTGTCTTCCATACTAAATCTGGCGACTCATTCACTGTATCCTTTACAAGTTTAGCTATAGCGGAAATGTTGTTACAAAAAGGTGTGACAAAACCCTACATCTAAGGGAAGAACTATTATTGTTTCAATTGGTGCCTTCGAACGTGCGGGGACCCTCCTTGGGAATCCAGACTTCGGGGACTCATTTACCTTTACCAACTTCCATGTCACTTGGAATCCAAAAAATAATTATATCATTGTCATTTATCGATGCAATCAACTGGACTCAGCTTAAAAGTTGATTTATTATTGTATCTGTAAGAATTTATTAAACAACCTCTCGAATAGCTAGGGGTTAAGCTGCTATCTATTAAGAGTGAACTGCTATTGTTCTTGTACTATGACTGTAAGAATTATTAACCTTCCATATATCATATAATTATATTGATACAATTATTAAAATTTTTATAACTAATTTTTGCACTGTTACTAATTATTAATGATTAATTAATACTACTGTTTAACATTTAAAATTATGTTGTGCGTGTTTTTTCAACAATACATTGTAAACATTCAAAACAAATCTCAAAAAACATATCTTAACTATGATAGATTATAAAAATGTTAGTTTAACCATTTTGGAAAATGTTCCCTTTAGTGATAATTTTGGCAAATGGTCACCAAATGTGTTGCAAATTACTGTAGAACTTTTGGTGATGTTTTTCATCACTGAATGTGGACCATTTAGTAACAATTTCAAATATCGTTACCAAATGGTTACTTTTAGTGACAATGTGAAAATGTAGCAAAAACCACGTAGCTAAATGTCTACGAACCTTTTGTGGCGATTTCTGAAAATCGTCACCAAACATCTTTTTAGTGACGATTTTACACAATCATCACCAATTGTGAACCCTTTGGTGGCAATTTTAGAAATTGGTCACCAAATATTTACCAAATTATAGTGATGATTTTTGAAAAGTGTCACCAAAAGTTCATTTACCGACGAATGTCTAAAATGGTCACCTATTGTGGACCATTTTGTGGTGATTTTTGAGAATCATCACTAAATGTTCACCATTTAGGGACGATTTTTGTCATTCGTCTCCAAAAGTTGATTCTTTTGTAACGCTTTTATAATTAGTCGCTAAAGGCTTAGTTCTAATGACGATTTTGAAAATCGTCGTAATATGTTCACTTTTAGCGACGATTTTTGGAACGTTGCCAAAAAAAACGTAACTAAATGTCTACTTTGTTGTAGTGTCAACTCAATTCCAATCTTCATCCCACCAAATTAAAGTTTGCGATTGAATAATCTTTCATTTTTAATTTCTCTTATAAACTTTAATTTCTTTTGCATCACTGTGCACTTGGCACTCTCGGAAGAGTATATAAGACAATCAGTTCCAGTCGTCGTCCACTAGTGTTCAGCGTTCAGTGTCCAACAACATGCATGAAAGTCGTATGAAAATATTTGCCGTAGTAGAATAAATACGTACAGACATTCATAGGAAAAATAAGTGGCGGTGGCCCAAACGCACGTCAACAGAAATAGGAGAAAAAGTTGTCGGCTGGTCGGCGATGAGGAAAGAAGAAAACACTGGCAAAGCAGGGGTGGGTCTCATCAACTAATTAAACCTTTTTTTAAAAAATCACTTTATTAAATACAATCAATCAGATCCTGAATTTTAAAAAAAAAGGTTAATTATCAATATCAATATTACTAATATTGATAATACTGTATAAAATAAGAAGAATTAGGTGAACTAATTCTTAAGCATATCCTATAATGAGGACAAAACATTCAACGGAGGGAAGAAAAAGGCATAAAGTTACAGTGATAGATTTTCCTATCCAATTGTACGGTGAGAATCGATAATTTGAGACTTAAGAGGGATTTAGAATCCTAATTCTCATCTAGTTTTGATAATAAAGTTTACTACTGTCAGCTGGATTTCACATTAGCAGTGGTAGGTCGTGTTAAAGAACTGTTAAAACTCTGATATAATTAGAGGTTTTGAAAGTTTGAAATTAGATTCGAGATGTCCCGAAAACATTAGATTGCTTTTTAGTCACTTTCAAACCTTAAAGTTCAATTTTATATTTTGAGTTCAAACGAGTGTTTTCTCCATAACTAAATTGTAATGATCACCCAGATAAAGTTGGCCTTCATCTGTTTGCGTGGAGAAACGGCTGAAGGTAGCGTTTAGATGGTGTGCTTTCTGAGTGGTCAGGGCTCTTCAGCCGTAATGAAATTGCTTAACCCCTGTAATTCATCTTATTCAGCCGTATTGAAATTGCTTAACCCCTGTAATTAGTCTAATCGTTAGTATGTTATAATTTTTGCAATGCCATTAGAAGGTAGAACATATTAATTCATATTCTAGAAAAATGAGACATGATTTTAATATTTTACTATATTAAAAATTATTTTAACGACATATTCGTCAAACATTGGCAATTTTGAGTACTTTTGACGTATCAAACTAGACATAAAAGTCGTGTGTGATTCCACTGGGGCTCTGGTACCGTTATTAGTTATAGAGTATGTGCTGACGACAAGCACAATTGATAATCCTTTCATGGCCCAATTGGAGGATGTGAAGTTTTATTTGATCTTGTCGTGTTTTATTATATTAGATTTATAAGGGACCTGCAACTTTCAAACGTACTTGATTGCGAATAGTGCCATACGATATCTTATGTAGTTTCAGTCTTGGCATCGAATTGGTGGGACGATAAAGAACAAGTCACTTTGTGGCCATGTGCTGTTTCTATGAAGGATCATCATATATAGTGAAAAGCGTGGATCCATCCCGAGCAGTATAAAAGTTATTTTAATAGTCAGATAGAAGGACTGGAAACGGCTAATGTGATTTTGTTCTGACAGCAAACGAGTTGCCATTGTTGACCCACTTTTAGTTTTTATAAAACAAAACACAGCAGATGCAATTCGTAACGTATCTCCTGTACTTCGGTCATCGATGGTGTCAACCCTACCTTTCTTTATTTATAGTCAATCCTAGAAATGCTTCGCAATGACCATTCTATATCCATTTAAGAGATGCTTCTCAATTCGCAGCTCCCTAGTTTCTGATTTCATTCCTATCCTGTGAGCCTTCTTCTATACTTTCCATATCCACTGAACTAACTAGTGAAGCTTTATCACCAGGGTGGTCATGTCATCTTTATCGGCACGAACAGGAAGACAACGACAACGTTACGACGGTCAGTTCAGGCTTGTAGCAGGGTATGTCTTTTCCTTCATTAAATCTCACTTCTGCTTTCTTTTATTCATTTGAGTTACTGATTGCTAAACACAAAAGGATAGATGCTAACAACTTTCCAAATGATATAAACTTATTTTGTCATACAAACACAGACACGTGAATTTTAACAAGGCGGAACCATAATTTAAAATTGTGGGTTGCAGATTATATTGCAGTTATAATGATAATTATGATAATTACGCACAACACCAACATATTATAAAAACCAACCGCATAGCCGCACTCAAAGAGATACGATGTCTTTAAAGAAACGTAGTTGCAGCTTTTCCAGGAAACATCGACTACTTGGAGGATCAACTTTTCCAATTGTTCTCCAATTGAAAATTACCTAGTACTTTTGTTAAGGTATAAGTCAAAACACTGAGATGTTTCAAAGTCAATTTGCATTTGTTGGGCTGTTTTACGTCATATAGTTACACAAGTTTGAAGTTTTCGACACTGATCTTCTTTCCATTGATAACAACGTAAATAATTTCTAAGCACTCTTTCCAAGATAGTTGGCTTGGAATGATATGTTCAAGTCGCACCGGACAAAGAGCAAGTTAGCTTGTGTGTTCGGCAGCTGACTTTTGGAAATCTAATTGGCATAATTCAATGGTTGACATTATGTAATAGGAAATATTGGCGGATATGTCGTGCATTGCTATAGTAATTCTAAATGAGAGTGATGGATTCAACTATCTATTATGAACTTTGATCTCATAACTCTATCTGCATAATTCAGTAGGATGCGATTCATTTTTAGTCAATTGATTAATTGGCACTCCGTCGGTAGAGCTATCCTGTAAAGGAGACTTCTTAAACTCTGTTTAAGGTTGTCAAATATGCATGGTCCCTTCCTTATTAGGTCAAACTATGATGATTAATTGTGTAATCCCTTTTCCATTTTGTCCAAACAAAGAGGATTAATTAACTGAAATTTCTTTTATATTTTTATTTTATAAATGAAATTACTTGAATTTTTCTAAGACATTTTTATATAAAAATTTTATTTGACCGAATTGTAAAAAAATTGGAGTCTTGAAGTAACCGTTAAAGTTGTTTCTTTATTAACTTAAGGGCAATGGTTTAAGTCACGGAAACAGTCTCTTTATAAGACTGCGGTCATTATGACTCTGTCCCAATCCTTACGAGTCTTGTATACTGAATATGTTGACTTTTTGTGAAAAATCTAAGACATATTTAAAGAAAAAGTGATCTATGCCTTGCACTAAAAAAGAATAGCATATCTTATTCAAAATCTCAAGATACTGGATTATATAGCTTTTATTAAACAATACGCTTTTATGTTCCTTTTATTTAGGATGCGAGATGATTCTTGTGCTCTTTCAACATTAAGTTGACCTAGTTGTGATGTTTATTGTTTGAATAAAACCGGTAGGTGTATTCCCTACAAGCTTGTGGTTGAGAAGGATAAATATTCCAATGCGGAGAAAGACATTATTGTTCTCATGATTTCAACTCCAAGTCGAGAAGATCTTGTCTTCCCAAAGGTATTAACTTGCTGCAAGCTATTTCTAATCCAAAGTTCTGGCATCTTTATTCTCGTTCATAACCTAGTAAGTAATGAAAATATGTTATAAGTAAGAATAACAGTATATTGTTGCCTCTGCATGTCTCCATTAATTTCGATGTCGATACGTAACATTATTAGGGTGGATGGGAGGACGATGAGACCCTTGATCAAGCAGCATGCCGTGAGGCCTTGGAGGAAGCTGGAGTGACAGGAATAATTGGTGTAGGTCATCTCTTTATTTGCCCAACGAATACTTTCTCATGTTTTTTTCTCGATTCACAGACATTATCATGTGCAGGAGAGATAGCAACCATGGCACAATTAGAACCGACAATGAAATATTCAATTGAGTTTTGTTCGATTGATTGAAAACCAAATTAATAATTAACTTACATATATTTCCATTATGCAGAGTCATCTCTCTAATGTTTATTACAAATTAATTAATTAGTAGACAAGACAAACCTTAATTATTGCATTTTTATCTCAAAAATTAGAAAAATAATGCTAATCTTGTATAAAAACGACTTAATAATGTCTCATCCAAGTTATTTTATAAATTTATATCTGTGACGAGTTTAATTTCTAAAACAAAATTAATAAAAATTGTGATTAAACTGTGTTGTAGTACTTCTCAATTAATCATTAGCCAAGGTAACTTTTAATTTTTACTTCCAATTCTTGTCAAGAGAACAAAAACCTATAGTTTGTCTTATATACATGATTTTGAGATTACCAACATCAATCGGCAGCTGTGTGTACGTTTACTCCCTCACTTTAATGGCATGTCTTGACATAATTGAACCTACAAAGCTTATTATGTTCAACAATTTCTAGCACCTAGCTAGGTTAAGGTACTTGAAATTAATTGTAGCTATATGATCATCTAATTATAGTTAATCAACAAGACTAAATTGCTTCCCACTTCTCAACAGGAACAATCTCTTGGAGTATGGGAATTTCAAAGTAAGAGTAGCCAGAAAAACAAAAACTCTCATCAAGGAGGTTGTAGAGGCTATATGTTTCCATTGGAGGTAACTCAGGAGCTGGATCAATGGCCAGGACAGGCTACTTACAACAGGAAATGGGTCAGCATCGCCCTTCCAATGCATATATAGTTTATATGTTTATTATAAATTATCATCAGTAAAATTTAAGTAAAAATACCAATAGAAATATAACAAAAACAATTATAAAATCATTTATATTGATTTAAATTAAATTATAAATAATGTAAACATAATCTCTTATATGATACTTACATATAGGATTATAAAATAGCAATGGTGATTAAATTAATTAGTCAGAAGCTTGAACCCCATTGTTAAGGTATTTTAATAGTCCTACACAATAATTATATTATATCCATTAAAAATATTAAATCTCTTTAAAAGATAACAAATATAAATAAGAATTTTAATATCTTTATTTGATTTAATTATAAAATAAAAAAACAATTGAATATAATCCACAGAGAAAACATTCTTGTTTATAAATATCAAGCTATAGTAGTTCCTCATACTACATTTCTTTATGTTATAGTCTCTGAGATATATAGATACAAACTCGTTTATAAACATATAATGTTGAGAAAATACTGATTAATGCAGCTAACCATTACGGAGGCGTATAAAGTGTGCCGGTACGATTGGATGAAGGATGCTCTAAAGAAATTTGAAGCAACTATGTCTCTCCAGGGCAAGGAGTGTGCATAGGGCAGACTTTGTTATCAACAGTGATATCCTCTGAATATTGTAATATGACAATATGTATAGCGTTTCATAAGTTCTCTAAGATATATTAGTAATGTTGGTTTATGTCTTGCAGCCAATTAGTTGGTTGTAGTTTAATAACAATTAAAGAAATTCTTTATCTTATACATATTCAGATGTATATAATAAAGTTCATAGGATAAATATAACTGTAAATAAATTTATGATGAAATTATAATTATAATTATAATTATGATATTCATATTGCATTTATATATTATCCCTAAATTGTTAATACTCGTTGTTCTTGGACATGACATTAATAAAACATGAAAAGATTAGCGCATGTTATAATTCTTTATTATAAAGAAAGTAGTTGATCTCATAGTTTAGAGATACTTAAATAAATGTGTAGGTACTTATTAGAGAATAAGTTCATCGAAATAACCCCATATGAGAATTTCATTTGGAACATTACTTATATGTCTATGGAAACTATCATTGTGATGATTTTATAAATGAACCTTTGACTTGAGATTTCTAAGGTCATCTTATATAAGAATTGTTATATTTGAATACTACTTATGACATGTTTTATTCAAGAATGACTCAGTCGATAGTCAATGTGTATATCATAAACTATATAGAGATAGTTGATTGATCAATATAGGATTCATCATCTTAAAGTGATTAGGGAGAATGTTTCATTGTTCTTGATTAGTATTTAATTCGGAAAATCCTTGGCCAAGGAGAAATGATACTTTAAGAATAGTTTCCAAATGTTATTAATTGAATCATTACTAATGATAAAGAACTAATATGATTGGACTCAAATAAAATCGATATTAATTAAATGCTCGATGTCTAGTTGAACTACTGTATGATGAAATGATTGAATTATACGAAAAATTACGTACAAAAGGTTTGTCAAAATCACTTTGATATTTCTAAATATTTGGGTAGTCATAATGCGTTACTAGATGAACTAATCTTAATCTATGAATATAAATTGTTAAATTAAATAATTAATGATAAATTAAAGGAGTTTAATTATCTAAACTTAATTATAATTTAGGGCTGTAATTTATATTTATTATTAACATATTTGGGAATCTAATTGATTACATGCAAAGAACAGGTTAAAGAGAGAAAGTATTTTAATCAAGTTGGATATTGATTATAAAGTTTGAGAAATTTTATGATTAAATATGAGATATTTAATAAATAAGTATCAATATGAGATCTTTGATCTTATTTGGCAATTGGTATTTAATTAGAATTATTAGTAATTTTAATTAAAGTTTACTAAAATTAGAATTTAATTTCTTTAAATTACTATAATATTTAGAACTTATTATAAATAGGTTTAGACGCCAAGGGAGCTAACATTCCTTACCTAACCCTCTCTGCAATAGTTGCAGAGTTCTCTCAATACATTTTGTAAATACTGTTAGAGGTTAGACATTTATGTGGTTAAGATGGTTGAGATGAGTCAATTTCAAAAAAGGTTTGAGGGAAACAAGAAGAAAAAGATCGAGCTTTAAAATAAGATACAAATTAAAACTCATACAATTAAAACAGAAAAGTTTTGTTATTATTCTGCCATACATGAAATCGAATCTTACACTAATTTCTCAATAGTAATATTAGAGTAAAATTAAATTATATAATTTAATTAAAATTGTTTGATTATTATTGCTCTTAAAGTTTGAAATTGAAATTACAAACGTTGTAAACCTAAATTATTGAATCTGAAAATTTTATATTTATGCCCTGAAACAAATCTTGATATGAAAAATATTTAGGTTTTTGAAACCACAGCTCCTACAATGGTCACTCCAGTAGTGACTCAAAACTCTCAACCCCAAAAATGACAGAAACCATGTTTTTGTGATGATTTTATTGACTTGTGCAATTAAAAATCCTGAAGGTCTAATGAGGTTCAGGATAGAGGATTGTCATAGATTTCATCCCTTTAGGTACAAGAATCTTGGCAATTTGCTCCACTGGGAGGAGAGCAAACAATGGATGAACTTCCTAGCGATTGGGCTTCAATCGTAATAAGCACTCGATGGCTTTAGTATTCCGTCAAAACAATTTTGTTAGTGGCAGTGAGATACTGACAATAATGATATGGGCCAGCGACAAGAGGCATTACTAGGTAGCTGGAGAAGCAAAGAAGATGAAAAATCCATAATACGTAACGATACCTTAGTTACGTGTTTCGGATTGAATGTAAAAAGGCAATAAACGAAGAAATACGAAAAATACCAAATTTTGGTTTAATAACTTTAAACGAGCTTTTGGAAGCTGAAACCAACGCAAATCCACCGTCATCTTCACGGGAACTACTCACCGAGACTCAATCAATGTCTTTCTACAGTTTTCTCAAATCATAAGCTCTTTTAATGAGTTAGAGAATCCTTATGCTTACGAATGATATGAGCAATTACAGGAGACCTTAACCTTTATATATAGCATCCATATTGGGCTTCCCCATCACAGGCCCGATATAGGTTCGGTCCACATTGATCGGGATCCATTTTCTACTCGAACTTTGACCTATTGATTTAGATCATTTATTGGACCACGTTATTATCTTTATTTGGATCAAATTATGTAACTTAACTGATAAGTTATTGAAAAAAACAAAAAATTCAATTAAATGTTACCCAACTTTATGGGAAAAGTCAAAAATATCCAACATTCTTCCTCTTGGACAATTCTTAATTGCGATATTGACTCAAGTTTGAAATAGTTTTAAAAACTCGATTAAGCTACGCTACTATATTAGTCGACTAAGTTTAAAAACAAAACATTTGATCCAAAGATAACGAAAGTCCATCATTCCGTCCTGTAAGGCTTTTGATACCAAAAAGTATCAAATACATGTGTCATGTGTGACACAGATCCAATACGATCACGTATATCTAATAGCTCACTAACATGAATGGGAAAATGAAGTGTGACAAACTAAGATGATACCTGTATGGTTTAAATTATATCATCTTCATTTATAGGTCTCGATTTCTCCAACTTTATGCTAAGCTACATTAGAGAAATCTTGTTTTCTCTCACCAAATGCTAAATAGCATTAGAGAAAACTTGCTTCCTCTCACCAAATGCTAAACTGCATTAGAGAAAACTTTTATGTTCTCCTACTGAATGCTAAACTGTATTAGAGAACCTTTATAGGAATGAAAACTTATATCCCCCTATGTCATATCAAACTTTATGGATATCCATATAAAACTATATGCGTCAAAATTATATAGGCTCAAGGTCAACCTGTATATATGCCTAATAACCTTTAAATGCTTAAGATTGACACAAATCTTAAAACTTTCATATGTATTATGACAATGTATGATAACATGTATTACTGAGGATAAATAATGATCATCTTTATTAATGAACCATCATACCGTCATAATATATCAAATGTAAAAATGTAAAAATGTACATGGAGCAAACGTAATGATCCCCTAACTGTATCTAAGGACTTTAAAAACACCCATACTATATACTTGTATTTCAAACACAAATGGGCGACGTCCCTTAGTTAAAGGACTGACTAATAGTTCCTTAGTCTTTAAATGCTCCTAACCTTAATGTTACCTTTTCATATCAACTCCTTTATGGTCAAATAATTGACCTCCAAATGCTAAAACCCTGTGATATTCAATGTTATTATTAAATAACACAACAACAAGATTATCACAGTACAACTGAATGAGTTTAGCCACTGAATCAACCACAGACAACTCAAAAATCAAGTTTTTAAGCCAAACTATCTGTGTAGCAGCCCCTTAGCATACATTTTGTATACATGGTCGAGGAAATCACCCGTGTCTACTTGACGCTCTTCCACAACATTATACCATCTGCAAATATAAAAATGTAACCTTAAGTGGACTTTCAATTATTCGGATACATAGCTTAAATCTGAATCTGAATTCCCTACGAGGTTTAGTCTGTTGACTTTGCTATATGTCAACATATAATCCTTGATTCCCTTTAGTATCTCAACACTTGTTTGACTGCATTTCAATGGTCTACACCTAGGTTAACCAGATATTGACCAAATAATCTAACAGTAAATGCAATGTCCCACCTTGTACATAACCGAGCATATATCGGGCTATCAACCCTACTAGTATAAGAGACATTCCTCATAACATCTCTCTTTACTTTATTCTTTGGATATTGTGCCAGAGACTATCTCTCACTATGAGAGATTGATGCTATAACAGATTCACAGTCAACCTTATTAAACCTTTGTAGCATATACTCAATGTGTGCATCTATGAGAGGCCTAATAAGTGTTGAGATTTGTCCCGGTAAATCTAAATACCTAGGACAAAAGATGTTATGCCAAAGCCCTTCATATCAAATTTCTTGACCAAAAGTTACTTAACCTCATGCAACATGGTCAAGTAATTTGACGTGAGCAATATATCATCCACATGCAATAATATGAAGATAACTTTGCTTCCCCTGACCTCGTGATACAAGTATATATTTTAACTTTATTTTCCATGAAGCCGAAAGAGGTCACAATCTCACCAAATGTAAGGTATCACTTTTGGGAGGTTTGATATAAACCATATATTGATCTGCTTAACGCACAAATTATGTCAGTTCCATCTGGATCCTGAAATCCTTCAGGTTGTACCATATAGATTTCTTCATAAAGGTCTTTATTCAGGAAAACAATTTTGATAGCCATCTGATATAACTCTATATCATCATGAGCTATAATTTCCATAATCACTTAAAATGTATCCTACAAGGATATAAAAGAAAAAGTAATATTAAAGTCAACCTTTCTCCCTGAGTGAACTATTAGGCAATTGAGCGAGCCCATAAACTACTGAACTTTATCCTGAAATCCTTTAGGTCTTAAAACTTCATTTACAATTGATGAGATTGCAATTCTGCTGTAAATTAACTAGCTCTCAAACCTTACTTTGCTTCATGGCTTGCATCTCATCATTCATTGCAACGCACCACAAATTCACATTGGGTCTAGAAATAACTTTTGTAAAAGTAACTAGATTCGTAACATGTCTAATATCACAGTCCTATTCACCTAATAGGCTATGTAATTAGATGAGATAGCAGGTCATCTCACTCTGGTGGATCTACTTAACTGCATTAGATTTTATACCTCCAGGAACCTCTGTATGTACAAGTATGGGCTCATGTTCCTGTACAGGCACGATACAGAGACCTAGATCCACTGGATCTAACTATATGAGTAGCCAATGCATAATAATTTTAGTATATGCCCTGTTATCATCTGAAGGGTCAAAGGGCCCACCATCATCATAGACATCGTATTCCAGAAACTTAGTTGTTTGTGATTTCACCATTTTGGCCCCTCCTTCTTTATAGTAAGATCTGTAGCTTTAAAGTGGTCGAGATATTTTACTAAATAACAATGAGCATAACGAGCGTGCAATTTTTTTATAAGGATTATACTACCTCAGTAGGACAGCCCCATACACAAATATGTGTAAGAATGGATTTCCACACTTTTAGATAATTAGGTAGATTAGTTATGTTCTGTATTGACTTTTCCAAGTCCTTTAGGATGCAGTTATGCCTTTCAACAACACACCATTTTGCTCAGAACTATTCGGCATAGTGAATTAAATCACTATTCCATCTAATTTCATATAGCTGGCAAACGGACCTTTTCAAGTCCTGAAACACCATGTTTACCATGATATTCTTCTCCACGGTCAGATCTGACACACTGGATGGATTTTCCCAATTGGTTCTCAACTTTTAGTCTTTAAGCAAGAACACATAACTGTAATGGGAATAATCATCAACAAATGTCATAATACATTTGGAATTGCACAATGCAACTGTATAAGGCCTACCGACATCCATATGTATAATACTTAACAAGTCAGAAGCACAAGTTAACCTCTTTATCCTTATTAGTCAACTTATCCCTGCAACAGTCAGCACATGTTCCTAGATCATCATAATTTAAAGTTGAGAGAATGCTTTCCTTAATCAATCTCTCAACCTCAGCTCTGAAAATATGGCTTAAACTTTTATGCCACACCATGTATGACTTTTTATTCATCAGGGTCCTTCATTTCATGACTTGTTTAGCAAGATATGAAGAAGCATATATCTAATTCGGGGTAAGACACATTCTATATAAGTCATATAACAAGGAAGTTGTACCATTATGTTTTACATTAAACAACAACTGTACAATAGAAGCATTAAATAAAAACATCAACCTTCTTTATCCAAAATTGATACAAAGATCACACATAAAATGTGTCGTGTAAAAACCAAAATGAATCTTGCAACAAGGTTCAGTACACACATCCCCTATAGATATTACATCCACTTCTTCATTGCTGTTAACCATCAGTTCCTCCTTCCTATTATTTGGCTTTATCCTAGATATGAACCCTGCATAGTGGAAGCACTATGATCAGATGCTTCACTATATAGCCACCAAATGCTTAATGCGACTATCGCAAATTAGATTCATAAATTGATAAGCCAAGGAGTTACGTGATGGTCACAATCTTTCTTTCTAGGTCTCATAGTGTTGGCTTCTTTATGTCATGTAAACCTTTACCAGCATTAGATTAACCAACATCAGCATATGGATAAGATTTTGACTTTCTACCTTTGATCTTAGCAGATTTCATCTTTGCCTTCCCTTTAATTGCTTCGAGGGTTGTAGGAGTAGCAAGCTTGAGTTTCTCTTCCTTAACAACGCAATGGGCAATCAAAGCATTAAAGTCTCATTCCTCATCCAGCGAATAATATGTCATCACCAGATTACTAAACTCTAGAGGGGGTGTATTTAGAGTTTGGTGAATTATAAAGACATAAGAAAAAGGAACGTTTAGCATCTTCAGTCTACTATGAAGATAGATCATTCTTGATATGTACTTCATTACTCCCCCTTCTCCCGTATCCCTCATAGAGAATAATTCTTTCATCAAGGAACTTGTCTCAACATTAGGTGAGACTATGTACCTCTGGGAGACATTACCAAGAAATTCCTTAACTATAACTGTGTCTAGAAGTCCACTAAGTAGATGGCCAGGTATGGATCTCTTAATGGTCACAAGACATAATCTGTTAGACCGATCTCAGGCTTCATAAGCTACTTTATGAGCTCTCGAGCTCATGGATGTAGCTGGAGATAGCCTATCCGTCCGTATGGCCATATCAACCTCAGCTATCTCTATAGCATTCAATACATCATCTGTCTACTTCTTTATATTGAAACCAGTCAGGATTTCAATAGTGACACTGATATTGTTGACCGAAAAGGTAACTGCAAAATAATAATAATTAGATCAATACAAATATAGGATAACAACGATACTCAAAGCCATTAAACAATATGCAACTAACCTCCACATAAAAGCGATCAGAGTACAAACTATCAACTTCTATAACACTACCACCTGTGGGCGAATAGATCATTCAAGCAACAACTTTCTTCTATCCAATGCCTTTATGCACATCTTAAACTCTCATGTAAGGCCAACATCTGTAGGCAGAATAACCAAACATGAGACCAGAGACATCCACTAATGTGTAAGCAGAACAATTCAAAATACTGACTCAAAAGTCCACTATGGTGACTACATTCTCATCAGCTCTCAAAAAGTCCATAAACATAAAGGATACATCTTTATGTTATCCTCACATTCTTTATGGGCATATGGTATGTAACAATGTAATATCAATAAATGCAAAAAACCTTAATGTACAGTCTCATTGTCACACACTCGTGCTGAAGACATTCTCTGAAAACTTCATTTGAGACTTTCGTAAAGGAAAATTCTCAGTAGAGCAACTATCGTGCGTTACCTGACACTGAACCGATCACCTGAGACATAAGAATCTCATGTACTCCCTTATGGCAAGTTCTTTGCACGAAAATTCACTCAAAAATGGCTTCAGAATGTCTTAATTCCTTTTTCGAGCAACTATCATGCTATCTCAAACACTGAACATGAGACCCGAGACATGAAAACTTGAAGTATCTTCCTCAAGTGATGTCTGAAGCATGAAAATTCACTCAAAATCGAATTCAAAACGCCTTAATTCCTTTTCTGGAGTTAAACTTTAATTTATTACTAATGTAATAAATTCAGAAAAATGAAAAATAATTTCACTTTATAAATTTCCTGGACCCGAAAACTGACCCAAAACACCCCGGAAAACCCTTACGGGAAATCTGAAAGTTTTTTGTTTTTTTATTTACTATAGAAATTTCGTACGACTGACGTCAGCGCGTGTCTAATACGCACTCGCGTCAGATGCGCGAGTGATGTGTATGGCGCATGTTGCGCATACGTGGCGCACGCAAATGCGCCCACTGACGCTAGCGCGTGCGACACACGTGCCAGACATGTCCAATCATGATTGCGCCATATGTCATGCGCGTGTGAAACATGCACCAGGCCCACCACCTCGTGCCCTTTATTGTTCACCAGTCGGATGAGTGTACCACACATGCCTGACGGTTAAGCGCTTCCTCATAGAAAAATGCAATTTTCGAGTCCATTTTTCATGATCCCGGGCTCGTTTTCACCAGTTTCTCAAGGCTAAACACATATATATTACTGTCATGCAATAAAAAACAAGAAAAATTTGAGAAATTGAAGTTAACTCTCTAAAAATCTTTGCTATTAACTACTTGATCACGTCTCCACTCTGATACCATATGTAATACGTAACGATACCTTAATTACGTATCCCGGATCGAACGTGAAAGGGAATAAATGAAGAAATGCAAAAAAATACCTAATTTCGGTTCCATAACTTCAAACAAACTTTTCGAAGCCGAAACGAGCGCGAATCCACCGTCATCTTCATAGGAACTGCTCACCGGGACATAGTCAACATCTTTTTAAAGTTTTCTCAAAACGTAAGCTCTCTTAACGGATCAAAGAATCCTTATGCTTACGAATGATATGAGCAACTGCAAGAGACCTTAACCTTTATAAATAGCATCTATATCAGGCTTCTCCATCACAAGCCCGATATCGAGCTTCAACCTATTGATTTAGATTATTTATTGGACCACTTTATTATCTTTATCTAGATCAAATTACGTAACTTAACTGATAAGTTATTGAAAAAATCGAAAAATGCAATTAAATGTTGCCCAATTTTTGGAAAAAGTCAAAAATATCCAACAATATTAGCTGGGCAGGTGACACATGCGTGGGAGTGTCGGAGGTCATGACCTAAGCAGAAGTTGACTAGTGGGACTACCCTCTAACAACATCTAGTGGTAGTTGTAAAAGAAGCCACTGGCGTCTGAACTTCTAGCGGCGATGGCGACAATAACCTTGGGAGTGGTGTTTATGGGTTTGTGAAGTGAAATGTCTTTTCATAAAGAAGAAGAGGTGTGATTGGTACAAGGGCTAAAATACGTAGGAATGCTAATAGGTCAGCTCGGGTTGGGCCAGGGGTGGCTTATGGCCTGACTGGTCATGATAGATTAGCCCGTGGTTCAACCCGACTACGGATTGACCGACCCGTGGCTTGACCCAACCATGGGCTGATCGACCCATGGTCTGACAGGCCACGGACGGGCCGGGTTGTAAAACCATGTCGTTTCTGACATTTTT
>JAOTBA010000003.1:6490951-6507157 GCA_025629845.1 Erythroxylum squamatum | reverse complement strand
TTAGAATGCCATTAGAGCGTGTAAAATTCTATTCTTTTGATGTTAATGGATTATGAATTATGTATGGATAAGGTTGAGTGGAAGATTAGAAATACATAAGGAAGTTATTGATTTGAGATGATAAATTTTGATCATGAATTGTTAATTTATATAAGTGAGATGTGTTAAAAGAAAAAAAAAGGATGAGAAATTGTGTTAAGAAAGGAACCACGCTCAAGTATGACGATATTTTGTTAAGCAAGAGTTGGATTCCAGAAACGGGATCCAACACATTGCTTGTGGTTCGTCCCATTCAACGTCAGAATAGCAGACTCTCGGATTGCTTAAAGCTGAATGAGAACCAAGAGCAATGACTATGATATGCGTGTTAAAACATAATCATGCAATTCGTGCTCTTTTTCTCAAAATCAACTATATCATTCATGCTAGAGTTCCTTAAATAAACATAGAACTCATTCATAGGTAAGAACAATTTATTAAAATATTACAACCAAATCATCAATGTACTATCGAAAGGATAGATAAATTGTGTGGTTCATAATATTTTAATAAAATTTCTTCACCATATTAAGCATCCTACTAAGAAATAATTATCAACAGGACAAATAATTACCCGTATGGATCTTAACGTTATTTTAGAGGAAAAACACAAATTTTAAATATACATTAATATTTAAAAATTCCTCATCATAAATAGTTTTATATGCTCAATTCTACGACAGGTAAAAATAAGTATTAACTATTGTTAACAAAAACATGTTTATGCTATAACAAAATTAAAACAATTAGAATTATCAAATAAAATTACTGACTAATCTTGTGCATAAACATATGGGGGAAATTAGAAATAAAATTTGGAGCAAAACACAAAAAATGGTCCAGAAAAGAGTCTGCACACGCTCCCATGCGCTTGCAAAAAAAATTTAATAATTTTTTTTGTAAATAAATGAATAAATAATTTAAATTTAAATTTAAAGCTGCAGGTCTGGTCGGGTGCGCGGGTAGGGCGTGGCGACCCGGGGGCAGACCCGGGACGGGACGACGCAGTATACGTCGTCCTTGACCTCTATCCGGGTCGGCGGGTCTACCCGCAGACCCGCCGGTCCGACCCGGCTGTAACTCCCTCCTCCGACCTCCTTTTCCTATGATTTTTGAGGCGTTTTCTTCCATTTTTCACGATTTATGGATTTCCCATATCCATTTCAGCCAAAGGTGCTCCAAAAAATGAAAGCATCATACCCATTTCAGTCATGGAAAAAACACAAAAAACTTATCCAAAAATCGTGATTCTTTGTCCAAAACAGAGGTAAAACACAACAACAGCCAAGAATCTCTTCTGAACCAATAACTCATCATTTCGAAGTTGTTTAAACAAAAAATGATTTCAACCGAAAAAAGTTTTAAACAACCGAAAATGGAGCCCTAAAATCAAATGACCTGGTGCTCTGATACTAATTGCTGTAATAAATGCAGTATTAAACCACATTAACCAACCAAGATCACATTTTATTTAGAGCATAACAAGATTAAGAAAACATACCTCCAACATTTGGCATGCCTTGAACCCTCTCCATGCTTCACCAAAACTTATCAAAGAGAGAAAAATACAAACCTTGTGCAAGAGAAATTGATGGTAGAAGACCCTTGTTCTTTCACACCCAATACACACACAATGTATGTCTCTCTCAATAATCTCACCTTATGTCATGTATTATGACATGTTCTACCCTAAGAGGTAGAATGGGCTAATTGTCTCGTTGTTAATGGATGATATGAACTATAGTTTAATAGGCCAACATATAGTTATTAGGGTACTACCATGTGCCTCAAATGCAATTAGCAAATTAACCGTCCCATTATGGTTATTAAATATACATTAGGCAATTCGATTGTGGTTAAGCATATGGAATTAATGTTGTGATTATATTAGTCCACATATAAATATTTCTAACATTATAGACTTCTATCTCAACTCTCTTTCTTCTTTTTTTTTTGTTAATATGATATGTCATGAAATAGCATACTTTGTAAGGTAAATTCATATTCTGAGAAATTCGACCAGTAATTAATTGAAGTTATTGATTCTCATGCTCCAGGTGTGAAACATAAGAAACGTACAAACATGAGTACGTGCAAGTTACGAAAGAACCGATCTCTTTGAAGAAAAATATGAAAAAATAAAGTGGGAGCATAGGTCTTTTCCCTCAATATAGTGTAGGTATATTGAGTCAGTCTTCAGGTACCAAATCTTAGTCAAATGATTCCATAAGAAATCTTATTGAGGATAATTTTATTAACTTTTTGTTCTCTATCTTTAAAGGAAAAAAGATAGGAGAAGCTAAAGCTAGTTTTGCTAATTTCCATACACCTCATACTACCTTGAAAGGTTAGGTATCACAAAGCTGCAGATGTTCTATTGATATTCTTTCTACTTTCTTAATAGGTTAGTATATAGTAGTTGGGTTTTCGTCGTCGTCCTCCACCTCTTCTTCGTCGTAACACAAGTCATTTTGTGTCTTATGGGAATTTTTTCTGTTTGCATGCACATCGAGTAACTCCACGAAACTTGAACGGGAAATAACAGTCTTTTGTTGGTCAAATACTATGGCAATGACAAAATTACATCGTAATGTTGACAAAGGCATACAAAACGATCCTAAGAACTTTGATTATTTATTTTAACCTTCCAGGTCAACCTAACTAAGTGTTTCTCTATACTGGACATGCTTGTGTGATAAATTTGGGTCTAACTCTACTTCAAAAGGTACCTTTTAAGACGAAGTTTGTCATATATTTATAAACTACTTTAACATTCTTTACTTGCTTAATATAAGATTCTTGACACACACCTCTCAATTCAGAGCAAGACTGAACAATTGATGAATATATTAGGCAAAGGCCACAACAAGTCTAGCACTGTCCCAAACTATTGAAATAAGTTTATGCTCTGATATCATGATAAATTTGGGCCTAATTTCACCCCAAAAGATACCTTTTAAGGAGAAGTTTGTCATATATTTATAAACTATTTTAAAATTCTTTACTTGCTTAACGTGAGATTCCCGATAGTGGGTTATATATTAAAGTATTGCACAAAAATGAGTTTATTAAAATAGGAAAATATAGAAGCAAAAAAGGCACTAAAAATATGTAAAAATTTATAAAAGCATAAGATATAATAGAAATAAAATAAGCATAAGGTTTTTATATTTTGAATCCAATTTGAATAACTCTAACAAGTGATATAAATTAATTATATACAATAAACATAAACTTAAGAAGAAAATAAAAAACTAATTAGATAACTGAATTAAAAATAAAATGAAATACAGAATTAGTCACAGTATTTTTAAAGTATAAAAATTATTTTTTGTAATATTTAAGTTCTCAAATTTGTATAAACAAAAGAATTGTCGGGAGTAGGAGCATATCTAATTTGTGTGCTTAATTAATTGCATTGTTTTATTTTATTTACCATGTAATTAGGAATTTGTATCCACTTTTCAATATATAAATCACTCGGCAAGATTCTCTGAATTCTCATGTGACATGGTGACCATTAAATATTGACTCAAAGTCTACACATATCGACAGGAAGACAAAATCACAATGATTTATGAATGTTAGTAGCATTTACCTATCAAAACGTGCCCATCTGGTCATTTTCTCCTTAACCCAAATCCCAATGCAGTGGTCAAAACAACTTTCCCTCAAATTTGGGGCCAGTTCTGATATAAAAACTACATGTCTATCCTCCAAGTCATCACACATTTTTGACCTATACTGACTTTGGCCACAACTACATGGCAAGTGGGGTGATGAAGCTTAAAGTAACTTAGCATTCTTGGTCAACAAGCACATTAAAAGTATCGAAACTTGGAACTTTAGATCACCTATATCCAGCTTATAAATCCTTGAATTATCAATATGGAATATAATAAGATTTTAAATTGTGAATTATAAATTATATTACTCTTGATTTTAATTAAGACAAGTCATAGGAACAAACCCAAATTAAATGTAATTACAATATGTTACGTGCACAATTACAATTTCACTTTATAATGAAATGATGTTTATGTTTAGTTGAAACACAGCTCTTGAAAAATGAAATCTCTCGAAGTCAAGAAAATAGTAGATATATATATATATATATGAAAATAACAGGACCACACGACACATGTATAAAGATGCACCCCAGCGACAAGCTATATATAGTTGAATGCATGCTCACGGAGGTATTAAAGGTGTTGTTTTGTATATTATGGGTATTTAAAGGTAGTAGGTTAGGTGTTTGTAGTGATTGTTTCGTTCGAAAAAGTGTGCCTACTGTGTTCATATCACATGCACCCCAACATGCCTTTCTTTCATCATGTTCATACATGGACGCTGGTCTCTGCTCATATACCAATGTGGAGGTACCAAAGAATGCCCCAAGCTCCACAAAAGTTGATGATAATAATTTGGAAAAGTCGCTTCCATTTGGAATTTAATCAAAAGCTGTAAGAAAGTAACCATTGGATGTGAAAAGCTGATGAATGGATTGTGGAACGTATCATTATATATACAATTTTTTCACAAATTGGATGCACATGGATGAGATAATTATCTATTCTTTTTGTGTTCCAACCTAGATAAAATTAAAGCCTCCCATTGTGTTAATATAGGGTAACATGACCCTTTTTACGTGTGTATTTCTTTCCACATTTGTCTTAATGAACAAGTAAAGAGCATGTTAATACAAAACGAAGAAATTTAGAGAAAATTATCTTTTATGAACATTTTAAATCATTTTTATGTTCTAACTATAATTTATTGTACTTACTATTTTATAATTTGTAATTAATGAAATTTTTTGGAGATTTAGTAGTCAAATTTTATAAAAATATATGTGGAGATGAAAACAAAATAATAAATTAAGAAACAAAACGACCTCATTGTAGCCGAATCATCAAGTCGAAGGGATCGTGGGAACGATAATTGGGCTCTAGAGGGTTCATGTATTGAGCAATCATGTAAAGGTCGGAGTATGGGAAGCTTTTTGGGTATGGATAAAGTTGTTATAAAACATGCATGCTCATAATAATACTTGTGATCTCGTTGGTACAATCTATCATTAGTCTCTGACTTCAGCAACACCTTACACCTCTCCTTCTCAGAAGGCTACATGTGATAGCTTTGAGTGTATCTCATTGATTGCTTTAGCCAACTTAATTTGATTAACAATCATAAGAGCAAATTAATGCCACATGATTGCTAGTAAGCTACGCTCATCATTACAAAGTAATAAATTATCAAATGTACTACCAATTCTATAACAATCATGATCCAATTAACTATATTCTTTTGTAGTTGTTTGAGTATTTAGGATAGAGAAGAGATTAAACAGCATCGAGTACAAGCAACTCTGTTATTTCTAAAACACAAGAAGATACTTATAAGGGTAAGAGTTCAGTTCATCTGTCCAATATTATAGTGTCTTATTTTGTTCCATGAATCTCGGACATTTATTTATGCGGATCTCGCATAAATGAATGGCTGAGATTCATAGGACAGAATAAGACATCATAATATTGGACAGAAGATTCAGTCCCATAAGGGTAATGGGTATTATTCTTCTTGAAATAAAATAAAATAAAATAACTTATTTTGCTTCAAATTAAGCCATGTCTTACTCAGTAAATTAAAGAAAATTAAAATAAAACAAGAAAGCCAAGCTCCATTTTGACCCGATTAGCAATTCAGCATGATAACGAGTGATTTCCACGAACGTTCTAAATTGAGAAACGTACTTTTATCTTTATTGAGGAGTTCTTGTGAAGAGAGGAGAAATACTTTTACACACGTACCATATGAAAAGACTTAGGATTACATATATACCTGAGTGCCTCTCTTTCTCGAGAGTGGAAATATATATAAATGCAAAACTATGTGCCATGCGAAGACTACGAGTCTTCCCATTTTAATAATACCAGTCGTCTCGTCAATAATAGAAAGCAAAACGATATATATGTGTGTGTGGGTGTGTATATATATATATAGATATATCATGACTTAACTAATTAAATGACCTTGATAGGATCAATGGTATATTAGATTAAGAAATTGATTAAAGGGGTAATTACAAAAGATTAAGAACGTTGTTGTACGGTGAAACAATCTTCAAAACCCCTATATAAACCCTACAATGCCAGGCCATATAATTATTTCTTCGTTCTTACAAAAAAGAGGAAGTGTCTCTTCCCTCTATCCTCTGCCTAGCTTCCTTTGCCTTCTATCATCACAGCCTTAAACATGGATATTAACAACGTCAAGACCAACTCAGCTTCGCCATCAAAGACCAAAAGGAAGCAACAACAACTAAACCAATCACAGCAACAAGAGCAAGGACAAGAAGTAAGGTTCTTGGGAGTGAGGAGAAGGCCATGGGGCAGATATGCAGCAGAAATAAGAGACCCTTCGACGAAAGAGAGGCATTGGCTCGGCACTTTCGACACGGCCGAGGAGGCAGCTTTAGCCTACGACCGTGCTGCTCGCTCCATGCGAGGCTCCAAGGCTCGCACCAACTTTGTCTATTCTGATATGCCTCACGGCTCTTCCGTCACCTCCATTATCTCCCCCGACGAATCTTCCAAAATGGATGACCATCGTATCTCAGCCCTCACGCCTCCTCCTCATCCTCCTCAGAACGACGTCAACCAACAGTTGTTGCTTAACCTCCATGACCCCAATCTGCACCATAACTTCAGTGCTTATCCTTACGAGTATTGCTATTACAGCAATGAGAGCAACAACTCCGGGTTAGAGGTTGGACTTCCTGGTGGGTTTGAACAGCCCGTAGCTGGTGGTGCACTTGAGAATGGAACTATTGGCCTTTACAAAGATGAAGTCGAACTGCCTCCTTTGCCTCCTGATGTATCATCTTCAAGCTGTTATGGAATGGACGTTGGTTTTGGGTTTTGGAGTGAAGCTAACAATCATCAAGCTTTTGGTCTGTCGGGAGAGACCACAAACGGGGCTGAGACCATGTCATCTTTAAGCTTCGAATCTAGTGAGTTTAACCAACATAGCCCACTCTTTGGTGGGCTTGATGTGGGTCCAACATCTTCCTATTTCTTCTAGGTTTTTAGCTACCATTAAAGGTGGCACTATTACTAATATACTACTACTATGCATATTAAATAATCATCAAACAAGGTGTCGGTTTTCCAAATTAAGTGGTTGTGGGAGGACCATTTTGTACTTTCAATTCGTTTTCCAGTCTCAACTATGTTTGGATGTTGGAGAAGAGTGTTGGATTTGTTATATAATACATAATCATATGCATTGCTCTTTCAAAATGTATAACAGTTGAGTGCACGGCTTTTACGTGTATAAACAAAGCATCAATTCTCTTTTTTTCTTTGTGGTTCAAATTTGGACACCAAACCCTTCTTATGACAACTTGAATGTGTGCCAATGTATTTGGTTCTTAGGGATAATTTTGATCAATTTTGAAATTGAACACTAAGAACAATTATATGAAGATAATATCTCTGATCTAATTACATAATAACTATCATGTGATAGTGCTTATGATGAGTGATTTCAAATTTTTATGTCCAATGTTATGCCTTGCAATTGTAACCCGTTAACTAAGAATTCTTCTTATTCAAAATATAATAATTTTTTTACTTTGAAAAAATATTTTCCTTAATTAGTTTAGATGTATTTTATGGTGACCAATTGACTAATTGGATTGAATATGTTATACAACAGCATCCAGTAGAAATCTTTCTGAGACGTAGAGCTTGAGGAGATCTAATAGTCCGCAGTCTTAACCCCAATTGATAGAAAAGTTTTTTTTTTCAAATGAATTGAATGTGTTATAAATGATTGTATATTTTCAAAGATTTATTAATTATACGTGCTAAAAAATAAGAATTGTAACCTTTAATATTAGAAAGATCTTCTCTTAATATTTTCTCTTTCAAATTATAGTGAAATCACATAAAATGTGTTCATATTTATCTTTTATCATCAATAACACAACATAAATAATTTGGACAAAAACATATGCTTGTACAAAAACTAATGTTGGAGTAACTATCTACCTCCACTCCCCAACTTTCCTTATAACTCTTCCTATTTTCTCGGATCATGGATTGAAGAGAGGCCGGTCCTTCATCGACCTAATCGGTACAGAAGCATTCAAAGCCTTGCAACAAACTTGGAAGCAATGAATGAACAGATAATCGGAAATGTAGTTTTAATCAAACAAAATCCCCTCCTACAAGAAGTGAATGAATGCCATTTGCCTTCTCTCCCCACCATTTCCTAATGTTGAAATTCACCCAGGACTTGTTCTTTGCATGTATATATCCATGAAAATCGAGACCTCTTGTTCATATGCACACATAAATTTAACACTACTTAACCCAGTGATTCCTTCTTTTCTCAATTCCCTTTTTTTCGTGATTAATAAGGTCACATCCATTAATGGCGTTCAGGGCAACTGTAATTTCTTTCCTTGTCATTATTACACGTATGCATGTGTCTAAGCTCTCCCGTGCATAACCTATGTACTAATATCAACAAGAATGCCATTGCAGAGTAAACGGTGGACTTCGGCAATGCTCAGCCGATCTTTTGCATCAGCAACTGCTCCAAAGTTTGGACCAAGCATCGGTGCTACTCCCTCAAACCCTCGCCCTCACAACAAGTCTCACTCTTTACCCTAATGTAGTTATATCATCTCCTTGAGTTTTTTAGTATTTACGACGCTCTTTACATGAACATGAAAGGTATTCAATAAGTGGAGAGTTTGCACCAGTGTATATAGTGGCGGGGTTTGTGACGGTAGCAGTGGGAATGGCACTGCACAGCATGAAGCAGCAGTTGATTCATTCGCCTTCAGTGAACCTAAGCAAGAAGAGGAGAGGAACAATGGCGGAGGTGGAGTTTCCTGATACAGTGGTTGCAAATTCTGACAAGTTCATAAACAAGTCATTCCTGAGGAAGGTTGCTCACATTCAGGATCCTTCTCAACGCACCCTTCAGGATCCTTCCCGCCCCAATCCGTTTACCAAGTTCGTTTTCTATCTATATCCTTCTCCACCTTCGTTCGTAATCTTAGTGTTAGCTATCATAGCATTCACCAATGAGATAAGCAAGTCGGAGTTAATACATAAAAAAAAAAAGTTTATTTGTCCGCTTATCTTCTAATATGAATGTTAATAATAAAATCAATAGCGCAAGATATATAGTAAGTGAAACCGATTGATAAAGTATATGTTCTTTGCCCTATCCCAAGGGGCAAAGAAGTGATGTAAGGAGCCATTTTAACTCATAATCATACATAGCAAGCTCTTGAGTTTGAGTATCAAAATGATTAACTTTATTAAATGGTCGTTTTACCGCAATAGCTTAAGCTGTTGTAAACTTGCACAAGCTTATTTTGTCTTGTGCTGAATAATAGGTGGGTGGTAGAATTTGAACTCACGAGCACTTGATCACAAAGACTTTGATACCATGTTAAATGACCATTTCACCACAATAGCTTAAGCTGTTGTATGAGACCAACTTAATTAGTTTTATATATTCACTAACAAACTTATCTCTTTGCTTGTCACTTTCATTTGCTAAATGGCGATTTAAAAATAATAATTATAATTCGTACTTTTTAATTTATATGTCCTTATATAAAAAGATAAATAAAGTATCAATGCACCTATTGTTCGTTGATCAAGATCTTGATAGAGCCTTCAAATGGTGGGACAGTATTGATATAATCAATATATATTGATTTATTGGTTTATTCATTTAAAAAAATGGAAATGGCGAGTGAGGATTAATGCTTTGTTGTGTTTGTAAACTTTGTGCAGGGACAGACAAGCAGAAACCCTTAAATCTGTTGGGGTGAATCCACGCAGTAGTTGACTCCACAACACAGAAGTCTGTTTCTTTCTGTTATAAGTGTTTGTTTCTGACTCCAGTGTAAATAAGGTTTCCTTATAAACGTTTTGTACTTGAACTAATTTTGGATTTGTTCTCGCATCTTTTATATGTTATTAGGTTTCAGATTAAGGTATTATATGTATGAAACACGATGACTACATAAATTTTGATACATCTAAACATATGTATCTCTGATTCCTGCAAAGTAGCAGAAAAACTGTGATTGGTTAAGTACGAATATGAATGTTAATAATAATTTTAATAATACAACTACGTTATCAATTTGGATGTCCTTACTGTTAGAATATATTTTATATATTCCTTATTTAGTTTTGGTATTTTAAATTGGACATATAAGATTGCATTTATGATAGAAATTGAGAAGATATTTCGATGGAGTCTTGAAGTCTTTCCAATAGGTATGCACATCTCCTTGTTTGGGTAAAAGTTTATTATTTACGGAGGAATCTTAATTCTTGAAGATTATCCATATATGTGCATATCTCTTGATTAATGAAATCACGTGGGTCACGCACAAAATAAGTTCTTTATTGGTTTATTTGTGGCCCATGATTGGTGTGCTGAAAGTGGTCTCCTTGGTGAGTAAGGAGTTTAGGTGAACACGGTTTTATTGGTTTTACTGGCTGCGTATGATTTGAAGTGCTGCACTTTTTCTTATGGAAAAGATACGTTAAGCAGTCTACGTATGACAAGAGCAGATGCTGTTGTTATATGTCATTGAAGGAGTTCACTGTTTGCGGCATATATCAATATAATTGCTGAAGAATGGGCGTTGTGGAGTGCGGCAACTTGGTCTATTATTGCTGAATAATTTCAGATCTGGGAAGTTGTCTTTTTCTGTTTGATTTATTATTGTCTTTGAGTGAAAGTAATTAGACAAATCCTCTGTTGAGGTTAGTACGAGACGGTCGTACTATTGGATGTGAATTCTTTCACAAGAAGTGAGGTTGAGAGATAGTGCTAAGGGTTGAGTGGTGTCGGCTCAGTAAAGCCTTGGGTAAAACTGTTGTACCTCGGTGAAAGTTATTAAGCTGGGTGAGGGCCCCGCAGACGTAGGCAAGGTGTACCAAACTGCGTTACCAAATTTTTGGTGTTTTTATTATTTTGCAGTTGTGATTTTTATTTACTTGTGCGAAGAAAAATTTGCGGAAAGTTTGCGAAATATTTAACCCCCTTTGGTTTTTCATAAAACATTCAATTTAAACTTGAACATGCGAGAATTTTGACAAAACTATGTCTCTATTTGTTATTTGCCACATCAGCAGACTCACATGTCTTGTTAAACTTAAATCAATTCTAATCTAATTTTCCTTAATTATTTTTATTTACTAAAACCTTAATTAAACTTAATAAATCTGATCTAAACTAAATAATATGTGTTAATAAAAAATCGTAATTATAGTATATTCTAAAGTTGATTGATCTTTTTTTTACTTGATCTAAAAACAAAAACAATCCTAATTTCCTTTATCCTCAATCTAAGAAATCAATTTATAAATCATGTCTTTATCGACTTTTCTTTAGGTTTTGGCAACTTCCTTTCCATAATCCCTACTTGTCTCCCACATTCCTAATCCCTCTCCTCGGCAACTTCTTTTTTCTAATCAAACAACTTCATCTTCATCCTTGACATTCTTCTTATTGTTAATCAATATTCATCTTTTACTCATTGTGATTTCACATGACATTTCCTTGGTTAGCGTAATCTTCATATCCTTTATTATATCATAGGTTATTTATACTGGTACTTATACATATACATATACATATACATACATATATATATATATATATATATATATATACACGTGACAAAAGAGAGGAGGCAATAAATTATGAAGATAATACATCATAATAGGTAAGCTTTTTTTTATAGTATTTCTTTGTCTGTCTGTCTGTCTCTAAGCGTTTAAAGTTAAGCATGAATTCAATGTACACATATGGTCCTTATAGCATATGTTGCGTTCATGACTACATCGTGTCTTTATATTAAAAAGAAGTTATAGTAACATTAAGATTTGTTAATTTAGTAGTTTCAACGAAAGAAATCAGTTGAAAGTAGGAGTATTACTATATCAACAAAATACAAATTTGTGATTAATTTCCTTTTTATTTGGGTTTTTATTAATGAAAATAAATTCTGATAATGTGTTGTTTATAACTTTTCGTATGGAAGAAAGTATTCAATTGTTTCTCTTAACAATGAAATAGTTTGAGAACTTAAAATCTTTATTCTCAATACCTATATTCCAAGTTTTTTTTTATTGATATGTAGATTGATTTGCATATACTTTTCTAAGGATTATGTTCTAGAGTTCTAGTAATATCTACTAATTAGAGCTTCAAATTTGGTTTAGAGGTGGTTAGTTAATGCCCATGACTATAAACTATGTACTTTTGAACAATAGAGAAGAGACGTTGCGTCTCATTCCTAAGGTTTTAAACTATTTTCTTCACAAATATTTATTAGATGTTTTGGAGATGGTGGGTGGTAGGGTGGAACACCATGAAATTAGCTTCGGACTAGCTTTTTTAATTAGTGATGTTGTGCTAGTAAATTGCATTACTTGGAATGCTATTTGAATTACATCCCTTTTTTTTAATTTAGATACTTTTTGAAATGTAGTGTACGAGTTACAGATGCTTCAATTTTTTATTAACTTGTAATTTTTTTTTGCTAATTATTTGTAATATGTAATTTACATCCATATAGAATATAATTTGACATTGGGAATTCATAATATATTTGTTAACTCAAGCATGTGTAGAGTAGCAAAAAAGGAGTCAGGGAAAAGAGAGGACAACATATTTTGTTAATGAATATTCCTTTGTAAGGATATGAACACGAGTTGAATCCTTATAAATTGTAGAGAAAGAGAACATTGATTCATAAAGTTGATTAATGATTTTATTAATATCAAATTTAGATAGATCACAGTGAAGGAATTACATTCATATTCGATATGCAAAATACATCACAAATTTTATCCATCATTCCAAACAAAGGGTTAAGATGTTTGTAGATCATTACTATAAGAAGGCTTAGTTCCTTCGTTTGGATGACCATATATTACAACCTATTAGGGGTGAAATTTTATGGCCTACAATTGATGCAGAAGTGAAACACCCAACATCTAAAACAGTCATGCTAGGAAGACTCAAAACTGCAAGAAAAGAATAAAAAATAAGCCTAAATTTTGAAAAATTTAAACAAATTTCCTCAGAAGGGATAAGTGTAGAAATATAGAAAATATGAAAATTTTGACCATAACCCCCAAAAATGCAATAAGGCTCAATATTACTTATTGAGGCATGTTCACATATATAAACCTTGAATTACTTTATGGTCTTTTCTTACAATATAAATAATTTTATGTCCTTATAGTCATTAAGCTTTTCTTATTATTATTATTCTCATGTTACTGCAAGGTCCTAGTTAAAGCATCTTCATAGGTATCCTTAAGAAACCTAGGTGCTAAGATTGTTCCATACTTGTAGAGGCTACTAAGGTGAAAGTTACTACTAGGCAAAACAAAAAACTCTTTCTAGTGAGGAGATTGCAATTCACAAAAGTGTATTAGCTAATATCCATACATACTAGGGAGCTCATATGATATTTCCAAAAAGGCTTATCAAAGAATTGGAAAGGATTAATAACTCAAAAGGTGGAACGCCTAGGGTGGGCGTTCCACCTTTTGAGTCCAAAGAATTGGAAACGATATCAAAGAGGAACCTTTAGATAGGGGATATAAATAACCCATATGGAGCTAAAGTAAGTTAGAGCAAAGTTTGCTCCCCAAAATGAGAAGGAAGGTTAAGTATTATTTTCCTAAATCAAAAAAGCAAAGTTCTAATGGCTAAATGGATTTGGAGACTCTTAAATGACAAAAACTCTATCTGGGTCAAACGGTTTCATACATTTCATCTTTAGAACTAATGCTTTTGGGCTATAAGAGAATCCAAAATGCTCTATTGGCCTCTTATAGAAATGCTTAAACTAAGAGACTCTATATACCATAACATTAAAATACAATTTGGAAATGGTCAGCAATCTTGGTTGTGGTTGGACAATTGGAGTCAAATAAGCCCATTGATAAAATGAATGAGGTTAACTTTTTGAAAAATAAAATCCCCATTTCCGTCAAAGTTTTTGTCCTCATTTAATATCAATCTTGGAGATGTAACAATATAGTATTGGAAGTACTAGCCAACTATCTTCCTACTTACTCTCTTGATGTTAACACTATAGATTACCCTATTTGGCTTATTAATACTAAAGGCTTCACTAATAGCTCCTTCTTGGAGGCCATTAAGGATCACTTCCCTAGAATAAACTAGATGGAGCTTATTTGGAAGAATCCTTTGTCCCCCAAAGCCTCCATTATTTGTTGGTTAGTTATTCAAAACATATTATGGATGAAGGATATATTGGGTTTTAATTGCCTTTGTGTGCTCTCCATAAAATGGAAGCTGAATCCATAGCCCACCTATATTTTAAATGTTCCTACTCAAAATTTATATGGGCAATAATCCAGCGTAGGATGAACTTCCTCGGATTAATGGAAGATTGGCCCCAATTGATAATTTGGGCATCTAGTTTCATGAGAAGACAAGATGAATCCAGTCTTATCAAAATAACATTCCCCTAATGCATGCATAAAATATGGAGGGAAAGGAGTTACTGCATACACAGGGGCACAGAGACACAACTACGCTCTTGCCACAAATATCAATGACAAAATTAGAGAAATCATGGCATCAAATCTTAATCAATTGAAGATCTCAAAAGACATGAAAAGGAGGTGGGATCTACACTAATCAAACAAGCATGCATCAATCTTAATCATCTGAGAACCGTAGGCCCTA
This sequence comes from Erythroxylum squamatum, assembly GCA_025629845.1. Taxonomy (NCBI): domain Eukaryota; kingdom Viridiplantae; phylum Streptophyta; class Magnoliopsida; order Malpighiales; family Erythroxylaceae; genus Erythroxylum; species Erythroxylum squamatum. The sequence continues at coordinate 6,492,334 of JAOTBA010000003.1, read as the reverse complement.
ATAGTCTAAAGCAACACATGCAAGTGTTTCAAACATATTGAGGTACCAAATACCTAAAGAGTTGTGAATTGCCGAAATGTAGATCTCTTGGAGTGTTGTCATTTAAGGAACCCCTAAGTTCCTTTTTACTAACAAGGATAAAGTGAAAAAGCTTTGAGTCATAAATGGTCTCCTAAAAAATCTTGCATAAACAAACATTGATTTGAGCTATTAAAGACAAGTGTGTTATTTGAGACTGATAACTTGCATTTTTGTCACGTTAATTCTTTTTGTTTCATGTTCTTTTGGCAGACTTTTGTGATGTTTTGTTTGCGTTTCCACGGTAATTTGTGTCTTTGTTTGTTTTAGGTGACGAAATATAAAGTGATGCAATTTGAAGTGGAAGCTAGAGATATTTTAATTGTCCGATAGACAGGCTATAGCTATAGGTGGTGCGGCGCAAATTAGAAGAGCAAATTAAATAAAGACTTAGAAGGAGACAACAAATAAACGTGTACACCAGAGACGTAGCAATGAAGAGGAGAGCAGAAGGAATTACAAGAGGAAATTAAATCAGCATACAAGAGGATTTAAGGGATGACACGTGGAGAGAAGGGACGCAGCCAAGGTTTTAATATATAAGTCTTTTAATTGTCACAGGAGGTGGGTCATTGAAGTGGGCCGACGCAGCTGAAGAACAACATGCAAGGAGTGGAGGCTTTTACAATTTAATTGATAAGGCTATGCTAGAGACAGCTGGGCAACGTACAATTAAGAGCCAAAGTTGGAGAAAAATCAAGCAATGGGAGGACATCGTAGGTTTTAACGTTTTAAACGCACAGAGAGGCAAACACGCAACATACACGTGTGTGAGGCCACTCAATTAGCAATTAAAAGAAAGGGCCCACTTTAATTAATGAGAAAAGAGACAAAAACCTAGTGGACTTGATATATGCGTGGACGGCAACTTTGGATGAGTGAAGCATTAATTGTCATGGGACCACATTATTAAAAGAAGGCAAAAACCTAGAAGACTACGGCATCTTTTGGGAGAGCAATATATTATACACATTAGGGAGGTCGGCGTGAGCTGGGAGCTTGCGGCAGAGATAATTAAGTAGATGATTGCGGCAACTGTGAAGCAGCTAGGGACGGCAGCAGTAGCATGGTAATTGGGCGATAGCGTCAAAGCTTTTGGAGATTTTGCAAAAACAGAGGACGACAGTGATTCGGTGATTTAGTTTCAGTCAAGTTTAATTCAATTTTTAATTTTGTCAATTTCTGTTTTAATTGTTAGAGACTAGTATTATTTGTAGTTAAGTTTTTAAATCTAGTCAGGGTACCTTACGTTTGATGCATGTAGTTCGTGAGACTCCTTGGGTTTAATTGTTTTCGTGAATTTCT
>JAOTBA010000003.1:6472782-6487641 GCA_025629845.1 Erythroxylum squamatum | reverse complement strand
AGATTGGACATTAATAGAACGTAAAAAGACTAGCACACGTTTTGTTTTTCCTTATGAAGGAAGTAGTCGATCTCATATGCTAAAGTATAGAGATACTTAAACAAACGTGTGGGTGCTTGCTAGATAATAAGTTCACTGAACAAACCTGATATGAGAAATCCATTTGAAATATTACTTGTATGTCTATGGAATTCTCATTGTAATGATTGTATAATTAATCATTTGACTTAAGGTCATTAAACTTATCTTTTATGGGGATTGTTATGTTTTGATAGTACTTATGATCTATTCAATCATAGGTCATTTAATTGGTATTCATTAGATGTAGCATGAACTATATGGAGATAGTTGCGTAATCAAGATAGGATTCATCATCCTAAAGTAATTAGGGAGTATGTTTCGTTGTTCTCGATTAGTATTAATTCAAGAAATCCTTAGCTAAGGTAAAATGATTTTTTGTAAATAGTTTATAAATGTCATTAATTGAATCGATAGCTAATGATGGAGAACTAATATGATTAGACCCAAAATAGAGTAAAAATTAATTTCATGCTCTATGTCTAATCGGAACATTGTATGATGAAAGGATCGAATTATACGAAAAAATTATGTACGGAAAGGTTAGTCAAAACCACTTTGATATTTCTAAATATTTGAGTGGTCATGATGCGCTACTAGACGCTAATCTTGATCTATGATTATAAATTGTTTAATTGGAGAATTAAAGATACATTAAAAAGAGTTTTAATTTATCTAATTTTAATTATGAATTAAAATTAAATTTTATAATCATTGCCAACATATTTAGGAACCTAATGGGTCTCCAATATAGAGTGGGTTGAAGACAACAAAGTTAATTTAATCAAGCTAGACCTGATTGTAAAGTTTGAGAAACTTTATGATTAAATATGAGATATTTAATAAATAAGGATCAATATGAGATATTGAATCTTATATGGGCATAATTAGTATTTAATTAGAATTATTTGTAATTCTAATTAAAGTTTAATTGAAATTAGAATTTAATTTCAATTAAATGACTAAAATGTCCAAAGCTTATTATAAATAAGCTTAAGCTCTATGGAGCTAGTACTTCTTGCTTAACCCTCTTTATAAGAGTTATAGAGTTCTCTCAGCCTGTTCTATGGATACCGTTAGAGGTCAGACACTTGTGCGGCTACGGTGGTTAAGACAGATCAATTTCAAGAACAGTTCGAGGGATACAACAAGATAAAAATCAAGTTTCGGAATAAGGTATGAATTAAATTTCGCTTTATTATGATCCGTGTTAATCATTTTATAGAATTAAATAGATCTTAGTTTTTGAAAAATCAAAAGTCACGAAAAGTTTTGTGATTATTCTGTTGCAGTCGGGATCAGATCTCAACCCGGTTTTTCAACAGTGGTATTAGAGCCAGGTTTATTTCTATAATTTGATGATTGATCTTTATAATTTGGAATTGAAAAATATGAAGCGTTCGTATTATAAACCTAGAAATCTGAAAAGTTCATATTAGAATTCTAAAGCACCCGTAACCAGAATCTGAAGTACCCAGATTGTCTTGACGTTTTCTTCTTATGGTTCATGTCGGGGTTTGAGAAACTCATAACCAACATTTTTCTTTTGTTCTTGTGATTACTAAATAAAAGTTTTAAACAAAGAAAATGTAGAATAAACATTAGGGTTGTGTTTTACGTTAATTGACAACCAAAAAAACTGGTATTCTAGGTTACGAATCTGGATTGTTGTGTTTTGTTGGTTGTTGCGATGGATTGTTGCATTTGGAGACGTAGAAATTGTTTCTGGTCTGGTTTTGTGAATAAGACGCTTGGTTGTCGGATGGTTGTGTTTTGGGCATTGATGCATTGACACACGTTGGAGAAGATGCATAGATGGTAGTTTATATGGTGGTGGACTATTGGGTTTCACCGGAGACTAGTGATGCTCGCTGGTTGCTACGTTAGTGGTTGTGGCATTGAGATTCGAAAACTTATCTAGATGTGCAATTGCAAGCAGCTAGATGATGGTGGCAGCAGACCGATGGCGTGGGACGTCGGTGGAGAAGACACTAGAGATGCTTCACACAGTAGCTTGATGTGACCAACAAATTTGGAGTTTTTTTTTGAATTAAAATAAACTTGGAGTTTTTGGTCCAAGTTACTGTTCACATAAATCCTTCTCTGCTAGTTATGTTTTGTTGGTTTAGGAGCGTTTGCGATAGTGGCAATGCCATGACTCAAACAAAACACAGGGTCCTCTCCCTTCTCATAATACTTTAAACATCCATTACTGCCCACCATTACCTTCCTACTCTTACGGTTTCTTTGTGAAGAAAGGTCTATGGAGCCCTGCCAAGGACATGAGGCTTGTCTCTTTCATTCAGAAACATGGACATCAAAATTTGAGGGCTCTCCCTAAACAAGCTGGGTATTACAATTGCGGTTGTTGGCTTAAGGCGGCAACATTCTTATAAATTTAGGGTTTTCTAAAACATGAAGATGAAGGGGCTTGTTTGGACACACGAATAAGTCCATTCTTGGAGCAAAAGGTTGAATCCCCAACCCAAAGGGCCCCCACACCCCGGCCCAACGAAGCAACTGGGAGGATGTAAATCAGGTACTCAGCAGCCCGCTAAGGGGGAGGTGAGCAACCCACAGGCCTATAAGGAGCCCACCCTCAAAGCCCACAAGGGGCTCAAGAATGTTGCTCCCACACTGCAAACCGTGGGATTCGAACCTTGCACCTTGGAGCAAATCTGCCCCTCCGGAACCAACTGAGCTACGCCCTGCGGGCAAGTTGTTGTTTTGTTTCTATTTAGATAGGTTGGGAATTAGCCGTAGGAAGCTGAGTTGGTTTAGGTTCTTAGTCTCCAAGTAATTAGTTTCCTAAATTCGCTGTAATTGAAGGCTATAAATTTGGTAGCTGAAAGCAAATAAGATCATCAATTATCTGACATATATCCTTTCTCTTATCTCTTTCTATCTAAATTTCCTTTCCTAAGTTCTGTCTTAGAGGAAGCAAAATTCACTCTATCATTTGCTTTGATGATTGATAAGGTAGCTTGCCAAAGTCATGTATATCTAGTTTAAAAATTAATAGTATAATTTTATATGAGTAATTTAGAAACAGTCTCTTCATTAATTAGAAGTAAAGTTACGTATTATTGGACCTTCTCATGCAAGATTCATATTGCATGTTGATGATGTTTTTGTTTTACAATGTATGAAAAATGTATATGACCATTACTCTTCAAAATTGCTTATTGATCTCTAATGTACCAAAACTAAGTTTGTATTCATTAATATTTGATATTGCTTTGACTTTTTCTTCCATTGAATGTAACTTTTTTTTTAATATCATAAGGATAAGAAGAAGTACGCATATGTTAATCTATTAGTCTGGGAAAGGAAACCTCAGCTATATCTTCTAATAGGATATCAAAGCAACCCACAGACGAGTTTCGATACTAATAAAAACGACTCAACACTTTATATACATTTAGTACCAAAAATTAAATATGACATTAAAATCCATTTGATAGCACTTATTATACTACATTTTAAGATACTATACAAAGTAAAAAAAGTCCAATTAAAAATTTTAATTTATTGTAAGTACGGAGATTAATTTCATTAACTCTTGTTTTTAGTTTCATTGATAGAGAATCATATAGGCCGATCGAAATTTTTAATAGATCAATTTTTATGCTAAAAATTAATAATTAAAAATAAGAAATAAGAAATAAAAAATCAACTAACCGTATATTTATTATTGTTGAGAAAATTTTTAAAATTTTAATTTATTAATATTTATATATCTATGTCAGTAAAATTAAAGACAAGAGTTGACGGTCAAACATATTTACAACAAATTAAAATTTTATGATATTTAATTAATATATTTACATAATCTTATAAAATTGAATAAGATTTATAGGACTTAAAATATAATTTATGTGAAACATTTCATTATGCATTATTTGAGTCAAAAATGTCGGCTTGATTTAAATTCATGAGTTTAGTGAATGATTTAATCAAAATAAGTGATCCGATCCGCAAATTACTATCTCAATCTAAAATAATTATTTAATTAGTTGGAATTTTATTTAAAAAAATTGCGACAATGAGAATTACTTGGCCAATGCGAGTCCATAATAGTTCAAGAAATCCAGAACCGTTATAGCCCGTTGAAGCTTGTAACATACCATAGAAATTAAGCTATGAAGTTATAATAAAAAAAAATTACACTTGACAGCATTATTATTTGGTTTTTGTCTAACTTAGACATGACAATGAGGTTAGCTGATGCATGAGTTCAGATTCAGGTGTTTTTATTTTGTTCAGATTCAGTGCTTTTAATTGACCGATTTATAGGTTAAATTTAGGTTTAGATTTATCAGGGACTTAATTCTTTAAGCAAAATGACCAGACGTAGTTAAAAAAAAGACGTTATTTTATATTTTTAATTTTTTAAAAACTATTTTTAAAAAATTGACGGGACTAACCCATAGACTGGCTCCAATCTCTATCTATTCCTATTTTCTTTGTTAAGTTGCAATTATTGTGTTTTTTTTTTTCCTGAAAAGAGCATTTAAAATAAAGTAATTTTCTCATTTTCATCTATTAAAAATATAATTGTTTGAAAATTCTGTTTTGAACTTCCAAGCATAGACGGAGGCACATGGGCCCGGTGGTGCACTGGCCTCCCTAAGATTATTAAATATTTTTATTTTTTAATTATATATATATATATATATATATATATATATATTATGACGGAGTTATTTAGGGATTATTGGTACACTGGGCCCTTTAAAATTTTTAAAAAATAAATATTTAGACCCTCTTTTCTTAAATTCCTGGCCCGTCTATGCTTCCAAGTATTTAATAATATGATTATAAGCTAGAAAAAGAACCTTAAAGCACTCTTCAGACTATAAAGAAATCTGACAATATTATTTATGTGGAACATATTTGGAGAATCACCAGCGCAAAAAATCACAAAGTCTAACGAACACCAATTCATTAAATAGTTTGATTTCAATTCTGAAGATGAAACATATGCTTTTATTTGAACGTGAATGTGTCAATCTTTGTTTTCTTCAAAAGCAACTTGTGTTAATAATCGAAATTAAGCAACTGACTCTAACCAAAAAATGCAGAAATTGAATCAGTCCGGCTAGTTCAACTTTTGGATTTTTTAGTTAAGTTTTTAATTTTTGTTGTTGAATACTGATCAATTTATTAATTAATCGTCAATTTTTATTAATTATTAAATTATTCTAAATTAAAATAAGTCGATAACAATATCTTTTTTAATTAAATTTAAAATTCTTTGCTCTTTTAATCATATTTTAAATTCTTTAATTTTGTTCAATCTTTAGTTAACGTTCTAATTAATACTAATTAAACCTTTTAAACTTTAAACTTCTTATCTTAACGGTTTAACTTCTAATTCGGTTTTTAAAAAATTGAAAAAAAAAACCATATAAAAGATTAAGTTAGATGCAAAATAACATTTTCAAGAGAAAACTTTTTAACAGGGAAGTTTAGAAGACGAGTAACCAAGATGATTTGGTTACTAAATATGGAGTGATGTTTTTGTATACTATAAAGTAATTAACAGTTATTTTGGGATCATTACCGTATGAATAAAAGGATTAAATCGTTAGTAATAATAGCATTTAGCAAAAAACAGTAACCGCTATTAAATGCAAAATGATATGTAAATATATTATCATTGTCGTATCGAGTCCGAAGTCCCGCAATAAAGCGAAGTCTGGAAAAGTCTGATAATACACAGCCTTAATTATCATTAAACAATTTGTAGAACTATCAAAACTTGAGTTCATAGACTAAATTAATTTTTAATTAACTGATTGATTTATTTTATATGTCAAGTTGATTTATAGAGATTTTACTGTATATAATATATAATAATACGAATACAGTATGTAAAGTGTGCAAGTGGAATGAGTCTAACTGGAGTACGACTTGTATTTAGAGTAGAGTACGTTTAGATAAAAGACAAAAAAGAGTAGTCAACGTCCCAATCTCAGATATTTTAATCTTATGAACTTATTGATTTATGGATAAATCATTGTCTGCTGTATCTGAAATCAAAAGAGTTTGATTCTAAAGTATATCATTGCCAAAAAATTCATAGATTCTTAGTTACTAGAGCTGCAATTACAGAAACTTCCATAACCAACAGAGATCAAAGCAAGAAAATACAAGAGGGTCATCACCATTTTTTAAGTAAAAACACCAGTAAGCTTAATGGTCATTAATGGTTCCAAATAATAAGCTTTTCGAGGTCCTCACGAACTGATTTTCAGAAGCTGAAACCATATTGCTAATTGCACTAACAAAGCACTTCCTGAAATCAGAGTTCCTTTTTTTCGGTCGTAAATATTCACTGATATATATCAGGAAGCATTGTTCAGAATATGTCAGGTCCAAAGCTTCCCAAGATTGTTAATCAACTTGACAGCATGCATGGTTAGTATTTCTATATACCAAGTTTTGCCCATTAATCTTGGTCAACTCCAACCTAAATGTGACGAAATAGAAGATCAGTAGCCTGGAAGAGAGACCTCAGGAGTTTTGTGCCTACATAGCACTGATGCAGATTTTATTTTCTGTTCTACTACTTGTATCAAAAGTTGATTTTTGGTTTTGTTTCGAGTTCGTCAGGGGAAAATGGTAGCTTAATGTCCAAACTATGCCAATCAAAATAATGTCCAAACAATTATGAGAAGAAATACAAAGCTGTAGGTTGATCACCAGGATCAAGTGTCAATACACAAACTCAAGCTGACAAACAAATTCCAAAGATTCAAGAATGGAAATCAAATTGATTTTTTTTTAGGTTGGCCAAAATGTTGAATTTTTAGAATTGGAAAGCTACAAATTGATGAAGCTGTTTATTCTCAACTTTGATGTATATACTTTTGTATGAGCTATTCTTCAACAATCTTAAATATTGTCCACTTTTTCCTTGTCAATATGCTGAATGCACCCAATCTCATAATCAGAGCCTTGATGCTTAATATATCCACCAAGATTCGTTTTGCTCTGAGTGACTCATTAGTTCGAGCTGACGAAGAAGAAGCAATTTCACTCGATCATTGTCAAACTGACCAATTTTTAGTTAAGAAAGTAGATAAACAGTAATTGGAAATTAAAGAAGCTCCAATTCTGAGGTGAAAATGGCAGAAGGTAAAACTAATTCAAAGCTGTGAAAGAAGCAACAAGAACAAATGACAAACACATAATGCCAAATGGTGATGAATGATGATATATATAGCCAGATGGATTTTATAGGGAAGCAGGTAGAAATAACATACTAATATCAGTAATAATTTAAGGAGTCCAGAAGGCTAATGTTGTCTCTTTATACGGATCTCTTCTTTGGCATTCTTTCTATTGTTGTTTTCTACTTTGGCTCTTACTCCTTTGTTTCTACCGCTTTGCTTTCCTTCCTATTCCAATCAACCAAAATAGCTAAGTCAGGACAGATATAATATCAATACATTGCCTTTTCAACTTGTTTTTTAATCTTTTTAATTAATACCCCACTAATGAATTATTAAGGTTAATTATAATTATATTTTTATCTTTTTTTTATTCCAATCTACATATTTTCGTGATAATTAGACAATATGAAAAAATCCTTTAGTCATCATGACTGATGAGGTTGTAAGCATTTACCGACTAACACAGGAGTATGAAGAGCAAACTGATGACTGTTTCTTCTTGGAAACAAGACAAACAGGCACAAATCCTGAGGTCTATTGTTAATCTGATAATATTTGATGTTAATATGGTAAGGAATTATATTCTTAGAATGATGTTTTTATCAAAGAATTCTAATTCAACATTTTTTTAGTAGGAATGGATGGACCTTGGTCTTTGATTGAGGTTGGCAATGGAATTTCTTCTTTTTGTCTGCTATCTAAACATCACCCTCCTTCACCACCTATTATTAGCAGCCTCTCCTCCCAACATCAGCCACCATCATTGCAGAAACATGTCAAATTTTGTTCATGATTTCGATGATGATGAACAGTTTCAAAGCTCCATCCTTTCTCAATCCTCTAATGGCAGTCCCAACCCTCTCGAGAATGGCATTGCTGGGTCAAATCCTACCTCCTCAAAAAGGAAAAGGAACCTCCCAGGCAATCCAGGCAAGCAAATACACCCATTTCTTGTTTATATTTATACCTCAAAGTGACTGTCAAACATGGAGTAGAAGCATATGTAGCAAATTCGAGTAATCTGCTAATATGACTGTTGAACTGATAAGCCTGGATTAGCTAATGAGACTATTAGTGCAGCTACCCTTCATGTTCTACAAGCTTGTTCTTGATCATTCTGTCATATCTATCTAGGCTGGATTTCTCAGCTATCCAAAAACTAATCATCAAATCATTAGTTTATGATATAAATATATGTAGTTAGGGAGGAAGAAGTACTGTTTGTGAGAAGTCAACGGCAGATGCTACTCACTTTCAAATTTTAACTAAAAGATTTCTCAAACTATATTTTAGTACTTTCGGGCAAACCCTTTTGCATGCAATTCATGATGCACCCTAGAGAATTGATCATTGCTAAAAAGAACGCACAAGTACCTTATTCTGCACTTTATTTAATCAAGAAAGTAAAAAAGTTCCGAAGTTTGGCCGAGCCATCACCAATCCTGTAGTCAATTGTAGTTTGCAAGCTAAAGTTTATAACTAGCTCTATCAGACATACAAGCTTCAGAGATTAGTTGAATGTGACAAGCTGACTTCTTGGCCAACCTTAATTACCATACAGACCCAGATGCAGAGGTGGTAGCATTATCTCCAAGGACTTTGATGGCAACGAACAGATACATCTGTGAGGTGTGTCATAAGGGATTTCAGAGAGACCAGAACCTTCAGCTCCACAGGAGAGGACATAACTTGCCATGGAAACTGAAGCAAAGGCCGAGCACGCAGGTTAAGAAGAGGGTTTATGTGTGCCCTGAACCTACCTGTGTGCATCACGACCCAAGCAGGGCTCTAGGTGACTTAACTGGCATCAAAAAGCACTTCTGCAGAAAACATGGTGAAAAGAAATGGAAGTGCGACAAATGCTCTAAACGTTATGCTGTCCAATCAGATTGGAAGGCTCATACCAAAATCTGTGGAACTCGAGAGTACCGCTGTGATTGTGGTACAATTTTCTCAAGGTTAGAAATTCCTCATTCTGTGACTTGCTAATTATTTAACACTCTATGAATTGGATTATATATATATAAATAGAATGATCAAGATTTTAGATAATGAGCTAAGAGTGACAATATAGTTCAGGAAATTGTAGTCGATGTAGTTCAGGAAGTGATGATTTTGATTGTTTGCTCTCTTTCTTGTACAGGAAGGACAGCTTTGTGACTCACAGAGCCTTCTGTGATGCCTTGGCGGAGGAGAATTACAAAGTGAACCAGAACATAGCTGTCATGGGAGGAATATTGCAAAGCCAAGGTCAAGAGCTCTTCACTTCATCAATGCCAAGCTCAGAGTCAGGGTCTAAGAAAAGTTCCAAGATGAGCATGACGATGTCTGACGACAAACTCGATAGTTCGCTCAAATCCTTCTCTCTGAACTCTGCGGGTATCATAATGCCAAGCAACCTAAACCCAATACTCGATCCACGAAATACTTCTCTTGCATGCTTTAGCTCTGCGGATGGATCAAATGCTTCTACAATGGCAATTGGGTCTGCATACACTTCTGCAACAGCACTGTTACAGAAAGCAGCTGAAATGGGAGCAAAGATAAGTGACAATACGATCGCACCAATTCTGCTGAGAGGGTTTTCTGGATTCTCTAGTAGCAGTATGAACTCATCTGGGGCGATCCTGGAGAGTTCTGTAGTTGGTAACATGGGACCAACTACTGCAAACATGAATGGATTATATGTAGCTGCAGACACAGAAAGGTATGAGAGTGGATATGAAGGAAGTAGTGGAGTTAGCAATGGACTGATGGAGTCTCCACTAGTTATGCACTCAGGAACTGGAAGTGCGATTGGAGGAGAAATATACATGAGGGGTGGTGAAAAGTTGACAGTTGATTTCTTAGGAGTGGAACCCCCTAATGGACATTCTTCAACTATTGGGAAGAGGAGAAGCTTTCAAGGCAACAACAATGCCATGGGGTTAGGTTACTCAGCTGCTGCTCACCAAAACTTTCACAATTTGCATCCTGACTGGTAAAGAATACTAAGCAGAGAGGAGAAAGGAGACAGCTTTAGAACAACAAGAGAAACATAAAAAAGAACTGGACACCCTTGGAAGGAATCATTTGATGCTGACAATAAATCAGAAGACTCACACATTTCATTTCGACATCTTTCAAATTGTTCTTTGGTTTCTTTGATCTTTCTTTTTCATTACTTGACAATGAACCTTAGGGGTGAATGCTAATCGAGAGGCCTTATCCTTCTATTAATGTGTTCTTTTACTTCTCTCCTCTATTACCAATCTTTACCAGGATGGATTGTTTCGCAGCAGACACGGTTAGGAAATGATCATAGATTCCAAACCTCTCAAGCAAAAGTCTTCTGTAACTGTAACGCCACACCACCAGGACCAATTTGTCATCCTACTATCTCATGGTGTTACCACCATTTTTATCTTTATGTAGGTGATAGTGATAGCTGATGACAAACAGTACTTTTCCAAATCATACAATTCACATCACTTCAATCAGCTAGCTTTTCCAGTTAGTCACTTGGAAACAAATAAACAAACAAATGACAAAATCATTTACAGAGAAAAGCGAGAAAGAAACTTTCACCCACCAACGACACACAAACAAAAAGCAGTAGTTTTAAGCATTCCACCGCCCCTACAAAACAGAGAGAGGCTTCCTCCAATCTAACAAATTACAACCTCTGCTATTGCCTGAAAAATGGCACAGCACTAAAAATGAAATCCAATCAGTTCGTACATTGACACCCGAAGCAAATTCCTATAAGAATTAATACACGATGACACAACACTCTAAAGCTAACCCTCACCACCTGTTAATAGCATTTGCTACCCAATAAGGAACAAGCATTCCTTTCCAAACTCTTAACAATCCCAGAAGAGTAATATGTTCCTGATGGCCTTTTTTCAGGAAAGTGCAAAACCAGTCACATACAGGTCGGTTGAGGAATATTATCTTGGGTTTGCAATCTGAACCACTTCCTCACAGCATAATTTACACCTTAAACTAACTTCATTCATCTCCATGATCTTTCTACCTATCTGTTGAGCCATGTTCCATTCCAAACTCATCAGCGAGTGCATCAGGTGTCATCTCCAGGTTGGTTGTGTGATCCCAATTTGCATTTCTTGGCTGAATCCCAAATTGTTGAGAGCCACCAATACTCTCCATCTGGCTTCGAATATCTTCAAGATCCTCATCAACGACAGCCTGACGTTTTCCAATTTCAGAATCAAGACTCAGTTTTAGCATTTCTGAGCTCAAGGCATGGCCCATTGGCATTGAAGTTGCAGAGACCAAAGTTGCATTCACCTTAACATTTTCCCTGAATTTGTTCTTAGATTTGGGAATCTTTGAGAAGAAAATTTCCACAATGTTACCAACACAACCTAGGTTGTAAGGATTGGTCTTTTGATTGTAGTGATACCGGAAATTTTCATATGTTGTCTGCATAAATTGGACATATTAGGAATAGGGGAAAAAAAAGAAAAATGGTATAGGAAAAAAGGTTGAAAAATGGTAAAGACAAAATAAGAACCTGATTGGTGAAGATTAAGTAAAGATGAAATGTAGTGAGGCCTCCAACAAACCAACCGGATATAAATGTAAAGAGTATGAGAATTCCAGAGGGAGGGGACTTGACAAAAGCCATCCAGATATTGCAATGGTGCCTGTCCATTATCTTCTTGATGTTCACCCAGCAGAAAGCAAAAACATAAATGCAAAGCATGGTTGTGGAGGACACAAACATGAAAAAGATTCTGTAATTCCTCTGCCAACAGTATATCCGTTAGGTGTATGAAAGGTATGACGGTATATTAAACCAAATGCAACAACAATAAATTAGAAAAACCTTCAGAGGTCAAAGATCCTAAATTTGCATTCTAGGGATAGCTAATTAGTACTGGAATGCATGTTATCAATCATTATTAAGTGGAATTAATCTGCAATTGCACAGTGAAGAATCATCAATAACAATCACCAACAGCTCTGTTGATCGAGATTAAGAAACATGAATATTTTTCCATACCGACGCCTCTCACAACCCGGAATCTTTATACCAGGTTCTTAGTGACTTTGTAGATTGCAACTTTATGAGAAATGTTTGTTTGCTTGGCTTCACAGAATTATCCCACTATGGCTTATTTACACATTGCACTTACTGAATTACCCATTTTAACTACTTGGTTGGACAAAGTTTAACCAAAAAGACACAAAAGCAAAACCACCTGAAATAATTGGAAAGGACTATCAGGTGTATTTATGTCTCTTGCTGCAAACTTTTCCTATCAGATAGATCGTATAACATATAAGAAGTTTGATAGCATTTACTTGTAAAGGCTGATAAAGAATAGAAGTATGTCAAAACAAGCTATCTGATGTAACTTGTGAAGAAAATAAAAGTAAATGAGTGTTGGAAGGCATCTCACATCCGCCAGAACATGCAGGGAAATTTAGATTGCAAGTAAATGCAGGATAATAAGAAAGTTCTCGAAGTAAAAACACAATTTAGACAAGATTTAATCTAACAATGCATAAATGAAAGCAATATCAGTCCATGTTGTACCTTCCCGATACATTGACCCACCCATGGGCAATGATGATCAAAACGTTCGACACAATTGTTACATACGGAGCAGTGAGAGCATCGTGGTGGCCGATACAGCATGCATGTTTGGCAATATTTGACCTTGACTACCACACCATTGATCACAATGTCTTTCATATGTGGTAAACCCTGACCAGGACCATGAACTCCAGGCCAATCTGAACAGACACTAGAGCCATCATCTTCTGGAGGATGATCACTGCGTGGAATAATGCCTGGATCTCTTGCAGATGTAATGAAGAGAAGAAGAACAACCTGAATTCACAAATCCACAACAACATAATCAAATCAAAAAAAGAATTTTGAAGTATTAACAAGGAGGGAAAATTCAGAATTCTCATTTTATTGTGCAAACCATTTTGCCACATCCAAAATTTTTGCTATTAGAAAATGAGCCAGAAAATGAGTTCGTTTCTGCCTTGAACCAATTGCATAGACAATACAAAGCAATTTAAGCTTAGCAGCTTTAAGTTAAAAAAAGCTTTAAGTTAGTGTCTTATTGAATATCTCACTTCATTGGATATTAACATCTTGTTTGTACTAACACCAATAATGCTGTAAGACATTTCTAGCTAAGAAAAAGAGGAACAACTTACATATAATGTGAAGACCACACAAGCAGCTGTAATAAGTTTGCCAACAGGGTCTGGGAATTCATCCACAAGATTTTGAGAAACAAAAACACAGAAAAAGATCACTGGAGTGACAATTAGAGACACCGTAAGGAATAGTGACCTCACATCTGGACCAAATATGAGTCTACCCCCAAGGCAGAATATCTGCATCACCATATAATGTATGAGTCAGTTGTTTAGCTTGCAATATCACACTTTTGTTTCATAAATTAAACTCCACTTATGTCTCATCCAACACATGTTGTTCACTTGAACATACTATGGGAAAGGTGTTGTAGATTGAAAACTCATTCAATGTATCGAGAAGCATGCAGTGAATGTGTCCAAAACTGAAAGGCTAGAGGTTCAGAGAATGTTATGAATATAACATGCACAAACTAGTTGCTCCAAGAACACGTTAATCAATTGAGTAACATTAATTAAGATAAACCAACTCAATGATGTTGAAACTCTTGAACATAGAATGAGGAATTTTTCTGACCCCAAACTTTTGATTCAATTCTCAAATTGCAGAAACCATTTTTGCATTCATGTTACCAAGAATTGAGCAATCCACTACAAAACAAAATCCAAGGGAAAAAGTTATGTATTTGGTACCAAAAGAAGTCCAATAAATGAAGACTCTAAGAAATTTGAGCCTAGATGACGGAAAAGAGAAGCTAGCCAAGCAGTAAACGAAACAAGCATCAAACCAATGAGACAGCACACAAATATGTAGAAGACCTGAACATATAATCATGATGAGGAACGAGATATACATACATACATATATACATATATATAAGGATGGAGAGAGAGAGAGGGAGAGAGCAAGAAGATTACGTTGTTGCCTCTCCAAACTTGATAGAGTCGAATGTTAGGTTGATTGTTGTTTGTGGAATATTGATGAGGCATTTGAGTTGCATACATGTTTTCCCCTCAATCCCTATTAATTTGGAATGCGTTCCTTCAGAGTCATCTCAAGAGCCGCCCCATTTTTCGGGGGGCTGTTATGTCCTTATTTTTGCCCACCAAAAACCCACCACCTGCAATTGCATCTAAATCTTTCCCACAACAGCCACAATAAATAAGTGCCAAATGTTCAAATCCAGGCAAGTTGGCAGAATGCAATAGCATCAATTCATGCAAGCTTGGCCTCTCTGTCTGTCTGTACTCTGTGTAAATAAATAATAAGCAAAATTAAAAGATGGAATGAATACAAAAACCTTAAAGATTTAAAAGAAAAGAAAAAAGTAAGCAAAAGGTGATGAATAAGAAAATGCAGAATGATGATGGAGTAGCAAAAAGATACATACTTTTACCCCTTCAAGCAAATGGTAGGGTTTGGCTCACAGAAAGGACAGTAAGAGAAGGTTGAAAATGGCAGAAGAGAGGG
>JAOTBA010000003.1:6439282-6457846 GCA_025629845.1 Erythroxylum squamatum | reverse complement strand
GAGGCCTAACACATAACAAGCACAATAATTCGCAAAACAAGAATCAACAGCTACGAATCAATTTTATTGAATAAAATTCAGAATCAAATCATATAGAAAATCGAAAACTACTACCCATCTTTAAAACCTAACAAGAAAACTACTCAATCATATTCATGTTTAACAAAACAAATATTAAAGCAAGAAAAATAAACATTAAAGGGAGTAAGAATGCAGAACAGAAGAGTTGTCGCGCGTCCCTTAGTTTGCTACTCTGTGTGGTGCGTCAGCCTGGAGTCATGCATCCGTCTGGTCTGCTCTAAGTCCCAGCGTCAAGTCTTCTTCGTTCCTTGTCCAGCGTCAATTCTTGGAACTGCCACTGGTCTAATAATAAAACCTAAGTCTCTCCTCATGTGTTGTCGTTTTGGCTGCTCCCACGTGCTGTCCTTTTCCGTCTTTTTTTTATTTTGGTTTAATTTGAAACCAACTTCATACTTTCTACCCAAAAAAAATCAGAAAATAAATAAATTAACCTAAAAATACTACTAAAATGAATGAATGAATATGCAAAATAAATGCAAATATGACCTAAATACCTATATGAATTGGACTAAACAGAGCCGACGGGAATGAAGCGCCGGAGGCAGGGGAAATGAGGAAATTGGGGCGAGTGCCCGAAAGGATGGGCAAGTTGTTGAAAAGCCACCGACCTACCCATCAACGATGACCGAAAGGGAACTGAACCGATCGATCATCAAAAATAATATCCCTCCGTCTTGGGGACCTAGGTTGGCCGACAAGAACGAACGGATTTATAGCAGTATAGGTGGCTATTTTGCTGTTTCAGACAACTTTTTCTCGATCGGTGGTATGGAGCTTCCGTACGCCCCTATTATCGATGAGGTATGTTGCACCTACCAGTTAAGGCCGAGCCAGATTCTGCCGAACGGTTGGAGGTTCATCAACGGTCTGGCTCTGCTGTGCCATCACTTCAGATGCCCCCCATCGATCGGCATTCTGCGCTACTTTTTGAGGATGAACCAGAGCTCAAGTTTCGGGGCCGAAATTCCTCACTTTCAGTATAGAGACGCGATATATTATCCGGCTGGGACTGCCTCGGCAATCAAGGCCTGGAAGACAAAGTATTTCTTTGTGAGGCCCCCAGGATCTACCCACGAGTCTAGGCTATGGAGATATCCCTTGTCCGAGCGATGGAACGACACCTCCAAACTCCCCCTTACTGAGAAGGAATGGGAAGTGATCGGCCAGATTAAGGCGCTCGGTCGATATTCTTTCGACCATCTTATTTTGGGGTATCGTGGCGGGGCATCGGTTGGTGCCTTTTTAATTGATCCCCCGCCTCAAATTAACGGGCTAAAGGAGGAGGAGGCTGCCCCTTCTAGTCGATTCTTCATGATTTAATTGCTTGCTGCATTCATAAGTATTAGTTTCGATTTCTGACTCGCTTCTATATTTTTGCAGCCATGATGAAACTCAGGAACGCCGCCCCATCCTCAAGTGCCCCCAAACCCAGAAGCCAACGCAAAGGGCCTAGGTCTTCCTTGAAGGCAAAGGAGCAAAGGAAGGAGGTGGAGGTCAGCCAAGACGTCGTTCAGCCGACGATGCCTGACCAGTCTATGGTATTGCTGGCCCTTCCAGCGAATGAGGGCCGACCTGACGAGCCTGCATCATTGCCGGTCCAACAGGAGAGTGAGGACCGAGCGGCTTCGGAGGAAGAGGTGGAACGACCTCTAAAGAGGAAGAAGACTGCTCGGAGTCTTGAACAATCGTCCTGCCAATTGGACGAGGCGTCCTGCCAATTGGGCAAAGACAAAGGGAAGGAGCGTGTGCCCCGGTCGGTCAAAGGTAAGGGGAAGGATCGAGGGGCTAGCTCTGAGAAGTGGGTGTCCACGATCAGTCTAGATAAGACTGCATCGCTTAGGGACATCAATGTGGCTCTTCACATTGCTCAAAAGGTCGTTCCTCCTCAAGATGAAAAGTTTGTGGATTCGTTGGACAACCAGGAGCTGATGGCCAGCCTTGTGCGTGGCTACGCCAGGGATCTGATGTTCACCTCTGCGATGCATCGATGCCTCAATCAGTTCAATAAGACTACCCGATCAGTGGATCGGGAGGTTAACGATCTTCTTGAGCAGTTTAACGTTTTGAGAGCTGAGCTTTCAGAGGCGAAGGAGGAGAAAGACATTTTACGAGCTCAGCTCTCTTCATTTGAGGAGGAGAAGAGTGTGTTGGAGGAAGAGAAGAGCGTTTTGAGGGCTCAACTTGCTTTGGGGGAAGACGAGAAGAGTAGAGTGGCTGTGTCGAGGGACGAGTTGGCAAAGAAGTGAGAGGACATGAGGAGGAAGTTCTTAAAGCTAACTCTACCGTCAAAATGGAGCAGGAGCTTCGTTCAAAAATCCGCCATGACTGCCATGAAGCAGTGACGGACAAGATGAAGGTTGAGAGGAAGCTGCTGGAGCTACAAGGCTCCGTCAAGGAGTAAAGAATCGAGGCCATCAAGCGATGGAAAGTGCGATACTTGAATGACGAATGCAGAGAGTTCGCCTGCGATTTAGCTCTTACCATCCTGAAGAATTGCCATAGCGCTTTCGTCTCAGGTGGGTCGGATGATCCTTCTTTTGAGGATTTTACCGAGCCCATGCTTCCCTCTGAGCTCGGCCTCTTGCTCGAGGAGATGAGGGAGATAGCGGAGAAAGAAGAAGAGATTGTTCCGGATGAGCTACTGGACCTTAGTTCAGACGAGGAAAAGGAGCAAGCTCATGGGAATGTCTCTTCGGCTATTCCTTCGGACCCCAACCCTGTCTCCGCTGCCTTGCCGACCTCGGAAGCCACTCCTCCCGCTAGTTCAACTGCTGACGATTGTAATAGATCTCTTTGAGCCCATCTGGTTGGGCTTATGACCATAGAATACTTAAAGAAATAAAACTTCCCTTTTGTTTGTCCTTGCTGCCTTCGTAATGTAATTTATTTAAATCGATTCATGTCGCTCGGTGTTGGAGCTCGGGAGGATCGTGGTTAAACGATCCTAAGACGACGTTGAGGCCGAGCGATCCAAGATCGTTTTCTTGGAATCATCTGGTTCCAAGATCCAGTCTTGGCAACCTGGCCGAGCGATGTTGAGGCCGAGCGATCCAAGATTGTTTTCTTGGAATCGCCTGGTTCCAAGATCCAGTCTTGGCAACCTGGCCGAGCGATGTCAAGGCCGAGCGATCCAAGATTGTTTTCTTAGAGTCGCCTGGTTCCAAGATCCAGTGTTGGCAACCTGGCCGAGCGATGTCGAGGCCGAGCGATCTAAGATTGCTTTCTTGGAGTCGCCTGGTTCCAAGATCCAGTCTTGGCAACCTGGCCGAGCGATCCAAGATTGTTTTCTTAGAGTCGCCTGATTCCAAGATCCAGTCTTGGCAACCTGGCCGAGCGATGTCGATGGCAATCAGTTGGTAGGATTTTCTCCTCTTGCCCAATTTAACGAGATTTTTCTTGCCGAGAAATTTAAAACCTCTTTATTGATGATGATGAGGGCGTGGGCCATTAAAAAACCTGACTAGCTGGGCCAGGAAAAGGTACCCACAAGCTGCGTGTACAAGAGTGTAAGCAATAATAAAGTACAAAACGAGGAAATAAGTGAACTAAAATAAAGCTTATCTATTGGTAGAATGTCTTCAGGTTTTGAGAATTCCAGGGCCTCGGTAGAATCCTGCCGTTCGTATCGCACAGGATGTAAGAGCCGTGTCTAGCTTGTTTGACCACTTGATAGGGTCCTTCCCATGCCTGACCAAGCTTCCCAGGATGTTTTCCAGCCGCCTCGGCCTTTCGCAGAACATAACCACCGATCTTTAAGTCGCTCGGCCTTACCCTTTTATTGTAAAACTTGGTTGCTTTTTGTCTGATGGCTTCTGAACTAGCGGCTGCCCTATCCCTGTCTTCACTGAGAAGTACAAGTTCTGCCCTGCGGGCTTCATCATTCCTTTCTTCCTCATAGCATGAAATTCGTTGGTTATACAGTACTACTTCTACTGGGACTAAGGCCTCTGCCCCAAAATTCATTATGAACGGTGTCTCTCCAGTGGCCCCGTTTGGGGTTGTTCTGTATGCCCACAACACTTCATCTACTTTGTCTACCCAAGTCTTACGCCCATCTAAGCGCTTCTTGAGGGCACTCATTATCTTTTTGTTAGTGTTCTCCGCAAGACCATTGCTTTGAGGATGAGCTACTGAAGTCAATCTTAGCCTTATCTTTAGTCGCTCACAGAAATCTTTGAACTTGTCGTTATCAAACTGCCGAACGTTGTCTGTAACCAGGACCATAGGCATCCCAAAACGACTCAGTATATTCTTGCGTACGAAGTTTTCAATTTTCTGCTCAGTGATGGTGGCGACGGCTTCCGCTTCAACCCATTTAGTGAAGTATTCAACTGCCACTATCAAAAATTTCTTCTGCCCAGGACCGAGAGGAAAAGGACCTAGTATGTCCATTCCCCATTGAGCAAAGGGAATGGGGTGGCTCACAATTTTTAGCTGCTCGGTCGGTTGATGAGACAAATTGCTATTCTTCTGGCAAGCCTCACATCGGTTAACTTTCTCTTGAAAATCTTTCTTCATTGTTGGCCAGTAGTACCCTTGTCTAATCAGTCTGTGAGCCAACATTCTACCTCCTAAGTGATTTCTGCACATCCCTTCGTGAACTTCAGCCATGGCTCGTTCTGCCTCTTCTTTGCTCAAGCAACGTAGTAGTGGCCAGTCATAAAAGCGCTTGTACAGGGTGTCATTAACGATCGCATATTCAGCCGCCTTTACCCTTAGTTTCTTGGCCTCCATGGTTTGTTCTGGCTGTGTGCCCTTAATGAGGTACTGTCTGATCGGTTCCATCCAACCTGATCGTTTGGCATCTGTCTCAAGGACTTCATCGATTTTCTTGATGCTAGGTCAGTCCAGCCGTTCGACCAAAATGTTATTTTTTGCATTCTGATCGAAAGCCATTTTGGAGAGCGCATCTGTAGCGCCCCCTTACCGCAGAGTACGTACCGGGATGCTCGGAGGTCATTCCGGTACATATCCTATGATAAAGGCAAACTACGATCGATCACTACAGTCACTTCATGGCATCATATCATGATTTGCTTAAAAAGCATGAATAGAAAATCTACAATATTTTTGAAACTTACTTTTCCTCATTCCATTTCTCAAAATCAAGAGTTTACATTGTCTTTCAGCCTTTCCTATATGTACATCATCAAGTACAAAACTTACAACACTAATGAGGGAAAATAAGAACATTCTATCTATGTCATCCAAAAATTTCAGTTGACCGACCTTTGCGCCATGGCTTCACTTTAAACACGCTCTACACGATAACGGAGCCACTCAAATGCTAGAGTCGTCTATCGGTCCTGAAAAGACAACGGTGCAATTTTGATGAGTTTTGCGAACTCAGCGAGGTAACCATCATCGATGGTTCACTCAATCATTCAACACATCAATTCACATAACAATTATTCCACAATTTTGCACTATACACAAATATCACATTTTCATGTACACATAGGCCATTCTACATTTCAATCAATCAAACACATTTAACAAAATGCATACGAAATGCTTATGAGACCCTTTTCCAATTATTACATTGTTGTGACCGAGTGCCTAAACTGTCCCGTATCCGTTTGGATATCGGGCTCATTAATCGTTGAGCCAATGGCTCTGAATCACATTGAGCACGAAGCTCAGTTTCACTCGTTGAGCTTTAAGCTCTAGTGGTGGCTACTCAGGTCCAACTGCCATTATCTGATTATGCATTGATGAATGGAATGCATATAACACAATTTATCACTTTATAAAACATATAGGTCCCATATTCACATTCAAGCAGCACTTCAATATCGCAATTCCCAGTACACAATCATCGGACCTCCTGTCCGGAATCCACAATCAAACACATTCATTTATCATTCACAACATAATCATAAACAAACAATAATTGAGAGAAACCATCTAGGTTACTCACCAACTGCTCCCGAAGCTAATGCCTGGAAGTTCCGGCAACGTCTGTGGGTTGACGTTCCAGTTGTTCCTCTATAACAAATACCATACACATACATCACAATTTGTACAATCATAGGTGTTTCATAATGCATATGAATGAAATGAAAGATGTACAATGCATGCTCAAGACAATCCTGAGTATCATTCCATCAATTTCATCGCGAAATCATTCTCAAAACAAAACTCAGCTTGTTCCAAGTCATACTTTCGGGCCTATTTATCACATTAAATTGGAAAGTGAAGATGAAACAATTTGATCATACTCTCTTCTAGAAAAGTATTCCTCTATGTCTTACGATTCCATTGACACCAAAATCGCTTAATTTGGTTTAGTAGATTGGAAGATACACCTCAAACATTTTCGGACTGTTCAAATTGCAAAACAGAGTACTAAACCTAATTTCTATCTCGAAATTGAAAACCTTAGAGGCTGAATCAAAATTCAGATTCTTCATATCATTTGTAGCCCTATATCTCTAGTTTACTCCAAATTAAAAATCATCTCTTTTGGAATCCTATAGGTCCAAATATAATCAAAACATTGAAGTATGCTCAGTAAAACGAATTCCATTTGCACTGTTCCAACAGACTCCTATACTTTCATTTAATCAATCTCTTTCAATACAGCACCAATTAACACAA
Organism: Erythroxylum squamatum; assembly: GCA_025629845.1. Lineage (NCBI taxonomy): Eukaryota > Viridiplantae > Streptophyta > Magnoliopsida > Malpighiales > Erythroxylaceae > Erythroxylum > Erythroxylum squamatum. The sequence continues at coordinate 6,451,165 of JAOTBA010000003.1, read as the reverse complement.
ATTTTCATGGAGATATAGGAAAATGTGTTAGGAATCTATTGCTTCAAGAACCAAGTCAGTTGGAGGTCTAGAGAAGGAGTTATGGTCAAAAGAAACAATCAAGTTTAAGACCTCAATCAAAAAGAACCTACTTTGGCGCGATTTCTATAACTTTTGCTAAAAATTTCAGATTGCTTTAGTTTTTGGACCATTTAAAAGAGTACTGCGAGATCTACAACTTTTATGAAGACCACAAAGCGAGATTCGGCCCCCTAAAATGGTCAAAATCGCGATTTCCCAAAGTTGTCCCGAGAAGGTCCGTTAAACGGACATGAATTGACCAAACTGCCCCATTTCACCCGAGAAAGTCCGTTAAACGGACTTCCATGTTCGTTTAACAGACACACATCGACTTGGGGGTGTTTTTACACCCAAGAAGGTCCGTTAAACGGACCTAATGTCCGTTTAACAGACATATGACACCCAAAACCTCCTTTTTAGCCTCTTCCATGTTTCCTACACTCATTCTATCATCATATACCCCCATAATCGTCTCAAATTCACCTCTTCTAACATCAAACCACTTCATAACAACTCAAACATCAATTACTTTTTATTAAATCCTCAACTATCAACTCATTTCATTCATCATACCCAACTACATCTTATTCTTCCCAACTTTCTATCCTTTTTTTCCATACCATACCTTATTCCTAAGTACCAAACACTTCATACTCAATTTCATCATTTCCAAGTTGGTGAATACACACATAGACACCTCAAGTTTATCTCAAAACATCCATACCCAATTCATATCCTCTATTTAACCATCAACATCCAAAATGAAACACAAGCATATATTGCTGCACTCTATTTCCTAACTTCAAGTCATGATTTGGGACTCTTAACGACAAAATTTAAATTCAAAAACTACACAAGAAATGGAGCCAAATGTCTCTAGTTTCATTCAAACCAAAAATCATTTCAATTGAACAACAATAGAAGCAATTATGGCCAATAATTTGGAGCATACTCAAGATCATGTTGCTGCCAGATTTTCAAACATTCAATCTTAACATCTAACTCATCTTATACCTTCTTATACCTCAATCATCTTTCCCATTACATTTCCTTATCATTCTCTACCTAATTCAACTCAATAAACCACTCACATACAATTCATGATCTATAATTTAGCATTAACCAAAAACATAGCATATACATATATATCCATTCATAAACAATTTCGACACTCATCCAATCATTCCTTTGAAAAATATTCAATCTCTAAACCTCTATATACTCTTATATGTATTCTCACTCATCCTACACATACAAAAACAAGATATAAACATAATTTATCATTATTCATGACACAAACATAAACCTTGCAATACCAAAACATCACAACTCAAATTAATCATCATGTTAGCCTAAAATGAACCATACCAAGACATTGAAAGCAAACACTTACTTGATTTAACTTCAAACTCTTCAAACTCTCACTAAACCCTAGTTCCCAAGCATCCCATGTTCTTCATCATGAAAGAGGTAAAGCTAGGTTTTTCTTATGGCAACTTGAAGAAACAACAAGATGGAAGCATAATTGAAAGATGGAGCAAGGTTCGACGTAGGTAAATCAACAAATCATGAAGGAGGTGAAGAGAGGAAGATGAAGCCACGAAATTGAGAGAAAAGAACCCAAAAACAAAGCTCCAAAGGGTGTTTGAAAGATAAGTGTCATGGGAGAGCAAAGAGTGGGCTCCAAACAATTAAACAACTAATAGGTATAAGACATGGCTTGGCAAGTGACACTTGTCACTTGCCACATGTCCAAATTCTAAGCATTTCTCTTATAAAATTAATCCATTCAAATCCAATTCCCAATGAATGACACTTGTCAATATTTCCTAGAGTCATGTATCTAAATTTTCAATGCTATTTGACAATAAATTCTACTACCCTTTATCATTTGGTCTGCCACTTGGCATTTTTTCTAGTCCAAAAATTACCCCCAAAAATTTCAGAAAAATTTCCTAAACTTCTCCAAAAATTCCAAAACAACAATTTTATTCTCCAAATCAATTTTCAATATCAATAACCCAAAATTCTCAAAACAAATCACATTTATTACCCATTATACCCGAACTGTCAATGAATGCATGTACAATTATTTTCATATGCAAAAAGTTCATTATTCCCATGTATGTGTATGTCGCAATATGCATAAGCATGCAAATGCATTTCTAAACTCTTGATGTTCACTTATATAAACTATTCTACCTTTCCCCTTGGTACCGGGATGTTACAATAGTTAAGTTGCTAGAAGGTGCAAAGCAAGTGGGCTGTAAATGGGTCTTTAAGACCAAACGTGACTCACAAGGCATAATTGAAAGGTATAAAGCCAAACTTGTTGCCAAAGTTTACACTCAAAAGGATGGTATTGACTATAAAGAGACTTTCTCTCCAATTTCGAAGAAGGACTCTTTAAGAATTGTTATGGCCCTGGTGGCTCGTTATAATTTAGAGCTTCACCAAATGGACGTAAAGGCTGTCTTTCTAAATGGTGACTTGGAAGAAGAAGTGTATATGGATCAACTGAAAGTTTTCGTGACCACAGGAAATGAACGATTAGTGTGTAAATTGAAGAAGTCAATATATGGACTGAAGCAAGCTTCCCGACAATGGTATCTTAAGTTTAATGATATCATTACGTCTTACAGTTTTGTAGAAAATACCGTTGATCGGTGTATCTATATGAAGGTTAGTAGAAGCAAGTTCATTATATTAGTCCTATATGTTGACGATATCCTTCTTGTTGCGAATAATATGATTTTGTTACATGATGTCAAGAATCTTCTTTCTAATAATTTTGAAATGAAAGATATGGGTGAGGCATCTTTTGTGATTGGAATAGAAATATTCCGTGATTGGAATAGAAATATTCCGTGATAGATCACAAAGATTGTTAGGATTGTCTCAAAAAGGTTATATCGAGAAAGTATTAGAAAAATTTAAAATGGAAAAATGCTCCGCAGGGATAGTTCCAATTTAGAAAGGGAACAAATTTAGTCTCATGCAATGTCCACAAAACGATTTGGAACGTAAGGATATGGAGTCTATTCCTCATGCGTCAGTAGTTGGGAGCTTAATGTATGCGCAAACATGCACTATGCCAGATATCAGCTTTGCTGTTGGAATGCTAGGCCGATATCAAAGCAATCCTGGAATGGACCATTGGAAAGTTACAAAGAAAGTCCTTAGATACTTACAAGGCACCAAGGATTATATGCTCACATATAGAAAATCAACCCATCTCGAAGTGATAAATTACTCGGATTTAGACTATGCTAGTTGTGTATACTCACGGAAATCTTCAATTTGTTATATGTTCCTATTAGCTGGAGGAGCAGTTTCACAGAAAAGTGAAAAGCAGAGCAGTTTCACAGAAAAGTGAAAAGCAGTCCGTCATTGATAATTCCACTATGGAAGATGAATTTGTGGCGTGCTTTGAGGCCACGGTTTATGGATTGTGGTTACAGAACTTTATCTTAGGTCTTGGTCTTATCGACAATATTACCAGACCGTTAAGAATTTATTGTGACGATTGTCCAGCTGTTTTCTTCTCTAAAAATGACAAATATTCAAATGGTGCGAAATACATGGATTTGAAGTATTTGTCTATGAAAGAAGAAGTGTAAAAACATAAAGTGTCAATTGAGCATATTGGTACTGATCTCATGATAGCGGATCCGTTAACTAAAGCCTTACCGCCCAAAACATTTGTTGGTCATGTTGAACGGATGGACCGTATAGATAAGTTCTTGTTAGCATATCGTTCTGATATGTATATATACATATAAGTGTTTTGCTTGAATTGTTATGACACTTGTGAATTCAATTACAGTTATATGTTTTTGCTCACTTACTTGTTATCCATATATGTTGTATACATTAATTATTATTTGTGAGATAACAATTAAAACATTACTCATTTAACGTTTTATGAATTGAGTTGATTATGTGATACATGGAAGGAATCATGTTGTATAACTTATGATCGCCATGATCCCATCATCTTAATTCAATTAAGGAAGACTTGACCGATTCCACGTATTGTGTGCACTTAAAGTTTTAGTGTTGAATCACTAAATTGTAACATGGGCTAAGTGGGAGATTGTTAGATTATTTAATGGTCCATGTGACTTATAGATTTGAGTCCCATGAAAAGCATCCAAGATAATGGTTATTGAGTATTAAATAATGGATCTCAAATGAGTCAACGACCCTTTCCCTCTCTCTTTTAATTACCAAATGACATGTTGATTGGTAGTGCTATATAAGTCTAAAAACTTATTGAGTAGTTATACTGAACCATTGAAGAAACACATTAAAGAAAGAAGAAAAGAGGAAATCAACATCTTACGAAAAACAATCATAGATACAGGTACACAAAAATCAATCGATTCATAAATGTCTTACAACAAGTCCCCTTGCCCTTTGACAATTCCAGATTATAATTGACATAAGGAAATAAAAGCGTGAACAAGCTACTCTAAATCTGAGTGTAAGTTGTACTTCCTGCGTGGTCTTCCTTATTTCTACCTCCCTGTGACTGCGTCACAAGCTCCTAATTGTGGCCCTGTTCATTCATGGATTTCAACAAACCCGACCCTCTTGCTAAATGGTCTGGAGGTTTGGTGGGAGAAAGTGTGGTTATACCCCCCCTGATCCTGCAGGCCTCCTCGGGTTCTTCTACTACTTTCATCAGGTGGAGTTGCTCCTAAACAAACTACTCCCAAACAGTTTATACATGTTACAATGAAACAGTGAACTCTAAACAGTATCGATTTGATCGATTCTGGGTTGACAAAGTGAAATGTTTGATGTCAAATACAAGACAAGTACGCCAAGATCGTGGTCATTGCCTCATTGTCGATCACCTACTCCACCCCGCCCAACACGACCGGCGTAATAATTATGCAAGTCAACCTGGAGTCTTGTCAAGTAGTCCATTTGTACATAAAATCAAATCTGACCCATCCTTAGAACTTTGACTCATTCCAATCAAATTAGCTAGTGTTTACGTACTAAGAATATGTCTCAGGCTGACGTAATTACGATGACAGGTTGTTAAATGTAGCTCAAGACCTTTGATGAAAAGGGAAATAAAGAGAACAAGATGGTCTGTTCAATTTTTATGGTGTCTTATTGTGTCCAGTAAATTTTAACCATAAAACTGGATTGAAGATTTAGACTCGAGATAAAGGGCTCTTAAGTTGCATTGTGCATGATAGACTTTAGAGTGCTTTTCATGCTTCTGTTGGGTGACAACTAAAAAGCTCGCACATGCATATTATCTTTTTAACGGTGAACACCCAACGATCACAAAGGTCTTCTTTCTTTCACGTTCCTCGCGGAAGTAGATCTATCGCTTCCTTCTTGTAACGTTCAGTCATGAACCATCCAAGATAAGAAGACGAATCACAATAGATTGCTGCCCCACGAAGTTTTCTAAGACCCTTTTTAGCCCACTTCCACCCCACTAACCCAAAGTACATATGAAAAGCAAAAAGAATCATCTTTTCGATTTCTATATAAGTGACCGACTTAAAGACTTGCCCGATTCGTTCATGCAAATTATACAACTACGCTTGCTACTAAGTTTTCTGTCAAGCAATATCTGCTTCCTTGCTTGTTTGATCAATAAACATAATGAAGATCCGTAAAGCTTCTCTTTTCTTGAAGCACATAATCTCCTTGTTGAGTTCCATAGCGAGGGCCAAGTCCATGAGTATTAAGAGCAAAACAAGCGAACTTAGAGCTCGCATTGTCATGCTCTCTCTGGTCAAAAGCAAGAAGGCTTTGCTGTCTCCAATCTCCAACAAGATCCACAGTATTCTCGGCCAGCGTGAGAAAGACAGCGATGAAGAAGTGGACGACGACGACAATGACAAAGCCGTTGTTCTCTACGGGCAGGATTCGAGCTGCCCCCGTTTGGAAGACACTTACATTTATGGTTATGGATATGGATATGATGATGGTGAAGAAGATGACAAGTACCCTGATCTCAGGCACTCGTTATTTGACGAAGATTTTGATGACCCAGGTGGGTCGATAATTGATATAGTGAAGAACTCCAAGGAGGAAGGGGAAGACTTCAAGTTGGAAGATGAGATAGATCACGTAGCAGACTTGTTCATTATGAGGTTCCATAAACAGATGCGTTTGCAGAAGCTGGAGTCATTCAAGAGGTATCAAGAGATGCTTGCAAGAGGAGTTTAAGATGCTTGCTTGTGCTATACTGCTCTAATCAAAGGACAGGGACTCTTGTTTATTTGTTCATGTCTGTATCTTTTGATTACATCTATTTTACTTGGAATTTTTATGATTTAGATATCAATTAAATAAACTTAGTGTCAAATACGTTGTGTTCTTTTGATTGAGAAAAAAAAGAAAAAGAATTTTAATTTAAATTAATTGAATTATAAATTTTACTATGTTAAAATAAAATTAATTAATGATAAAAACCTCAATTTTAAATTAAAACTTTGATATTTTACGAAAGTTTCTAAAATCATTAGTCTCGCTGATCCGGAGAAATTCGGTAATACATAGCCTTATTCTTTACTATCGTAACCCGTGCTCAAGTTTTTGTTATAGTTGTGAGCCGTGCTCAAGTCTCTGTCACGATTGTAACCGACTCTCCACGATTATAATCTTGGGTTATTTCTAAACTTTCTTCCGAGAGGCTGTTTCTTATTCTAAAATGATTATAAAACTATAAAATTTATAAATTCAAATAATAATTTTAAAAAATAATAGTAATTAAAAGAAAAGAATGTCCAATCTTCTTAGGATAAAAAAAAAAGTCATAATTAATAATTTTAAAATCAATATTGCTTTTATTAATTCTGAAATGGGGAACGTAATGTTAACATCCTCCACTCCAGGCCCCAAACTCTAGGCTTTTTATATTTCAGCCCACAGTAACCTAAAACGGTAAAACCAAGGCCTAATAAATAAATAAATAAAATAAGGAGACCGGGGGAACCACGTCAGCCAAATTGGCGCCAAAACTTCCCGCCAAAAGAGTGGAGGGAAGGGAAGGGCATTTAGTCTTTAGATCTTGAAGCGTATGCCCTAACGATAACAAACCATTTCCTGTACCAACAAAAAAAGGAGGGAAAATGTCGTCGCCGTCAACACCGGAATCGCCGACCTCCGCCGGCTTTAACACCGATCAGATCCCTCACAACACGTCCGACAACGATGAGGCCGCAGTGGATCCCGACCTCATTGCAGACGAGCCCGAAGAGCCCCAGGAAGAAGAGGAAGGAGAGGATCTCTTCAACGACAATTTTATGGAGTAAGTAGTAGTAGTGTAGTTTGCTTGGTTTGGGTGGTTATTGATGAAGTTTCTGTTGTATATGTGCAGCGATTATCGGAGAATGGACGAGCAGGACCAGTATGAGTCGCTAGGGCTGGACGATTCGATGGAGGATGAGAGGGATTTGGATCAGATCATGAGAGATCGAAGAGCTGCTGAAGTCGAGCTTGAAGCTCGTGACGTGCGCTTTTCAAGCCGCAAGCTTCCACACCTCCTCCATGACAAAGGTTAAATTTCTGTCTTTTGAAATTCGGTCTAGTGCTTTTTTTGTTGACTGTTCTCAGTAATTGCAATGTTTAGATGAAAATTTGACGTAGTGTTTGCTTGTTTGTTGAGTATTTTGAGTAATTTGCAAATTTTGTTATATGAAACAAAATAATTGGTTGTAGATACCGATGATGACAACTATAGGCCTTCAAAGAGGTCTAGAGCAGATTTTAGGCCAAGAAGCTTTGATGATGCTGATGGTATGCAAAGTTCCCCTGGAAGGTCGCAACGGGGGCATTCCAGGGATGATGTGCCCATGACCGACCAAACTGATGATTACCCCTATGAGGTATTCAAAATTTTCTAATAGTCCTTGAGATGTTAAGTTTCTACATAAACTGAGTCCAATGGAGGAGATCGTCGCGCAGGATGAAGAAGGAGATGAGGGTGAATTTGAAATGTATCGTGTCCAAGGAACATTGAGGGAGTGGGTTACAAGGGATGAAGTGCGTCGTTTCATTGGGAAGAAATTTAAGGAATTCTTACTCACGTATGTCAATCCAAAGAATGCACACGGAGATATAGAATATGTGCGATTAGTCAATGAGATGGTGTCAGGTGAAAGAAAAATTGAAGAATTGAGTTTATTTCTTTTGTTATGGTCTAATTTATTCTGCCATTGATTTCATTTTATTTGTTTGAATTTCACTTGCAGCCAATAAGTGTAGCTTGGAAATTGATTACAAGCAATTTATCTATGTTCACCCCAACATTGCCATCTGGCTTGCGGATGCCCCTCAGTCTGTCCTAGAAGTTATGGAAGAAGTTGCCAGAAATGTTGTATTCGAATTACATCCTAATTATAAGAATATCCATCAAAAGATCTATGTCCGCGTGACAAACTTACCAGTTTATGATCAAATACGGAACATCAGGTGGTTTTTACGCTAGTTTCTATTTCTATGTTGAGTAGAAGTTCTCCTTTACATTTTTAACTCTTCATATGGATTGTGAACTTCTAGGCAAATTCACTTGAACACCATGATTCGTATAGGAGGAGTGGTGACTAGACGATCTGGAGTATTTCCTCAGTTGCAACAGGTAAAATATGATTGCAACAAGTGCGGAGCAGTTTTGGGACCATTCTTTCAGAATTCATATTCCGAAGTCAAGGTTGGCTCTTGCCCTGAATGCCAATCTAAAGGACCATTCACTGTCAACATTGAGCAGGTGGAAGTATCTCATAACTTCTTTAAATTGCCCTTTCTTTATAGCACGAAACCTGGAGAATACTCAAGGAAGCACAGTTTTAAGTATTGATTTGATATTCTGTTCATTACTTTGCTGAATTGAACCTTAGTTAAGCAATTGGGATTGGTTGTGTTAGGATGTGTTGAGTTGATTCTGCTTCTTCTTCTTCTTAAGTTGTGCCAGGTTGGGACTAACTCATTCACTGGTCTATGTATCTTTCCAGACAGTTTACAGGAACTATCAAAAACTTACACTCCAAGAAAGCCCTGGAATTGTGCCTGCAGGTCGACTTCCAAGATACAAGGAAGTGATTCTATTGAATGATTTGATTGATTGTGCTCGACCTGGAGAAGAGATTGTACTATCCTTTTTTCTTGAGCCTGCTAATTTTGGCCCATTTTCTTGTTGATAGCTATCTCATTCTATACCTTTCTTTCCTTTGATATGTATCAGGAGGTCACTGGAATTTACACTAATAACTTTGACTTGTCCTTGAACACAAAGAATGGATTCCCTGTCTTTGCTACTGTGATTGAAGCAAACTATGTGACCAAGAAACAGGATCTATTTTCTGCTTACAAACTTACCCAAGAGGACAAAGAAGAAATTGAAAAGCTAGCCAAAGATCCAAGGATTGGTGAACGGGTTTGTTACCTAGAGTTTTTCTCTATCAACCATGTTTCTGTAATATTTTTGTTTAACAACTATTAACTGTCCTCCTCTTATAAAATTTTCAGATTATCAAATCTATTGCCCCTTCAATTTATGGCCATGAAGATATAAAAACTGCCATAGCTCTTGCAATGTTTGGAGGCCAGGAGAAAAATGTTGAAGGCAAGCATAGACTTTGAGGGGACATCAATGTACTTCTCCTTAGTGATCCTGGCACGGCAAAGTCCCAATTCCTTAAGTAAGAACTGGACTGAGAAGTTCTGTAACCATTTGACCACTAGGAGTGATCAAATAAATTGATGAAGGATGTTTCTTTCAGGTATGTTGAAAAGACTGGGCAAAGGGCTGTGTATACTACTGGTAAAGGAGCCTCTGCTGTTGGTCTAACTGCAGCAGTGCACAAGGACCCTGTGACAAGAGAGTGGACGCTGGAAGGTGGAGCCCTTGTCTTGGCAGATAAGGGGATATGTCTCATTGATGAGTTCGACAAGATGAATGATCAGGATCGGTATGGAAATGGAGAACTGGTCTTTTTGTATTAGTGAGTTAGGATGTATTCTTGATTAACAATGTGTTTACCTTTTATCAGGGTGAGCATCCATGAAGCAATGGAGCAGCAAAGCATTAGCATATCAAATGCAGGAATTGTTACTTCTCTACAAGCTCGCTGCTCTGTCATTGCTGCAGCAAATCCAGTTGGAGGAAGGTATATGAGTACTTAATGTTGATATATTGAGAAAAACGAGTAGCAGGAAGCAGGAACGTTGTTAGTAAATGCTTTCAATTCCTTGAATACTTTTTGCAGGTACGATTCCTCCAAGACATTTTCACAGAATGTTAACAGATCCCATCATTTCACGTTTTCATGTCCTCTGTGTTGTTAAGGTAAACCTTTATCTTACTTGATTCTTCTTTGATTGCCTACATTTGGTCCAAGTTAACAGTGAGACAAACAATTTCTAATTGCAGGATGTCGTTGACCCAGTATTAGATAAGATGCTTGCAAAGTTTGTAGTTAACAGTCATTTCAAGTCACAACCCAAAGGTGCTAATATAGATGCTAGATCCTTGAATGAGTCTGAGGATGATATTCAAGCCTCTGCCAGGCCAGTTGATCAAGATCCAGAGGTATCATAATTAAGAGCCTAAGAGCCTTCATTTATTTTCTAGAGATGGGCCTGATCTTTTTATTTCTTTAATCATGAGTACTTAATTTGTCCCAAATTATTTCCTAAGATTTGCTGAAGAAATACATAACATATGCCAAGTTAAACGTTTTCCCGAGGTTGCATGATTCTGACATGGAAAAGCTTACACAAGTATATGCTGAACTTCGAAGAGAATCATCGGTGAGATGTTTGTTCTACTCTTTGGTGCTAACTTTAATGGGCGTGCAATATATTGATAACCCTGCTATATTCCTTTCTACTATACTTATGTGCATGGACAAGGAGTTCCAATAGCAGTGAGGCACATAGAATGGATGATTAGAATGTCTGAAGCACATGCCAGAATGCATCTCAGGCAACATGTCACTGAAGAAGATGTTGACATGGCAATAGGTGTTTTATTAAATTCATTCATCTCAACACAAAAGTATGGCATGCAAAGAGCTCTTCAAAAGGTAAAGAGAATTGATGCTTTTCTCATAAGCCTTCTTTCTGTTTGTTTATATTCCCTTGGCATACTTCTTTTCCCAGTTGTTTTCATGCAATTTTTGTGGAGCTGCTTTGTTCTGTTGATGTTATGTAAAATGGAGATGGGAAGCTTTCGGAAACTCTTCCTCTACAACATAGGATTGTTTGCCACAATCTTCACCAGTTTTTTTTTTTGCATTATTGTCGTAGATTTTGATGACAATTATTAATATGATTTAGTATTTTTTTTTCAATTCCTGCAGACATAAATAAAAAGTTGTTTTCATACATTTTTAGTTGATGATCTATGCAGTCAATTGAATCCCCCTGTATCTCAAAGGCTGCAAATTCTGGCCCCTTGACCTTGAACGGATAACTAAAACTATTAACCCAAAATCTTTACGGATAACAACAAATAATCTTCCAAAAACTTAGCTACAATTTAGACATGCAGTGTTATAAATGAGATCTTAATGATTTAATACCTGATGCAATTAAATTACCTGACACAAATATTCAGAGTAATCAAAGCCTCACAATAATTAGATTGATTTTCTTCTGTTTTAAATTTTAACCTAGAAACATTTAAAATCGCTAAAGTAAATCTCCCTTCATTAATCTTTGACTCTCATTATACGACCCGTGATAGCTGACAACACTATATCATATGTGAAGTTAATCACAAGTTAGTACAATGATAATCAACACACAAGAAGGGGGGTTGAATTGTGTAACCTTTTTCGTTTT
>JAOTBA010000003.1:6422737-6436798 GCA_025629845.1 Erythroxylum squamatum | reverse complement strand
TGAACAATCTTCCACATATGATGTTATAGAAGATTCATGTAGAAAAATCAAACCCATAAAATCCCATCTACGAATTCTTCTTTGCTCACAAAAAGATATTGCAGAACAGGAAATAAAGAAAAATAATAATAATAATTTCGAGTCTCACCCTTCACTGTAATTGGCCTGAAGAAGGTCGAGATACATGTCCCATTTGTTTCCGATCACCTTCCAAGACCTAGCTAGTGAAGAGAAGACCTAGAATAAGCGAAACTCGGTGAAAACCAAGAAACTACAAGAGAAAGAAAGAGCTAAATATCCCAGAAAGCAGTCGTTAAGCTCTCGAATCATTCTTTACACAAGCAACAGAGCCAGATTGAAGCAAGAGAATAGCTAATCAGAGAGCGAAAGCGTACCGTGTGTGAAGATCCGAGCACGGAGAGAGCAGATTTGGCGATACCCGCTGAAACTCGGTCAAAAACCCAGAAACTACAAGAGAAAGAAAGTTGAAGCAAGAGAAGACCTAAAAAGTTAGGAATAGAGACCAGGAAGAGAGAATCAGAACACGGAGAGACCAGATCTGGAGAGAATCAGAACACGTACCTGGAAAGATATTTCCGCAAAACTCAAAACCCCCTCGTGTCAAGAACTTTGGCGCTTTACCAGATCCACGATCATAGTGGAAACAGTGAAACATCCCATTCGCCTCACTTCCGTCGGATTTTCTTCGTGGTAACGCCTTGGCTTTGTGAGGATGTGTGAGAAAGACAACAAAAGGATCGCGAAGGTTGTGTGAGAAAGAGAAAAGAACAAGAGAGGACTTCGTAACATGAAAGAGAAAATATCTCTGGAACTTTCAGAGAGGGAGGGAGAGACTCTAACCGTTGGATTAAATGGACGAACGGGATGGATTGCGCGGTCGTCCATCCCGTTCGTCCTTAGTATATATACTTAACGAACGGGATGGATTGCGCGGTCGTCCATCCCGTTCGTCCTTAGTATATATACTTAATAAGGTAGGATGGCCCCAACGGTTTATTAATATAATTGGTTACTTTGTCACTACATCAGTTTTATAAGATGTCACTGGGGTTGATTAAAAGAATCATACTAAGCATGTTTGGCAACTCAAATTATACCAATAAAATTAATAATACAACCCCATTGTTTGATCCTGTCATCATATCTTCCTTAGTTGATTATACAGAAGATACCAAGTGACTCGGTTATTTAATCTTTGAGGCTATTGGTATATAGAAGATAATAAGAGCCTCAAAGATTTTGGAATCTACACGCACTAAGGATTGGAAGAGTTCTGGTTCAGCCTGATCTTGCTGAGGCTGGATGTTGTTGTTTGGATCCATGACCTTGCGGGATTTTGGTTGCTGAATACCTGCAAAACAAATAACGGCTGGCCGGGAGTTGATTCCCAGGAGGCCACTCCGACGCTCAAGTCAGTCTTTCTAAAAAATATTTAGCTGCTGAGAGTAGAAGAATAATAACTAGGTTGTAATCTCATACCAGAATCAAGGAGGAATAGTACCTTATATACCTGGGGTTTCCACTAGGTTTAGGTTTTGACGTGAGTCGTTATGTTTGCATGGGAGTCTAACACCTGATGGGCCGAACGGGCCGTGGACGTGTGGAGATGGGCCTGGGCCTAGCATAGCCGACCTAACCACATACCTATACGAACAATATTAAGAAATTATTGAAGCGAAAAGCTAATGGGCATTGGTTGCTTTGGTCATTTGATTTTTCTTTTTTAAACATACTTCCAAGAAGAAGTCATTAATTAAAGTAATTTAGAAATTCTTAAGAAAAATGAGTAATAATGTCCAGTTGTAGTGCGGTTGTTGTAACAGATATGAAAAGGAAGTTGGTTGAACTATCTATGAAAGAAATGTTTCTATTTATATATATACTACAACATCAACATGTACTAAAAATTCTACTAATATGAAGCATGTAAGAAAATTTAGCACTACGCAATCTTACTTCTTACTAGTAGAGACGCTATTTTTAAATGAGCCACATGTACGCAGGTCCGACTCTGAGGAAGGACAGGCATGACACCTGTTTAAGACCCACTCTTATGAAGAATAATAGAATTCACTCTTGACCCTTGTAAAAACAAAATGAGACAAAATATAGCTCATTCTTAATCTTTATAAAGAACAAAATGAGACAAAAGAGGATCTACTCTTAACTCTCCTAGAGAACAAAATGAGGTAAAATAGGATTCATTATTAACTCTCACAAGAACTCCTCTTTTTGCTTTGTCTATGGCTTATAAAACGTTAAAAACGATCTTTACGTACGTATGTATGTATGTGTAGGCTCGTAGAATAGGTGTAAGCAATTAACTTAAATCATTATTAGTTTTTTCCTAATATCATATTCGATGTGATTATTAAGATTTGGGGTACAATTATAGAGAAACTAAGTTTCCAACACAATAAGCAACTTAGTATAACATACAATTCTATTAATATCAACAGCTAAAATTTCCAGTTTATCACTAAAACACGACTTTCTATTACACTTGACATTAAGTGAACTTATAAGAAGAGCAAAAAAAAAAAACACTTTCAGTAAATAAAGGGAAGGACTTGAAAAGGGAAGAAAGAAAGAAAGAAAGAATAAAGAGTGAATTGATTGCTCTAGAAATAAATGACCAACCAACACTATACACATAGCATGTTCGTTTGGTCAGAACTCGCCGTAGTTTCTTCTTCTCCATGGCCCATTGCTACATACATGGAATAGAGGAATAGTAGTCTGAATGATCATCATCTTCTCTATATACTAATATCTTCAATCTTTCAAATCTGCTGCTTAAAAGTTCTCTTTGTGGAAATCAAACTTAGTGGAGGTCTTGCGGGAGAAGTCTAAAGCCAGTTGCCTTAGCTCCTTCGTTAGTGCTGGTGCCCCACAGTAGAAAACTCCTGAAATATAGGCATAACATGCACGAAAAGTTAGCTACACGTGTTATGAAGGACAGCTGATTGCAACTAATGAGTTTAGCTATGAAGGACAGCTGATTGCAACTAATGAGTTTAGCTAGTGGATAGAGTAGGTGAAACGCACCAATTTTAGATTCAGGATGGTGGAGAGTAATTTTCTTGTAGACTTGTCTCCAATTAGGCTTGGCAAAATGGGACTTCACCCTCGTGCCTGAAACCACGTCCACACCGTTCTTTGCATGGTGAAGAGACTGAAGCATTGCTATGAGAGCTGACCTGGCGTCACCTTCTTCGTAGACACTTGTGCAGTAGTTGTGGAGCTCTATCACCTCCTTATCGTCCATTTCTGCAACTTCGTTCATTATTCCTTTGAACCACTCGAATGACCCTTGTTCTCTTGTCACCCAGTAGAAGTACGCTTTCCTTGTCTTGAAGTTCTTGTTCTTATGGTTACTGCCAGGAACACCATAGCTCCCATTCTCTAAGGATTGTATGGATCGATCATCTGATTCTTCCTTGTTCATCATGTTGTTGATGATGTCCTTGACTATGCTGATCATGGGTGTGGCTCCAATCCCCAATCCTACCAGTAGGACCACATCATATTTCTTATAATCTTGTGCTGGTGCCCCATATGGACCGTCGATCATTATCTTGGGAAAGCTGCATGCATGCCAATCATTACTCGTCTCATTTAACAGAAACAATATAATAAAAAGAGCTAGGATACTATTTCCTTTACATTGAATTTTAACCATTTATTTATATGCGTTCCTTGTCTATTTATATGGATCCTATATAAATGAATGATTAAGATTTAAATGGACAGGACATGTAATACTGGACAGAAAAATCAGACTCCCGTGAAAGAATTCAGTGCTTAACACTCGACGTCACGATCACATTACCTTGGATTACTTCCCCCTTCCATGTGATCAGCTCTGAGTAGTCCACTTTTTCCAGCAGGTGGAGGTTGACATACCTGTGATTGAACCATTAAAATTGAGAAACTTATGTATGATCTGTAACTTGATCAGGACAAGTGCATGTTATGTCATGTCAAACCTCGGAGAAAACAGTTTTAAGCTGTCGCGTCCAATCACCTAATGTTCGAATGTGGACACTGAGGTAATCGTCTCCTGGTGCTGAGGTAATAGAAAACGGATGCCTGTTCATGTTATATACGTACCAATTAGTCACAGTAATGTTAGACCTCAGAAGGTTCATATAACAGCTAAAATACGTATGTTCAATGAAGTGCGTACCACTCGAAGGGAGAAACTGCAGCACAATTGACAAACATGTACTGCCCGCTCTTGTACTTGAAACCCTGAGGCTTTGACATGTGCAATGCAAGAACATTTCCTGGGTACACCGCAACCTGAAGTATTTATGGACACACAATACTCATTAGATGTATGAAGATCAATCAACTCAGTTGTAAAAAAACCGTATTTGTATTCTTCAAATTTTATCAATTACCTTGAGAATCTTAACAGGCTTGATGCTTGATCTAAAAGCCCTGATCAACCTCTCGCATGCATAAAGGGCAATGGGCACTGCCAGATACATCCATGTCTGCAGAGAATTTTGCATCAGCAAAATGCAGAACAGAAGCAAAAAGGAGTAAGTATGGGAAGTGAAAGACAAGCCTCACCGTTTTGTTATACCATTGCTTGGTGAGGTAGAGCTTGATGCCATGGACAATGAGGAGAGCGTAGACGATGACAAAGAGATGGTGTGAGTACCAGAAGGCATTAAAGCCGGTGAGTTTCTTGAGTGGTTTGGGGAGGTTGAGCTTATTACGCCTGAACCAAGGTGTGGCTAATGTGAATGCTATTGCCATTAGCACCACCATTATGATTCCAGTGACCCCCTCCACTCCCTTCACGAACCACCAGTAGTTTGAAGGTTGTTCTTCCCCAAAGTAAGGCTTCAAAGGCTCGTATTCCTCTTCTGTTGCGTGAAGCAGTCGAGGGAAGTCGCATGTTAAATGAGCTCCTGCATGTAGTCCTACACCAATGGCAATTCCAACTGCAATCACCTGAACTTGCCATACGATACTCATATTAGTTTGTATCGTCCAAAGTAAACTTATAAACAAAACATAAGATCAATCCGTACCTTGTGGAAATTTAGATTGTCATCGAAAGGCACGGCTACGCCCAACCTGGTCTTGTTTCTGAGCCAAGTAATGGTATTCCTACAGACTGGGAATAAAATCAAGGCCATATTGAACTTAAGAGTCTCTGCTCCTCCTTTAGCAACACAAACACAATAGCCCATTACTTCGTAAGCAGCTTTATTACGGTACTGCACGAACTTGTAAGTAAACAAGCCTGCTACAATTCCCATCCACAGCATCATAACCCACACTCTCTGCCAATTATCCATCAGAAAGTATTTCACACTCTGGTACCATCTCCTCAATGGATTGTTCTCCTGTGTTGGCTTTAGCTTCTGGCTCAACAGTTGACTCAGAACTCTACTATCTCCAACGCTCACCGATTGGTTTGGTGCTTGTAACAGAAGAGTTTCCAGGTTGTATATCTGTTCATCAAAAGCAGTCAGGAACAGAGTCCATCTTTTTCTTGCTTTTCTATTGCTATAATGTGTCTATAACAATTACCATTATGTATCCGGCATTATCTGGGTCTAATTCTTCCATAATCAGTGCTGCATACTCCTTGGCCTGTTTCTGAATGTTGGAAAGCTTGTTCGCTGAAGCACTTAAACTGATAATCTGAGAAGTATATGACTCTGTCAGTGTTAGTTCTGAAAGAGTTTAATTAATTGACTTTTAAAATAAATGGTTTGAAGGAGCAAGCCCAATCAGACTAAACTATTAACTTGCTCTCAACTATACCAACCTCACTGACTTCTTCTTCAGTGATTCTTCCATCCGCGTCTCTGTCGACCCTGCATGGATATTATCGACTACTTAAATTATTGATTATTTTCCAGGAAGCAACGTTTCGATACTTACAAATATATGTCATTTAATTATGTCAAAGAAGACCGCGATTAAAAATAATCAAAGTTATGGATTTACATGCTGAAGAAGGTTTGAAGCCTGGAGTCGAAGCTCTCGTCGGATATTTGATCCCAGAACTGTTTAAGCTGAGCCTTGTTGATGGAATCACCGGTTATGTTATTTCTACGAGCTAGTGCACGAAATAGTTCTCCCGCGAATTCCTTTGATTCCTTATTCATCCCTGTAATTCATATCAGATATAAACATTAAAAATCGAGAAATAAGGTAGGAATAACTCTCAATGTATCAGGATTCAGTGAGTGCGTGCCTATGCATTCGCCGAACAAGGATGAGGGTAGGAGGTCTTTAGAAGAAGCAGTAAGGTTTTGGAAGCGTTTCTCGACTGCCGCCCATCCATTTCCGGAAGTAGTGGAGGCGATGAATTTGAGACCCTTCAAGGCGTGGGCGGCGGCTGACTTGGTCCTATCGAAACGTCTGGCAGCAGAAGAGTGCCTTCTCGACAGGTTTTTCGTAAAACGTTGAGACACCTGTCTGAGATGGGACGAAGTGGTCCGAAAGAACGAAGAAGCAGAAGTCTTTCGCTCCAAAGTCTTCTTAGCCAGCAAAGCCAGCTCAGGATCCTCATGCCCAGTTGTCTGAACGCTGTGAACCGCCACGGAATCATCACGAATGTCCAGAGTAATCTCTACATAGGACGAGGCATCGTCGTCGTCGTTGTTGTTGGTGGTGTTGGTACTGTTGATGCTGCTGACAACGTTATCACTGAACCTGGCGCTCTTCTTGGTAGATCGTTTCTTGTAGGAAGTGCCTCCTCCGACAACTAATGGTCCGCTAAACGCTGTCCGGTCACTTGCTACGCTTTCTGTGTCCGAATTACTATCAAAATGATGATGCACTCCTCTCCCCTCCTCCATATTTCTAATGTTGAATCTAATCCAATGATGTTAAACAACTGGAAATGGTATATACGGAAGTTTAGTTAAAGAGAAGAATCAGAATCAGAACCAGAACCAGTGGAGAAGCGAAGACCAAGTATGGAAATTGTACAGACCAATTTGGATGTAGATATATATACACATGTGGTGGACGGTAGGTTTCCTTTGAACTTTCAATAAAATTCAACGGAATACTATAATATTATATTGTATATCAGACACTACCAAAGTCTCCTGTCATCATCCCAAAGGCTATAATTTACTTTTGTTTCGTAATAGAATTCTCTCCCGTTGGAATCTTCATCGAAACTATGGTATGAAATGAAGGGTTAATGGAGTAGTTAGCGGTCAAAAATGACCTTCAAAATTTGTATTTGTATTCCCTTTTACTATTTTCTACTTAAGTACACGTCCGTCTTTCTCTTCTGCCTGTTCATGACCGAGACTTCATTGACATTGACTTGCCGTAAATGATGAACTCTTATATCTATTTTAATAAAATTTAATAATAGAATAAAAAACTAGATTGAAACCTTAGAGTTCTTTTGTAACTTGAACGTTCCGATTACGGAAGCAGTCTTTTTATAAAAAGTACATATACATCGATACCTTCTTTCGACTTTCTCAAAACGGAGAGTCTTGTTTATTGAGTTCGTTCACTTTTTATACGTGCGAGGGATGGTGAGACTGAGATTCTTCAAGATACCTATTTATTTAACAATTATTTAAAATATTCATTAATTTTGTTGGCTAATTATATGACTTAATAAAAGTAATTTTGACGTTATCCATCCACATGTTTGTTATGTCCAATATTGAACTTACATGCCATTATGTAAGAAAAAAGTAAGAAAGGCAGCAGTTAATTAATGTCAGTTATCTTATCTGTGTATAAATACAATATTTTGTTTTAAACATAAAAATATTTTGAGGCACATTATAAAGTCATATTCAAAGTCTCTAAAATCAGAATTCAGAAGACTTCTTAGACCTCTACCCCTTGGAAATGCTATTTAATAAAACTTTAGTTTTAGTCGGTCGCATATGAGAAAATGCCGGTTTCACTTGGTTAGCTAGAAATGCCTGACTTATTGATTTTTTGGGGAAATTACTGAGAGTCTATGTAGCCTATGCTGGATTAATCGTACTGCAGATAACTATTCAATATATCTTTTTTTTATCTGAAATACTATTGCATACATTTTTAATTATTACATAGTAATTACTTAAGAGTATCATAAATAATTAATGAAAATAATCTTTTAAAGTTCATAAACTTTGAAGTAAAACACATTAAATCCCAAAATTTTTTAATTTTTATATAAACATTCAGTGTATAATATAAGCTTTATTATTTTAAAAATAAAAAGATTTGTAAAATATAATCCAAAATTTCAGGAATTCTTTTAATAAAAATAAAATTTTAAATATTTTATCATAAAACTTATACATTTTAAATTAATTTGTAATTTAAATTATATTTAATCCTCTCATTCTCTTTCTTTTGGTTGAGATTAATTAAGCAGTTGACTTACAGTTGTGATTCACTAGGATTAGATAGCTCTTTGCTTCACTCAACTGATAACTTGTATTGAAAAAGACTTTGATATCTTGGACAGCGAAGTTACTCATTGAGCTCAACTTCTTAAAGAATTAACCTCTTAATTAACAACTAGACGGTGCGATTAGAAAGTTGATTAATAGAAATCGGATGCCACTAATTACATAGTAGACGACATCAAAATGCGAACACTTTTCAATTCTCGACTATAGTTTGGTGGGGAAATACTCATTACTTGATTAAATATCTAAACCAAGTGATTAAGCGTCAGGCGCGTGATAGCAGAATATTCCTTGACGTCTTTTTATGATTGTGACGGTCGTTTTAACCCAAACCTTATAGTTATCAAGTCTACTCTTTTACATATATCCAAATATTAGAATACGTTATTGCAAATGAGATTAGTAAATACACGTCACTGTACATTAGATATAAGTTAGCGTGTAGCCTTGAAGAGTTCGTACATACTATGTGCATATGTATCTAATGCATGCAAGATTGGTTGGAAAGGGGTCTTAAAAGTCAAGAAGAAGAAGAAGAAGGAGGAGAAGAAGAAGGGTTATTTAGTTAATAAATAGGTCGGTTCTTCCGTTATAAATCATCCAGAAGCAAGAGAAAATGAAAAGGTTTGATTTGACTGACCGATTATTATATGTGCATCCAAATTCCAATGACTTATCCTTTTTCAGCTGGCGAAGGCTCGTGGCCTGTTGTTTTTGAAGCATCACATAGTCTTTGGTCAAAGTTGCAAAATTTTGGACTTACTCGCCCACTTGTTTCATCAAATCTTCTGTGATTGCATCAATCTCTCCGTTCACCTACTTCTTTACTTTTGACCTCATTGTCTCGTCACCAAAGTTATAATTGTGTAATTCTTCCTGGACTTTGAATTACAGTGCGATCAAGAATTATTACGGTAATATGTAAATATTATGGCTTGTTGTGTCATAAGGATATACGTTCCAATAATCTTTGGTAAAAATAAAAAGAAAGTATTGGCACTTGGCACTAAAGAGTCCACTTACACGAGGGATCTTTATCATGGACCTAATGATGAGAATATACTCGTTGGCCTTGATATCACACTTTAACTCAAAACTTTAAAATATTAGTGTTGGACAATTTTGTCCTTCTTCGTAAATTGGACAACTATTAATTGTATTTTTTGTTTTTAAATAACTTATCAGTTAAGTTACGTAATTCGATCCTGACAAAGGTAATAAAGTGACCCAATAAATGATCTGGATTAATGGGTTGAAATCTGTGAGAAAAATGAATCCTAATTAGTGTGAACCGGACCCATATCAGGCTTGTGATGGAGAAACCTCATATGGAAGCTATATATAAAGGTTAAGGTCTCCTTCAGTTATTGATATAATTCGTAAGCATATGGATCTTCTGACCCGTTAAGAGTGCTTATGTCTTAAGGAAACTAAAGAAAGGCGTTAACCGAGTGTCGATGATCAACTTCCGCAAACGTCTCAGGAGATTGGAGTTCGTTTTGGCATCGGAAACTACTTCGAAACATTGAATGAAACCGAAATCAGGTATTCCGCATTTCCTTCATTTTTAACCATTTCATGAACGATCTGAGACACGTAATAAGGTCTATTCTATATGTTACACGTGGTATCAGAGCGGTTACGTTGAGGGACGCGTGGCGCCACATGTGGCACATGCAACGCAAGTGCCTCATGCGGCGCACTCTCCCACGAGTGTGAAACGGCTGGCGCATGCATGGCAAGCGTCGCATTTGGTCCGACATGTGCATCGCAGGGATCAGGACACGTGTCGGCGTGTGTAACGCATGCGCCATATAGTAAACGGAGCACGCATTAGACGCATCTGGCACGCATACAACGCATGCTCCCCCTTTTTCACGCGTAGGCTGACGCTTGCTAACGCTTGCGCACAGTGCTGCTCTGACGTTAGTTCTACAATACTGCTAACGTTAGCATGACGTCAGAACCAGAAGAAAAAAAAGGAAAATTTTCAGAATTCTCGTAAATGTGCCCCGGGTCCTTTTGGGTTAGTTTTCAGGTTCGAGAAATTTTTAAAGTAGTTTTTTCAATTTTTCCGGATGTATTACGTTGGTAATTGGATTTCAGAAAAGTTTTTAAAGCTATTTTTGAGTGCATTTTCGTACCTCGAACTGGACATGAGGCACACACTTAAAGTTTTATGTCTCGTCGGTAGGTTCGATATTCGAGAAAGTATGATAGACACTCTCATTGAGATTTTTTATTTATAAAAGTCTCAAATAAAGTTTAAAGACAATGTTTTCAGTAATGATATTTGATTATTTTATTGTGAATCTAGTATTTACAGTTATAATTAATTTTCACATATATTATGCCTATATAGAATGTGAGGATAACATAAAGATGTATCCTTTGTGTTTGTGGTCTTTTTGGGTACTAGTAAGATTGTAGTTACCACAGTAGCCTTTCAAGCCAGTATTTGAATTGTACTGCGTGCATGTTGGGGGATGTCTCTAGTCTCATGTTGGCTATTCTGCCCACAGGTGTTGACCTTATATGAGATTTTGAGATGTACATAAAGGCATTAGATAGAGGAAAGCCGTTGCTTAAATGGTCTATTCATCCACAGGTGGTAGTGTCATGAGAGTTTATGGTTTGTACTCTGATCGCTTTTAGGTGGAGGTTTAATTGTATATATTATATATTTAGCCCACAGGTGTTTCATAATATGTGTGATCGGATTCTCTGTATAGATAATGTTATCGTTGTTGTCCTGCGTTTAAATTGATTTGTTACATTGTTTTTTCCATCTTACAATCGCCTTTTTTGTAAACAACAATGCTGTCATGATTAAGACTTTAAAAGGTTTCAATTTTA
Source organism: Erythroxylum squamatum (assembly GCA_025629845.1). Lineage (NCBI taxonomy): Eukaryota > Viridiplantae > Streptophyta > Magnoliopsida > Malpighiales > Erythroxylaceae > Erythroxylum > Erythroxylum squamatum. Next base: position 6,425,504 of record JAOTBA010000003.1, on the reverse strand, counting down.
AGAAATGGAAGAAGGACGTGGAGTTTGCATTAGAGATGACTGAAGTCAGCATGGCGATGCACATCGAGAGACCTTCTCCACTTATGGATATCAACTCAAAAGCTGATAAAGCAGCTATGACGGTTTGGGAGCAGTAAAAAATGATGTGTTATTTGACCATCAAGAGGTCGATCCTAGATCATCTGCTGAGTGGATTGTCGGATACGATCATAATGAAGGAGTTCATGGATAGCATTTCCCAGAGATACAAGGTGTCTTCTCATGCAGAGCAGAGCACCTTGATTAAGGGACTATTCTCCATGAGGTATACGGGAGAAGGAGGTGTTTGAGAGTACGTCATCAGGATGTTACACCTTCAAACTAGGCTGAAGGCACTTGATGTACCAATTCCTGATAATCTTATAGTGCATCAGGCACTAAATACTCTCCCTCGAGGGTTTGAGATGTTGGCTACCTCCTATATCTCTCAGGATGAGACCTGGGACGTCAATGCCTTGATTTTTCGGTGTGCTACAGCAGAGGAGAAGATTGAGAGTTCTCCTTATACAGCTATGTTTGCAGCTGCCAGAGGCAAGGGAAAGGCTAAGCCCCAACAACCTAAGGGTAAGGGTAAGAAACTTAAACCCTCTCCGAAGATTCAAATGGGACAGTTCAGCATTACAAAGGGGCCACATGACCTAAAGGGTATGAGGTGCTTCTTCTGCAAGAAGCATAGGAAGTCTGATCGCGAAAAGTGTAAGCTATGAAAGGTTAAGCAGGAACTGTCAAGTAATTCCTCAACCTTTATCATTCATGAATCTAATGTAGCTATAACCACATCAAGTTCTTGGTGGTTAGATAGTGGAGCTTCTAACCATGTTGCTTCTACAATGCAGGGGTTCAGATCTAGGAGAAGGTTGGCTAAAGGAGAGGAGAAGCTGATGGTTGGCAACGATGAAGAGGTGGATGTTTTGTATGTAGGAGATGTAGGATTAAACCTCGATACAGGATTTTTATTAGTTTCACGAGGCAGGTTTTATATACCGTCTTTTAGACATAACTTGATATCTGTATCAGTTTTGGATAAAGAAGGTTTTCATTTTGTCTTTGATACTTCAGATGTAAATATTTTTATCAATACAAGACATATAAAAACTGCCTTCTTATTCTACAGATTGTATAAATGTGTCTTACTCCTAATGAAATGTATGCCTCTTCTTATGTTGTCGAACTTGTTACTCGAAAAAGAGCCTTCATAAAGGAAAAATCGTACATGTTGTGGCATAAACATCTTGGCCACATTTTCAGAGAGAGGGTTGAGAGATTGATAAAGGATAACATTCTCCCAATTTTGGACTTCGGTGATCTGGAAACATGTATCGATTGTTGCAGGGGTAATTTGACCAAGATAAAGAAAAAGGGGGCAACTAGTACTTCTGTTTTATTAGACCTCATAGGTCCTTATATAGTCACGTTATACAATGTTAGATATTTTCTGACATTTATAGATGATTATTCTCATTATGGCTATATGTTCTTGCTTAAGTAAAAGTCTGAAGTTCTTGATAAGTTCAAGATCTTTAAGACTGAGGTTGAGAACCAAATGGAAAAATCAATAAAGATAGTCATATCTAACAAGAGAGGGGAATACTATGGCAAATATGGGGTTACAGGACAAGAAAATGGTCCGTTTGCTAGGTATTTGGAATCAGTTGGAATAACGGCTCGGTTCACTATGTCAGGTAGTCCTGAGCAAAATAGTGTGGCCGAAAGACGCAATTGCACCCTAAAGGACATGATGAGGTCAATGCAGAGCAGGACTAACCTACTCGAATACCTTTGGGGCGAAGCTATCAAGACGACATTGTATATCTTGAATAGAGTCCCAAGTAAGTCAGTACCAAAGACGCCTTTTAAACTTTGGAAAGGATGGAAGCCAAGCCTTGCTCACATTCGTGTATGAGGCTGCCCTGCTGAGGTAAGGTTATATAATCCTTATGAGAGCAAATTGCAATCTCCATGAGGTATACGGGAGAAGGAGGTGTTTGAGAGTACGTTCCAATAATCTTTGGTAAAAATAAAAAGAAAGTATTGGCACTTGGCACTAAAAAGTCCACTTACACGAGGGATCTTTATCATGGACCTAATGTTGGACCCCGAACTTTTGGTGAAAATTAGAAATATTAAAACGAATTTAAATGAGAAAGAAATTGGTGCGAAAATTATGAATTTAAGAAAATTTGATGAATTTAAGAAAAATTTTATGAGAAAAGAATTGTTTAGTGTTGAGGTCTTTGATATTTGAGTGAATTTATATGGCTTATGAGAGGAAAAAGAATGAGAAAATTGAAATGGGAGTGGAAAATCAAGAAATAAAGAAAGAAAGTGAGAGAATTTGAAAAAAAAATGATGAAAGTTGACTTTTGGAGATAGAAAGTTTGACTTGAGAGTTGACTTTTTGATTTTGAGAGAATTTGAGAAAATGATCTTCTGGAAACTTGTAGCTCCTGTCAAGAGCTTTTCGTAGCCATAAAGTTTGATATTTTTCGATATCGGGCGTGGAAGTTATGATCAGTCAAAGTTTTGCTTGGAGTTTGACTTTTTGGGTTAAAAGTTGACTTTTTGATTTAGGCAAAAGTCGAGAAAATGATCAACATGAGACTTGTAGCCTCTGTCGAGAGCTTTTTGTGGACATAAAGTTTGCTAATTTTCGATGTCGGGATTGAGAGTTATGATTTTCCGAAGTTAGGTTAATTTACTTTGTCTTTGAAAATGTTCTAAGTGTAGG
>JAOTBA010000003.1:6409942-6422637 GCA_025629845.1 Erythroxylum squamatum | reverse complement strand
AATCGGCTTTTGTTCCAGGAAGGTTAATAACAGACAATATCTTGGTTGCATTTGAAACTATTCATAGTATGAAGAATGTTACGTGGGGAAGTGTTGGGTCGGTGGCTCTGAAAACTGATATTAGCAAGGCCTATGATAGAGTGGAGTGGAGCTACCTCGAGCAGATGATGAGACAGTTGGGGTTTCATGATAAATGGGTACATTGGTTAATGATGTGTGTTACCAATGTACGGTACTCTATACTGGTGAATGGTGAAACAGTGGGGCCTATTTTGCCTAGTCGGGGGCTTAGACAAGGGGACCCTCTGTCTCCGTATTTATTTATTATATGTGCTAAAGGTCTTTCTATGTTGTTTAATTGGGTTGAAAGGCAGGGTTTGCTTCATGGGCATAGAGCGGGGTTTCAATGCCCTAGAGTTTCTCATCTTCTATTTGCAGATGACTCGATCTTTTTCTTTAAAGCCACAGAACAGGAAACGAGAGAGGTGAAGTGCATTTTAGAGGAGTATGAAGGAGCCTCGGGTCAAGCAGTCAAATTCCAAAAATCAGGTATTTTCTATAGTCCTAAAGTTTCACAGGATAGTAGAAATACTATTGGTAATATTCTCAATGTCCGATTACCACTTGGGGGATGTAAGTATTTGGGTCTTCCATCACTTATTGGCAGAAACAAGAAACAGATTTTTTAGTTTCTAAAAGATAGGTAGTGGAAGAAGGTGAATGACTGGAAGAATAAGATGCTTTCTAGAGCAGGGAAGGAAACTCTGATAAAATTTGTTGCTCAGGCCTTACCGGCTTATTGTATGAATGTGTTTTAATTGCCTTTATCATTATGTGATGAACTTCAGAAGATCTTGAATAGCTATTGGTGGGGAAATTTGGGAGAGGGTACTAAAGGTATTCATTGGTATGCATGGGACAAGATGTGTCAGCCCAAGAAGCATGGGGGGTTGGGGTTTCGGGATTTGCACTGCTTTAATATAAGCACGCTTGGCAAGCGGGGCTGGCGACTTTTACATGGTCCTAACACTCTTCTATTTTAGCATGCTTGTGTTGTTTGCTAAGGATGTTTTGAAGAAAGAAGTGAGGTGGAGAGTGGGTAGTGGGGAGACAATTAGAGTAGGTGTGGACCCTTGGATACCTAGAGATGGGGAGTTTTGGGTGGAGGCTGGAACTACTTCTGTGAGTCCTACATTAAGAGTGCGTGAGTTATTTAGGGGAGATGGGAGGGCGTGGGATGTGGAAAAGGTGATGGGCATGTTTAATCGTAGAGATAGTAGGGATACCCTTGCAATCCCAATTCGGTGGGGAGAGTGTGAGGATAGTTGGGCTTGGCATTTTGATAATAAAGGGCGGTATACGGTGAAGTCTTGTTATTATGTAGCTTTGAAAACATTGGGTAGAGGTGGTGAGGTAGAAGAGGATGATTTTTCAGGCAAATTATGGACTATTGCTTCTTCTCCAAAAGTTAAAGTGTTCATGTGGAGAGCTCTTAAAGACATTCTACCTACTAAGGTAAAACTAGCTCGTAGAGGAGTGCAGGTGGATGATAAATGCTACTGTGGGGAGGTGAAGGATGTCAACCATTGCTTTGTGGGGTGTGAGAGGGCGAGAGAGGTGTGGGAGTTAGGTGACTTTTTTATTGCTAACCCAGCTCCTTCTTTTAGGGAGTTTTTCTTGCAGGTACTGAATGCAAACAATGGAGCAAACATCTCAAAATTTACGACCATAGCATGGAAGATATGGGAGGGACGAAACAAAGGCTTATGGCACGCTCAAGTCCATACAGCGAGGGGAACTTGGAACCTTGCAATGGATCACCTATATCAATGGAATTTGGCGCAAGAACAAAAACGAAAACAACAGCTTTTGTCCTGCAGTGGTAATAGAGGCCCAGCAGCCCATCATTTTATAGCTGCTGGGCGAAGACAAAGTGCAACAGATAGCTTGGATGAATGGCATATTTTCGTCGACGGGGCAAGATTTCAGAGTATGGGAACATCGGGGTTTGGCTTTATCATTGAGAGCCTTGAAGGCCACTTTCAACATGCAATCTCTGGAGTGTTTGATGGACTCCATTCAGCGCTAGTGACAGAGGCCTTAGCGGTTCGACAGGCTCTTCTTTGGACGGTTCACAACATGCAACAATTGGGGAGTATCTTTACTGATTCTCAACTTGTAATGCTTGCCATTAAATCACACCAAGAGGATCATTCAGAGTTTGGGGGAATTATTAAGGATTGCCAATTATTGTTGAAAAGTAATTCTAATATTTCTGTTGTTTGGATTAATCGACGAGGAAATGTGGGAGCTCATGAACTTGCTCGAGTATCTTGCAATTTTTCTCGTTTGAAAGTTTGGGAGTCTATCCCACCTTGTTTATCTCATTTATATGATTAATGGAAGTTTCCTTCACCTTTCAAAAAAAAATCTAACTCTTTTCACTTAAAAATTTGTCGTTGTTAGAGATTGTGCAAGTTGCACTTGCACAACCGTCCAAGTTAAGTCACGGACGTGACTTACATGACACTTGTGTCAGGCCAGTGACACTTGTCACAGGTGTGAGTCTTTTTTATATTTTTTATCATTTTAATTTTAATTATACAACTATTTGTTTAATAAAAATTTAATTTTAATTTTAATTTTAGTTATGCTACTATTAATTTTTATCATTTTATTTTTAAAAAATATTTTTATCATTTTAATCTTTATTTTTATAAAATAATAGTTGTATAATTAAAATTAAAATGATAAATATAAAAAACAAAATAATTACATATATTTTGGTTTGTATTTGTATCATAAGTGTGACACTTATGTCATGCCTGTGACATATTTTTTATTTTTATTTTTCATTATTTTCATTTTAATTTTTAAAATAAAAATTTTAAGATAAAATTTAAAATTTAAAAAGTGATTAATTTATTAAAATTATTTAATTAATTTATAAATTATAGAAAATATTAAATTAAATTAAAAATTGATTTATACATAAATAAGTAATACTAAACAATTAATTTTACCAAACATCTTTAATAAACAGTTAATGTTATTCTCTGGTCAAATTGGCTTATATAATCAATTATCAGTTAATCGCTGATAGAATCAACTAATAGCCAATCTAATCAGCTGATTGCCAAACATGACTTTTATCAAACACAAACTCACAGATTCTGTCAGAAAAAATATTACATTCTATAAATGAAGAGACACTTCTTTTAAGCTAATATTAACTAAAGAAATGGTTAGGAGCTCACATGACAAACAAGTTAATTATGAATATAGCGTAGCTAATCATATTTATAAATTAATTAAACAATTTTAGTAAATTAATCAATTAAAATAAGTTTTGAAATCAAAATAAATTATTCCACATATATTATATATTGTATAATTTATTCGCATTTCACAATTATTCTCTGTAGAAAAAAACTTTATCAGGATGTTTAATATTGCATTAATATGCATGCGGGCTAATATAATAATAATAAAATTAATCAACTTTTTAAATTTAAATTAATATTTTATATAATTTATAAATTAATTAAATAATTTTAATAAATTAAACAATTTTAAAATTTTATCTTATAAAATTTATTCAAAAATAAAAATAAAAAATAACAACAAAATGTGTCATAAGGGTGACTTAAGTGTCACGCCTGTGATACAATTTTTAAAACTAAAATTTCATTTAAAAAGTTTAAAAATAAAATAATAAAAACAAAGTTTGATTTTTTACTAATATAATAATAATAAAATTAATCAAATTTTAATTTAATTTAATATTTTTATAATTTATAAATTAATTATACAATTTTAAAATTTTTATCTTATAAATTTTATTTAAAAATAAAAATAAAAATAAAAATAAAACAAAATGTGTCACACCTCTACATAATTTTTAAATTTTAAATTTTATTTAAAAATTTAAAATAAAATAATAAATAAAAAATCTATTTTTATAATATAATAATAAAAAATTAATTAATTTTTAAATTTAATTTAATATTTTCTATAATATATAAATTAATTAAATAATTTTAATAAATTATTCAAATTTTAAAATTTAAAATTTTATCTTAAATTTTATTTAAAAAATTAAAATTAAAATAATAAAAAGGAAAAATGCGTGACATGCGTAACTTAAGTGTTTGTGATACAAACCATTTTATTTTTTATCATTTTAATTTTAATTTTTAAATAAAATTAATAGTGGTATTATATTTAAAATTTAATTTATTTTTATTAAACTAATATTAGTATAATTAAAATTAAAATGATAAAAATAAAAAATAAAAAAGATTCGCAGGCCTGACTTAATTGTCACGCCTGTGAGTTGGTGTCACGCCCATGTGACAGATATATTTAAGTTACTAGTCATTTAAATTTTAAGCAGAAACTATGACGTTTTATCAATTGAACAGAATTAGACAGAGTAAGATTAGGCAGAAGATTCGTCTTCTGTCTACCATCATGAAAGAATATTACTTACATCTTTTTATAATAATTATTAGCAATGTCACGGGTGTGACAATTATATTTAAGTTACTGGTTACTTAAATTTTAAATAAAAACGACAAATTTTTATTTAATTGGACAGAGTTAAACAGAATAAGATTAGATAGAGAATCCGTCTCCCGACTCCGAGAACATTACTTGCATCTTTTTATAATAATTATTAGCAATTGGGATCTTAATGGACAAATAGGGCCGAATAGTAAATCATGATATCGTAGTGTGGGCCTATGATCCACTAAGACTAAAGTTTCACTGCTTTACGCAAACGCATTTAGGAGGGGCAGGAGGATTTCAAGTGGTTTACGTTAAGTTGTTTTACTGATATATATACTCTTTTTCTTCTTCTACATTTCTCTGTGCCTAATTTCATATCGCCCGTCATCTTTGCTTTGGTGCTTTGGCTATTGGGACCTTATTTCACTTTAGTATTATATTGTAAAGAACAAACACGTATATACACACACAGGTTCCTCTTTTCTCTAACTAAAATTCCTCTGCAGATTTTGTCTGTTTATTCACTGATCTATTTTTTTAGTGACTTCTCTTTGTCTTCATAATCTCCTTTTCTATGTTATTCTTGTTATTACTTGGTCTTTGGCTATGATCAGAACCAGTCTAGGTTTCCTCTGTTTGTTTAAATAATCACTTTTTGTTCTATGGTTAATTGCTTTCTTTTCTTCTCCTTCCTTCCTTCTTGGTCTGGTCTGGTCTGGTTTGGTTTGGTTTGGTTCGTTTTCACTCGTACCCTTTTGTTTTTGTCTAAGTTGATACCGCAAAAGTTCTTCCTTTTTCCATTTTATTGGGATCGGTTGTTTATTTAACGATTCTTTTAGTTTAGTTTAGTGTTAGTATCAAAATTTTATTTCTGTTCAGTTCTCAAGATACCTTTATGCTGATTGTAGGTTTTGTAGGAGACAGAAGTTGGTTTGTGCTGTTTTATTCCAACATCCTAGAATTGGTTTTGCTAATCCATGCAATTTTGAGTCTGAATATGTATGCACTTTGATTCCACATGTGATGTGTTATGTCTGACGTTGTTGGTCTTTCATGGTCTAGTTCACAATGGCGGATGGCCGTGAGACTGACAGAAACATTGAGATATGGAAGATCAAAAAGCTCATAAAAGCACTGGAGGCAGCTCGTGGCAATGGGACAAGCATGATTTCTCTTATCATGCCTCCTCGTGATCAGATTTCCCGTGTCACTAAGATGCTTAGCGACGAGTATGGAACAGCTTCGAACATCAAGAGCAGAGTCAATCGGCAATCTGTACTGGGTGCAATTACCTCTGCTCAACAGAGGCTCAAACTCTACAGCAGAGTTCCTCTAAAAGGCCTGGTGCTTTATACTGGAACCATTATAACCGAAGATGGCAAGGAGAAGAAGGTTACCATTGATTTGGAACCTTTTAGGCCCATCAATGCGTCTCTTTACCTCTGTGACAACAAGTTCCACACTGAGCCATTGAGTGAGCTTCTGGAATCGGATGACAAGTTTGGTTTCATTGTCATGGATGGTAATGGGACCCTATTTGGGACACTGAGTGGTAACACCCGGGAGGTTTTGCATAAATTTAGTGTTGACCTGCCAAAGAAACACGGGAGAGGAGGTCAGTCAGCTCTCCGATTTGCTCGTCTTAGAATGGAAAAGCGCCACAACTATGTGAGGAAGACGGCCGAGCTTGCCACACAGTTTTTCGTTAATTCCTCCACCAGTCAGCCAAATGTTTCAGGATTAATACTTGCTGGATCTGCTGACTTCAAGACCGAGCTAAGTCAGTCAGATATGTTTGATCCTCGACTTCAGGCTAAAATTCTGAATGTTGCTGATGTTTCATACGGAGGAGAGAATGGTTTTAATCAGGCAATTGAGCTGTCTTCTGAAATTTTGTCCAATGTTAAGTTTATACAGGAGAAGCGCTTGATAGGCAAGTACTTTGAGGAGATTAGCCAAGATACTGGCAAATACGTTTTTGGTGTGGATGACACAATGCAGGCTTTGGAGATGGGTGCTGTTGATATTCTTATAGTATGGGAAAATTTGGACATACAGAGGTATGAGTTGAAGAACAGCTTTACTGGTGAGGTTGTAATAAAATATTTGAACAAGGAGCAAGAGGCCAACCAGAGCAGTTTTAGGGATGGATCCAGCTCTATTGAATTGGAACTCCATGAGAAGATGCCTCTGCTTGAATGGTTTGCTAATGAGTACAAGAGTTTTGGTTGTAGTCTTGAGTTTGTTACCAACAAATCACAGGAAGGTTCCCAGTTTTGCAGAGGGTTTGGAGGACTTGGAGGGATCCTACGTTACCAAATTGATATGAGAACATTTGATGATTTTTCTGACGATGGAGAAGTTTATGATGATTCTGAATGACTATCAACCAACTCGACCCTATTGCTGGTGCAGGAGATAGGGTACAAGAGCCTGCACCAGAGCACGAACAATCGCGCATGCCGATCGGAGAACTTGTACGAAGAATTCAGTCTGAGGTTTTCATCTTTAAACTCATTTACTTGTCATTTTTCTTGATGCCCATGACTTGCAAACTCATCCTAAACTTTGTACTTGTCATTTGTCTGTTCTTTTTGTTTTGTTTAAGGAGAACAAGATATTGGTTGGAACAAGCTTATGCAGTTAGGAGTCCTTTGGATCTTAGTCATGGAGCAGTTTCATACTAGGAAGAAAAAAAAGGGTACTCTTCTACTTCTATGGTGATACAGCTCTCCCTATAGTAGTAAAAGAAATGGCTGAATTCTTGACGAAGAAGAATACCAGTGTTCATGTTGAAGAACGCCAGTTGTTTACATTACATCAGAATCTACAGAACCTGGATATATACGTCTGCTTGCTTATTGCCGCATACTTAAATAAGAATCTTCCAGTTGTCAGACATTATTATGTTTTATGTTGAAGCTTAAGGTTATGTGACTTCCGCGAAAGTATGTGATTCATGGAGATTGGTCCATGACTTTGGTGTCAGTACTGTTCATAAAATCTGTTATATATATATATATATGCATGCCATATGCCTATCCAGTGCTTGTTACGTAGTGATATGAAGTTTATAAGAGCACATTTTTTTTTATATAAGAAGTAAAATTAATTTCTACAAATAATCAACTAATGTTGTAAGGAATTCTTTTAACTTTTTATTATTTTGCTTTGTTTAGTTGCACCAAAAAAATACAAATATTTTGTAAAATATTATCATAATTATAAGCGTAAGAGTTGTGAAAGACAAAATTTGCAAAATAATTTATATACAAAAATCAACAAATGTAGGAATTTCTTTAACATTTTTCGTTTATTTAGTTGCATCAAGAAATTGTATAAATATTTTATAAAAATTATAAAATAATTTATAGGCCTAGTATAAAAAAACTTCCTTTATTTTTGAAGTTTTAATTTCATATTAAATAACATTAAAAACAAGATTTATTAAATTATTTATAATAGAATTATAAACTACTAAGATGCTTTTTTGTTATTAATGAAATTTTAATAAAATAAATAGAATAGGGGGTTTATCATATAGGAATTTCAAAATGAAATTAAAATATTAGGTTAAAAGTATGAATAAGAAAAATTAACAAACAGAAAAGCAAAATTTGAATTTTTTTTATTCTTCATTGTTTTTAATTTACAAACACAGTTGTGAAAAAAGCAGCAAAAAATAAAATAGAAATACTTAAAATAATTATAATCAAGTGAGGATTAGATAAAAGTACATTCAAAATTTTATGAAGAAAACATCTTTTGAACTGATGAATATGTATTAATACTTACCATTATATCTGTTAATACATATTATTCCTTTTTAATATATATCTTTAATGTTTCATTCTTTATACCAATAACAAAGTCGTAGTTGGATAAACAAATTATTCGCAGATTCATCTTTAACTCATGGACAACTTCATCTAAACATATTTGATTTGCACAACTTCAAAGCCTTTGTGCAATATATGTATATACTGGTCTAGTTTTTTCAAGGTGTATATCTCATGGAAATGGACTATTTTATGCATCACAAACACCATGATCTGATATTTGTACGAAAACAACAAACCAGTGATCCTTCACATTCTCATGTCCATATCTCAACATTTTTTGCCATATGGCCATAAAATCAAACTCGTTTATATCCAGAACATTAGTCTAAAGCGGGAATTTAATCTATCCATCAAATAAATGTGCCTAAACAGATTCCTTCTCCAGTCAAGATACAATTGTGAGCCTACATACACCTTAACAAAGTAGAAAAACTACATGCGCAAGAAGAACTGATCAATGGAGGTAGGTCATGATGATACAGCCAAAGATTCCAGGCAGAAGTGACGTGTATGGTACCTGACTTCCATTCTGGAGCTAATGATTCCAAAAAGTGCTGGACGGTTTGGATAAAACAAAAACCTACTACTCCTGAAGACGAAAAGGAAATTTTGATTAACAGAAAGAAGGGAGTATATTCATGTCATACTTTTCACCCTAAGGTGATTATCAAAGAAAAAAACGAGAGAAGAAATTGTTAGGAGATCATTCCTAAATCATCCACTTAGGATGACCATGTTTGACAGGATATTGACTTGTTACTTGGTGATCTAATCTTCGACCAAAGAACTATCTGGCACTTACCAAATCAGAGTAATCTTATAGAATGGTTTTTAGAGAAATCTAACGCTGATCAGTGTGTTTTAGGACTTTCCCTTCTTTCCCAGGTATCATCAGCGATGTGTTACCACAATCCACAACGTACCAACAAAACTATTCATACATGCCAAGTTCACTTGACAACCAATTAACACATTCATGAGATTTATTTGCTAAATTCAACAGCAAAGGCATAAATTACAAGGCACACATAATTCGTAGTTAGCATTGCAATCTAGACAATCTTATTTTCAAGTTTCCTATTCAATGCAAACTACTGAGACTCAAAGACCAGCATACGTACAATGACCGCTACAGATGCATTAATCATCAATATCATATCTCCTAATTCATGTTTGCCGGTGCCCATGTACATTATATCAAGAGGCAATGCTCTCATATTATGATCATAATTCACAATTTTGCTAGTAATCTGAACACAAAAGAAATTCACTCAAGCAAACACCGAGAAAGAAACGAATATTTCAATGGACAGGAAAAATGAAAAGAAGCAAGATGATGGGGTTAAATTAGTTCTGCACAAAAAATAAAAGATAAATGGTACCTGTTCCATGGGTGCAGCTTCATTATCCCCTTGTTCTTCATCTTTATTTGGTTCAACCTCAGCCTCATCACTGACCTTTTTTTCATCTTTTTCAACTGTGTTTGAACCACTAGTATTGTCCAATGAAAATTCTGCAGGAAGCTGACCAGAGTTCAACGCCTGCCACATTGTATCATTGAGAGTGCATTATTATTAGGCCTTATCATGAAACAAAATTGTGACAGAAAAATATGGCAATCCTCCAACCAAGCACGAATCGATAACCTTTTCCAGTCTTGCAACCTCTTCAAGGGTCTGGGAATTCACAATGGCAGCCTGCATAGTAGAAAGACAACAAAAAATGAAACCCATGCTTCTATACAAATAATAAATACTGTTTATGTAAATTGTTAAAACAAAAGAGGCAGTATCCATTACAAGCGCTCTGCAATCTCTGAAGATATTCAGACTGTTGATGTAAACAACTACTACTAAGGTTGGGAAAGTTTACAAAATTCTATTAAGGATGTTAACGTGCTTGTCTTTCTGAACAACACACACAAGCAATTGTTTAAAGCTAATTGCAAGAATAAATTTCAACAATTAATTTTGCATAAAATTCACCCCCTCATTGTGTGTACTTTCAGAGGACTTATTGTATAAACATCCTCATCTTCCAATTATGAGCACAGCAGTAACTTAAGTTTTACATAAGATGATAAGATGAAAGCAAAATAAAGAAAAGGCAATAAGAAGCCATTGACAACTGCATTACTTTCCGTAATCATAACCGCTAAATCGTCAAGTTCTTTATGATAATGAACTCAGTACCTTGATTGCTATAATTTGCTCGGGTGTGGGCGCCACCTTTTGATTCTGTTTATCCTCTGCAACTTCTGTAACGTTTTTAACCTCACCAGGTGTGAAAGTCTTTACAGGTTCCTTTTTAGCCTGCTCTTCAGCTTCTTTAGATGCAAACAATCTTTTTGCTTCATCTCTCTCCTACATGGAAGCCATTGAAAATTAAATCACTATGTGAGAGAATGCTCTTTAAAAGCTATTGAGATGTTTTATGCAGCTTGACCCAAAAACCATTTAATGTCCCAGGAATATGAGGCCATGAAGGAGTACATTCAAATTACAGAAATAGAGCACAAAGAATACAGAAGTTACATTCTTACAAAACTTTCACATTCCAACTACTTTGATAACTCAAGGAAAAACTCTTGATTGTCCTCAGGAGGGTTCTTATAGCGATTAATTGATTTTACAGGATAGTTTTTTTTAACGTAACTTGAAATTATAGGCCACAATATTCTAACTTTATCGATACAAAATCTTATCCAGTGAATGACAATTTACAACAAGCTCCATTAAGACCTAACTCACGCTTTGCATGAATTATACCACTTCAATCTCATCACACAACTTTATCAAGAAAGAAGCACCCTCACCTTGCTTTTAACTTTCTTGAAATCAAGGACCCTTAGTGATTTTAGTTTGTGTATCACATACAACCTATAATTTGGCTTCTTGGTGATGTTGTTATCCAAAAGACTAAGAAACTGAAGCTTGGGAAACGAGGCAAGAGGATCAATCTCCACCAGATTGACAAGCCTATTATTTGTTAGAACCAAAGTGTGCAATTTGGGCAGGAACTCTGAGAAGAAAGAAAAAGAAATAAGACAGACAAGAATGCAAAACCACATCCCTTAAAGTATGTCTTCTAGTAACACCACTTTGCTTACCTCCAATGTTGGGATTGATACGAGTAATTCTATTGTTATTAATAAGCAAAGTCCCCAACCGATTAAGAAAGGGCAAATTTTCAAGCTTGACTATCTCATTGTCGGACAAATCAATGGTATCAAATTGATCCTGTAAAAAAAAGAAAATAATAATAAAAATGCACTCTTTTTGCGAAAGAAAGCAGAAAAATAGTATAGAGAAAAGTACCTCAGTAGCGCCCAAATTTTCGATAACAGGAATCTTATTACCTGAAAACAAAGAGTGAGAGAGAGGCATAAATTCGTTGCTCTTGAAGAAATGGAAATGTAAACAGAGAGTGAGGGGTTTGAGTTGAGCAGACCTCGAAGATCAAGTTCCCGCTCCTTGAGGGCGTTGAAGAAGTGAGGGCTTTTCCATATCAAGTCTGCAGTAAGCCTCACCATGCCTCCTTCTTCTTGATCTTTATCGCACTATTCTTCTCTTCTCTTCTTCACCTTCTATGTATGTCTTATCAATTCTATTATGCTACTACTAAAGACTATAAAAACTATGTCTGTCTGTGCATTGCAAAAAAGAGACCAGCACCAGAGCTTCTTCGTTAACCTAAAAAGCGTGCCAGTGTCAATTCATTTTTGTTCCTTATTGGGCCTTCCTTCCCATTTACATTTCACAAGGCCCATCTTTATCTAATTTTATTTATGACATCTATTTATTAATTTTTATAATAAAAAATAGCTTATGTACTAATAGACGGAAGATCTAATTTTCTGTTTCTGTTACGGTGTTCCTATCATGTTCCAGTTATAGTGTTTCGGTTATGGTATTTCTATCATATTCTATTAAATTTTGTTCACATATTTATTTAGACCCTATATAAATATACAGGTAAGATTTAATAAAACATAATTAAATCAGAGTAACTGAAACATAAATTTGATGTGAATCGATGGTGGCACGTGTTATTAATTAATAATTTTATATTATAAAACTTAAAAGTCTTAGAAAATAAATTAATATCATCGTTATTATTATTAACGTCTACTTGAAATTTCGTTAAGTCAGCGAAATTTGAGAAGATCCGGTAATACGCAATTTTACTTTTATATAATGAAAAGATTATTACCGATAAAACCATATTAGAAATCAAATTAATATATTTAGCTTAAAACTAGGTTAGTGTTGTAAATCAAATACCCAAATAGTAACCAACAAGAGAATGAAAGACACAAGTAATAATTCACTTCTATTCTTT
>JAOTBA010000003.1:6354759-6367276 GCA_025629845.1 Erythroxylum squamatum | reverse complement strand
ATACTAAATTAATTTTCTTCTTCTTCTTCTTCTTCTTCTTCTTCTTCTTCTTATTATTATTATTATACTAAATTAATCTTCTTCTTCTTCTTCTTCTTAACTTTATTATTCTTATTATTATTATAACTTTTCTATTTATTATTATTCTTATTATTTTTATTTGTATTATTCTTATTCTTATTCTTATTAACTTTATTTTTATCATACGAAATTAATTATGTTATTATTATTATTATTAACTTTATTATTCTTATTTTTATTCTTATTAATTATTGTTATTTATTTATTTATTTATTTATTATTATTAGTATTATTATTATTATTATTATTATCTTTATTATTCTTATTATTATTATAAAATTTCTACTTATTATTATTCTTATTTTTTTATTTTATCAATTATTTTTAATTTGATTTTTATTACTAAATTTCTTGTTATTATTAAATTTTTTCTTCTTCAATTCTTTTTATTTTTTTTATTATTAACTTTATCACAATAAATTCTATTTTTTCTTAAAATGTAGCAGAAACTGAAACTCAAAAGCACAAATATTAAAGCTACAAAATTTGCAAAGAACAGCATAATTGGTAAATCTCAGATAACATGACACTACTGATTACAGTCTAATGTGCAGAAAGAAACTGAATAACTTGACAGTATGAGCTCATGGTTGGTTGCCAACTTACAATTAAGCAATGCTCCTCAATTTGAAGAAGCGGTATTTATATATGTTGATATCCAAATGGTCAAAGGTATATGAAGAAGGAAAAAGTAGATATGGTTCACGTCTCAACATGGTACATTTTCGGGATAATATAAAGAAGCAGGCGAAGAAACTAAGGCAAGACGACAAACCAAGTTGGTCATCACCACCTAAAAATTTCTTCACCGAAATATGATTCTTCTTACCTTTGAAAGACGAATTCACAACATTCACTTCAAAGCATTGAAAATAACATATATGAAGTCCAAGAAGCCTGTTCCCTTGAGGAGACCTTTACCAGTCAAGAGTTCTAAATCTAACAACAATAAGAAGCCAATTACTGTTGCCTTTCCATTTATCAACTCATTCTTTCCGGTGAAACCGAACCCATCTAGATCCTCATCCACCATCATTTTTACCTAAAATATAATAACGGATTAAACATAGCAATTCTACATAGGTGGGTTTGAAGAACAAACAAATCTTGTCTGTTTTCTGGAGTAAACAAGTCAAAGTATTACCTCATCAACGTTGACATCACTTGCAGTTACACCAGGCTGAGCCTTTCCACTGAATACAATCTCTGCTGATGCATCAGATTTTACAATTCCTCTCATGCTAATGTAAATGTTCTCTTGATCATATTTCACAGGATAAACATAAAGTGTCCTTAGAGCAGGTGTGAGGGCTCTCAACACAGGGTTCTTTGGATACCATGCTTTGATAGCTCCAGTTCGCAGATCAAATGTGCTATCAGTTGTTGGGCAAACTATACAGCCATCCCGTAAAAAGAAGGTATTTCACGATCTCTAGTTGGTCATGCCTCGGAACAAAAAAAGAACAAGGCTTCTGAAGGGAAACAAATTTGTGATTAGCCAAGGAGACTCTTAAGCCTGACCAACTAACAGAGTAGATCTGTGAAAAGGCTATGGGAAATCCATGAAATAATTTAAAAGACATGCCAAACAGAGATATAGCAACCAGGAAAAAAAAAACTCAACTACATCAAGCTACCATCTTTAAGCAATTACATAGAAACGGGTATCTTGACTAACGTTGTTTACTCTTTGGAATTTAAATCAGTTCAGAAGGAAGTGAAGTACACAAGTAACAGTTCCTAAAGGCTTCTCCTTTTGTTCTTCGCTATGTTTTCCTTTCTCTCTTACAGAAATCAAAGATATAACAATGAAAAGCAAGATCAAACCTGAGTGAGCTTGGCGTTGACGAGGCCCTCAGTGTAGGCACCTTCAGCGGGAGACCTATTCTCAACAGCAAAAACATTATCTTTATACCACAACAGCAGTATGGTCTCTCCTTCTTGAATGATCACTCTTCTCTCGCCGTTTGGCTGTTGTGTGGTCTCTCCGTCTTGAATGATCACTCTTCTCTCGCCGTTTGGCAGCGCCGCCAGCGGCACTACCAGAATGGTAGGGTTTAGTGAAGGATGAAGATAGATGAGAGAGTACGGTGGCCATGGAGGAGGATGAGCGAGCGAGAGAGAGAGAGGGAGGGCTTGACATAGGTTTAAACGTGAGAAGGGTAAAGTTGTCCTCGACAAGAATGGTTATTAATGGAATACGTAAAGATAGGTAGCGGTCCGTTTTACCTATTCCTCGAAATTACAGAATAGCTATTTTTGAAGAATACTTATTCTATATTTGATGTTAACCAAACGCAGGTTTAATGAATAGGTAGGAATATGTTAGGAATAGGATAACTATTCCTTCGAACCAAACGTCCCGTTAGTTTCATCAAATCTATCTAAATTCTTAATTATCTAAAACCACAAATATTGATAAAAAATTGCATTTTTCAAAATAAATATTATCAATTTAACTTAAACGAAACATTCCTTTAATAATTTCTAAAAAATTTAAAATTTTGTTATCAATGTCTATAAAAACAATAACAACAACTGCACTCCTATTAAAAAGAAAGGTCGTTTTTGATAGACATATAAATAAATACGTCCACAAAGAATAATAAAAAATGCAATTTAATACACAATACAATACATGTAAATAGGGGCGGATCCAGAAATTTTATTGAGTGGGGGCAAAATTTTAATTGGAGCAAAATTTTATTTTTTTTTGTGGGGGCAAAATTTAAAATAATAATTTTTTTTCATAAAATTTGTTGGAGGCAGTGGGGGCAAGTGCCCCCACTTGCCCCCATTGTAGCTCCGTCCCTGCATGTAGAATATAGTAAAATAAATACAGACACTAGGAAAAAGACAAGTAACAAAAGAAATCAAACCAGCCAATACAAGGCATTAATTAGATTAAGTAAGACACTACTTATGTCAAATAATTAGGAGGAAAGTATCACTTTAAAAATTTATAATATTAATAAAAAACTAACTATAAAACAAAACTCGAAGAAAAATGCTTAAAAAGTTTAAGGGAACCAGAAAGATCTCTCTAAATGAGATATTTTATTCGTATCCCAGTACATTAAGGTTTTCTATTGCAAACACGTATTTGATAAGTTATAGCAAAATCATATTATTTTTTATTACTTCTCCTCAGTTTATACGGTATACAATTTATGGAAAAGCTACCGTATACAATTTATACGGTAGTTATGAGTTTATGGAAAAGCTAATTTATGATCGTCATCTTAATATTCCCTTAAACTCTCACTAAAATGAAACATTAGAGGAGATTTGATAATACACAATTTTATCTCTACTTAATAAAAAGACTATTTCTAATAAATCAACATGTAAGAAAAAACGAATTTATGTCAAGAATACAAAATATTTAAATTTTAGTAGATTTAGTATAATTTAATTTTAAGTTAATAGATTAATTTTGATTTAATTAAATATAAATTTATTAAGTCAAATATATAATTAATCTTAAAATTTACATTTTCAATAAATTGAATCATATTTATTTAAATTAGATTTAAGTTGAATTTGAATTAGGAAACCCTAAATTTAAATTAAAAACGAAATATAAACTTTTTAATAATTTCTAAAGTTTGAGCAAATTTAATTTCAAGTCCACTTATTCAAACTCGGTCAAATTCAAATTTAAATAATTTTGAAACTTATTTGACCATTTAGGTCTTAATTTGCACTATAAGAATATTTGACGATAGTATGAACATTTGAGCGACAAGATCTAAGTGGGGAACAGTTCTTCTGTCAGAAAAATGTGCGGAAGAGATAAAGACTAAAGAGAGTACTCTCGCAATTACGTGACCTAAGTAGGATAGGATGGTGGTAGTAAATATATTCTTTGCAATTAGGTTAAAAGTTGGAATTTTACCAAGTAATTTACAGGATTACCTAATGGCTTTCCTGTATCCTCCGTACAAAAGGCAAACTAAAAGAAAACCGACGAAGCAGGTAACATTTTACAGCCTAGGTGGAGGCGTGGAGCAGGCCGGCGAGAGCGGTGACGCTGCAACCTGCTATGGGGCCTAGAGTTGGCAATGGCGACAGCAGTGACGAAGGTGTTTCGAAAAAAAATGAAGAACAGAGGAGAGAAGGAGAAAGAGAAGAGTTAAAAAGCAGAGAGAAAAACAGTGAACTTTAAAGAGAGACATACATATTAGTTAATTCATAATCTACTTACGAGAGAGACGGTTACAATATTTATAGTCGTTAACTTTTCTCTTTTTCTTTCTCTCTTCTGATCTTCATTTTTATTCGAAACGGAAGGCTGGAGTGCGTGCTGGTAATAGTGCGACAGACTGAACGACTAAGCGAGGTTGAGTGGCGAGTGGGGACAGTGGGACTTCATCACAACTGGCAACGGTGGCAAGTGTTGGCAGCGACGATGGGATGGAGGGGTGACTGCACCTGAGGCTTGAGAGTGGGAGAGGCTGGGGAGTGAAATGACATCCGCTTGTTGTATTAGGGTTAGTAGGACATGGGTTTTTGTTCTTTTTGCAATTTGATCTTGCAAAATCTTAATTTTACAAATTCGTCCGAAACTATGCTGGTATTATGAATACAGGTTGATACCGATCTAAATGTCGGCATTGATTCGGTACCTTCGACTGGTGGGGACAGATCCTCTGTCCTCTTCCCTGTCCTTACCCAGTACCTAGTTCATTTGAGCCAGTCCATTCATATAGGATCTATATTCATATAGGATCTATATGAATAGACAGCTCAGATGGGCTGAGTACAGGGTAGGGGGATCCCCTTCCTCGACTGGTAGGGTACTGAAAGTTACTTTACTGTTTCCCAGCTTAGTAAAATAATATATATGGTACCTCATGTCAGCAGGATTTATACTTGGCGTTGATATTTTATCATGGACAATCAAAAAGCTGAAAGGTGATGATACACACGAAAACAAAACTCTATTTCCTCAAGTTCAATCTTTTTCGAAGATCGAAATGAAATCTTTCCGATTGCATCTATAAATTAACAAATAACTTTCACCTCCAAGTTGTGCTGAATCAGTATTTCTTTTCTAGTAGATACTGCTTCATGAAAATAAACTCCTGGACAATAGGGAACAACAAAACTCTTTGTTTGAAGTGCCCTATAGTATCCCTGAGCTTGAGAGCATATCTGAATTTCTTGAAAGAGCACAATGGATACACCATAATATGAATAAAATAATTTTAAGGGCAACGAAAATGGCTATCAGGGCTATCGGAAATGTCATCGAAGGTGCTCTACCTAACATTCAGCTTACATGTCATGCAGTGTTCTCAATGCAATGTTCTCCACTGCTATAGACCTTCAGCTTCTGACCCCGCAGACCATTCCAAAAGGCTGCAGCAGTTACTACTTTCTTGCCAGCAAGCTGAACTTCTAATACCTGATTGTTTTACCAAACCATCAGAATTAGCAATGCAAACTAGCTTGTGATTTGGATTCAGTTTCACAAATTACTGAAACGAGCATAACGGATCATCATCCGTATCCAAACTTTTCTGAACAGGTCTGCTCTTCAATATCATAACTAGAACATTTTACTTTATTTATAAACTTTTCATTTTTCTGGCAACGCAACAAAGGCTATCCTGAATGTCAAAATTCTGGAAATATAACATATGGTGCAGGATGGTTGAACAAACCTCCAGTGCCGTGGACCTTCCACATGGGAACACCAAAGCACCCCTGTAAAAAGTGATCTCATCCACTTCATTGTCTTGAGGAACTCCCAGGAGGAGAACTCTTGTGGTAATGATCTTGAGTTCTAACTCACTCTGATTACCTTTGCTGTCTATAAGTAATACTTTAGCTCTCGTTCCTGGCCATCCTGCAAATGCACGAACCTAAAAGGATTGGATGTATTCAGTGCAAGGTCACTTTAGGTGGAAAAACGAGAGCTTACTTTATTATGTAGTACCACAGCTTCCTGATCAAAGGACAACCAAGATTCCTCGGGAGTTATCTGCATGAAGCAGAAATATTAAGCAAGTCTTGATCCAATATATGCACTGTAGAAAAGGACTAATTAGAAACCTATTTTGGGATCAAACAATTTAATCACAATAAAACAATAGCTTGCTTATTAGTGACCTAATTATTCAATGTCCTCAAAACCTGGACCAACAGGGAAAAGAAACAAGTGATACGAACAAGGAGAAGAAATTAAAACAACTTCATTAGTGACTTTGTGACCCTTTTCCATCAGATATCGAATTAGTCATTTTATCATCTCATTAAGCTTCAAATTCTTTTCATACAAAGTAGGATCTTCTGTTTTCTTTGTAAGCCATTATGACACCATGATTAACCACAACAACTACCGACGAAAACCCAATGAGAGGCTGGCTCATGCTTTTCACTTCAAAAACTTCTAGTATGTAGAACTTTTATTGCAAATCTACCAAACCTCATTGAGAACAGTTATGATGTCGACCTACAAACAACATTTAAGATAACAAAATAACAAAAAATCCATGCTGGAAACATTCAAATACAGAGCAGATAAGGAGACCATGATTGGAAAAGATAAATTCTAACATTGACAGGATACACCAAACAGGATCTATTAACCTTATAAGCCTGTATTCTAAAATACACAAACAAATGCAGAAGTACCTTTGGAGCCAAGGTGGCTTTAGAATCATCTTGAGGTTGAGCTTTCAGCTTGGCAGATCCATCAAAGATAGCGGGCAATTCATGAACAAGAAGTTTAGATCCTGTAAATAAAAGAGCATTGATTAGTAAAACAGACTTAACAGTAACATGAACCACATTGATGAGAAAATAGAGCTGGTATATCATAGATCAGTTTCTTAATAAAAAAATAGCTTTATGTTGAAGGAAAAGGAAGATTATAATTGATTGAGGCGAAGGAGCAGCAATAAGTACAGGGTGAAATTCCTAAGCAAGCAATATGAGAAAGGAGACCACCATGATTAATGTCATTATAATCATTATCCATCGTACATCATATGTATAACAAAATAGTAAAGACATGCATCTAGTTTGCTACCTATAAACTTGAATGTTAGAACAAAGTTGAGGATTATCGGGTTATTCAAACTACGTATTAGATTCCAGATAAAAAACAGAAATAACTACAGAGAAGTATAAGAAAAATACCAATTAATACATGAGAATTTAGCCGCATTAATGATAACATGGAAATAAGTATAGAAGAGACATGCCTTCTGAGAATAGCAATGCAAGCAAATCAGGAGCCTGCAAGAACAGAAGTGTAAGACATCAAATGATTTAAAAGCAACAATGCTTTATTAAGAAATGTAAATAAACAAAACAAGTATAGCTATTTCTCCAAAGATATTCATGGATATTACAAACTAATGATGCAATTTACAATCTGTAACTAGAATCACTACTCTGTAGGGCTAAGGGCTTATGTGCACTGAATAGTGAAAGAGATTATAAATGTAACAAGAATGTAAAACTACAATTCTGATGGTGGTTGTCTTTCACAAATATGACTTCCAGAGTTCACAAGCACAAGTATGAAACACAAGTATATACTTCTAATTGGTCAATTATTAAAATATGACGAATATTTGCCTCGAATAGAGTCTAGAATGCTAGTTCGTGGAACCTGTTTAAAAGATTTCACTAAACTTAACAGATCTCCAACTATAGCATGCTACAGTGATTGGTTATTGATACAGTATAACTAGTTGAAGAACTGGATCCTAAGTTTCGCAGCTGCTATAAATAACATAGAATAGTAGTATCCCTACCTTAATTTGATCATCAACTTCCAGCCTTTCACAGGAAATGATAGGGCCAGCATCTAGAGCACGAACAGTGAATGCCAATGATACTCCAGTTTCTTTAGCACCATCCTAATGCAGAGATTTTAGTGCAAATTTAAGATAAGATGTAGTACAAGGGCCTCTAAAAGTGTAAGGGAACCTGCAAAGCTCTTTGAACAGGAGCAGCACCACGGTAAAGCGGCAGTAGACTTGGATGTATATTCACTGTCCCTGGGAAAAGTATATTTGCACTTGAGAAAAATTCTAGGACAAGAATTCAGGTTACATTAAACAGAGAGTACATATATAGCTAATTGTTTTCCTCTTATACTTTGTCTAAGCATGTGTTTGTACCAACTACTTTTGTGCTAAGAGTCAAAGCAAAGAAAAGGAGGCCCAAGAAAGTTGAACAAAAGCATACAAGACAAGCACTAAGAGACAAAAACATAGAAGGACATTTACAGCTCCAGACGTGTCTGAGTGACAAACTAACGAGTTTTCATAACAGTATAGAACGGATAGCCATGTTTTCTTTTTGAAAAGTAAATGAATAATATTAATATATAAAGGTTTGTACATAAATGATCAAGCCCCGGTTAAAAGGTTCAATATTGAAACTAAAACAGCAGTCTCTCATGAGTTCACACGTACATATCAGCCATAGGAATGGATAGCCATGTTAACAAGATCTTTACATGACCAAATTTGGCTATCGTCTTAAAGTTGGGCACAAAAACAGCAATTTAGTTTCATTAAGTCACGTCCAATAAGCATTTAGTTCCCATCTAATCAATAACCCAAACCAAAAAAGAATATTTAGAAAACAGAAAAAAGAACAACCAAATCCATCATATGCTGTTGTCCCACATAAGAACATCGCCAGGATTTGGAATTTGGAGACACAAATCTTTCACAATTCTGAAAATTTTTCCCTTGGCATCCAAATTGCAAACCCAAGACTCCCATCATTAGGCGGCCAGACAATGGCCACTAACAACGAAATATTTTGAACCACTAAATTGCAACAAACTTAACACAAGTATTGATCATAAACTTCAACAGTCCATTGTAGAACGGCAACAGTGCAGTAAAATTTTTCATGTATTAAAACATTAACTAAAGAGAACATTGTATTTACACCACAGAATGATTACAACTCAAAGCTTAGAATTACATTACGTTGAAGCAGAAGTAGCAAATATGAAGGGAACATTAGACTAGACTGAATGGAACAAGATTGCAAACCAGGAACATTATTTTTGTATACTAAACCTTTTGTATTATTCTAGATCTTTTGGGCACTTTAGATTGTATATAATCTTTTATCAATAAAATCCGTTAGCTTTCGAAAAAAAAAAAAGCAGAAGTAGCAGATGGATGAAAGTTTGCAATTCATTAGCGCAAGAAAAATTCACTAACCTTGTGGTGGAACATTAAGAAACTTGGTAGGTAAAATATTCCCATATGCTGCTGTAACACAAAGTTCTGGCTGTAATGCTCTTAGACTGGACAAGAAGGAGTCCTGTGTTCAAGAAGAAGGTTCAGGTGTTACCTTCACAACTCATTATCTTCAAAACAGAGTGAAACAGTTTTCACAGGTCATGATAAAAAGTCCTCAAAATTCATAACCTTCTTCAAGACTACTTCAGTGCCTAAAAATTTGCTAAGTTGTGGAGAGGTACGGCATATGTAGAGAGTAGGAGCATGATCAGAAAAATGAAAATTCTCCAATGGACAACAATGAACATATTGCAAAGAGATTTTGCTAGTGAAAGTCAATAACTACCTCTCCAGCTCGTTCAGGCGTGAAAATGAGGTCGGAAGGGAAGCCTTTGTCAAGAGCATACTGAGCAACAGGGGAAGGCATAAGCTTTTTACCTCGTCCACTTCGAGCAGGTGGCTGCGTAATAATTGCTGATACCTGAAGAAAAAAAAATCAATAAATGCATCACTTCTACGCCAACCAACAATGCTCTTATCATTTCTCCACAAATTTTAGATTGAACTCGCATGGTCATTACGGAGAACTACCCACATCAAATTGCAGATAACATTATTGGATTCCAAGGCCAGAGGACCAGCAAAAGGAAACAAAAAAGATAAAACAATGTTAGCATATTTAACTTTTAACAGTTCCTTTTTTTAGTCTCCTCCAATTCCCAGTGCGAGTCAACGTGTGATTGCTGGGAAACGAAATTAAAGAAAAACAAACAAAATGAAGTTGTCTTCAAGGATAACAAATGAAAAGGCATCATAAATTCAACTACGCCACTCGATTTGAGATTTTCTTCCTATTACGAGCATTTGCATCTCTCACAAAACTCAATGAGATTTAAGAGAAATATGATTCCAAAAGCTTACATCTTGAGCTTATCATAAGAATTTAGTTTTGTTCTTCATAGTTCCAAAATCCAAATGCACGAACTTTTACCTCGAACTCCGAATTGGGGGCCGAAGAAGCGTTGAAAAGAGCGTCAAGAACAGTTGTAGAAACCTAGAACACGAAACCCACTTCCATAAAAACGTAAACCAGCACACGTACTAATGTAGTACATTCATGCAAGCAGAGTGTTATATAGAGTTGAATGGAAGATACCTGGGGAGACCCTAAGAAGACAAGTCGTTTCTTGTTAGAAGAAGAAGAAAAAGAAACCGGCGTTGCCGTTGAAACCTGTGAATTGCAGCAAAAGAGACGACGCAGCCTGAGTGAACAGTTCATAGCTATCTATGAACTGAGAACTGAGAACTGTGACTGCTTGGCTGGCTTGTGGAAGAGACAGCCTATCCAGTCTACTTATTAACTGTAGTCCTCATCAAAGCTTCACAAAGAAAGGGTATATCAGTATATGACAGCAATTAACTGAAAATCTCTTCGTAATATACAACCTTCTCGAGATTATTTTTAATAAAAATATTAAAATAAAATACAAATAAATATATGTAAATAAAAATAAAATAGATAATATAATAAATATATAAATAAAACAATAAATATATAAATATATAAAAAATACAGTAATAACATTAGGGTGAAATCTAGCTAAGGTATAAAATTTTTATAGGCTTATTTTTAATTAGTAAAAAATAAATAAAAATGTTAAAAATTAAAATATTTTTATTTATTACTGTATATTTTAGGTTGAATTAGATTTAATAAAAATTAATTAATTAATTTGTTACATTTTTTTTAAATTTGCAATAATTTCTCATTTCAAAAACTAAATAATTTAAATGGTTTTAATTAATTAATTTTTAATTATTAAATAAAATAGTATTATTTTAAATAAAATATTTATAAGTAAATTATGACACTTCTATTTTACATTTTATTTTAATATAAATGTATAAATTTTTAAATACCTATAATATAAAATAATTAATCAATAAATAATCTCATTTTATTCATACAGATTTATTCTGAAAAAAAAAACAGAAAAAATATAATTAAAAAATTGAACAAATCAAAAGTCAAAAAATTATTATTATTAATATTGTCTTTAAGAAGTGAAATAGAAGTAGTGTAATACTGCTGTAAGGAGGAAGCTTATCAGATCCGACACTTCAACACCTCAGCTTTCGGATTTTGATTGAAACCTGATAACAATGTCTTCGGCCTTTGTCAATCTCGAGGATTCTCCTATGTTCGAGAAGCAGGTGAACCCTTTTGCTCTTGTCACTGTCACACCACCCCTGTTTCTTTCTTCATTTGTTGCAACTGACGTTTTCAGTTCAATTAAATGTTGAAAATGATTGGTTTTCCAGATTTTTATAATGTGATTATGATTTTTCAAGTCATTCGTTGTCTTGATGATACTTGTCCGTTTTTGGATCCTCGTCTTGTGTAACGTCTCAATTCGATCCCTTTTCAGGGTTTGTTCATCTATAAAGAAAGATGAATTGAGAGATCTTAAGAATTTGTGGAGGCATTTGAAGGTTGTTGCATTTTTACTGTTGTGGGCTGGGACAGAGTTAGAAATTTTTGAAATTTTATAGGCTTATGAAGAAGTTCTTCTATTCCTATTCCTTGTGTAACTAACTAACCTGAAAGTTTTGAATTTTGGCTCCGATTTCTTGTGCTCTCTTATCACCGGTTTTTTACACTCTTTATAGCATTCTCTCTCTGGTTTACTTGCTGAAGGTGGAAGCTTTCTCTAGATATTATTCTTTGAATGTGGATTAACTGGTCCTTACCTGTTTCTTATGAGAAGAATGAGACTTGGTGTAGAAGTGATGTTTGCTCCTTTATGCATCACAGATTTGGGAAAATGCATTGCAAAAGGGGCTATTTTGGGTTTATCAGTATAGTGAGCTGAATATTTAAATAGTATTTGTTATTCTACCATGTATTTCCGTATTGTATATACAAGCCCTAGAAGAACTTCTAACTAGTCATTGCCTAAGTAAGCAACTGATTCGGAACAAGAAGACTGGTTTTGGATAGGGAATTTAGTGATCATCAGGGGTAGGAAAATTATTTTTTGTTTTCAAGACGAACGTATACAGGAAAAAGACATAAAGAAAATAATAAATTGAAAATTATTTAGAATCTATCTGTTCATGAAATTTAAGTATTTGATGGGCCAAAGCCAGCAGTCCGTTATGTTTATCAAAGGAGGAAGGATAGGGGTTTCCCGAGAGCTGGATCCATT
>JAOTBA010000003.1:6326550-6340112 GCA_025629845.1 Erythroxylum squamatum | reverse complement strand
TTCTTTCACTTCAATCCTTTTTTATTTTCCAAAGAAGAAGAAACAAATAAAGACTGAAAAGCGAAGTGTTGGTGGGGAATCTAGAAGCCTGTAGGACTGACTATTCCCCCCAATTTGTTGATATTTAGTTACAAATCCAGAGAAGAAAAGAGAAGAAGCGAAGAAGAGAGGAGAAGAGATGGCTTTGAATCCTGATTTGTTTCCGAATGGAATGCCAGTTCCTTTTGTGAACGAGGTGTTTGTGTTAGCCAGAGATGGCGTCGAGTTCGAGGTCGATAAAATCCCTGGGTCAGTCCGTTTCCTATTGTTAAATATATCTTGAATTGCATTCCTGAATTGATTTTCTCTTATTGAAGAAAAAAGAGATCATTTCATTGTTATTTCCTGACTTTATGATAATGATTATGATGCGTTGATG
Organism: Erythroxylum squamatum; assembly: GCA_025629845.1. NCBI lineage: Eukaryota > Viridiplantae > Streptophyta > Magnoliopsida > Malpighiales > Erythroxylaceae > Erythroxylum > Erythroxylum squamatum. The sequence goes on along the minus strand of JAOTBA010000003.1, from coordinate 6,339,694 downwards.
TTACGCTTCTTGTAGAAGTCATGGAGGGCATGTTAAAGCTAAGGGAATCATCTACTTATCAAATATCCGCATGGTTTTTGTGGCCGATAAACCTGTTGGAGATTTTCGTGCTTTTGATTTGCCCCTGGTATTTTCGATTCAATTCTTGATTCAAATAGTATCTATGTTTGTGTTATAATTATATTCCCTAATCATAAACGTCGATAGTATTAACCTCTCATTTCTTGAACAAGTGAAGTGAATCATATGCTTGCCTGTGTAAGGCAATCCGTTGTGTTCTTTTATTGCCTTTGAATCTGGAAGATATCATAAGCTTGCATGTACAAGGAATGCTTTGAGTTACTTTGATAGAAAGCCTGAGTTTGAATCATGCTTCCATCATTAAAAAAATTGTCATCTTTTATTAATGTTCTTTCTTGAATTACATTGATTATTAGCTGATGGTCGTCGGATTCTAAAATTACTGCCTTCTGCAGCTATATGTCCACGGTGAAAAATTCAACCAACCAATATTCTTTTGCAACAATGTATCTGGTCTTGTGGAGCCTGTAAGTATGATAATGGAAGCTGAATAAGTGAACTTGTGATACTGTCTACCGTGTTTTGTCCTCATTTTCTTGGTTTGTCTCTACAGGTAGTACCAGAAAATGAGAACAGGGCTCTTTATTCCACACACACATTCAAGATATTGTTCAAGGAAGGAGGCTGTGGAACCTTTGTCCCATTGTTTTTCAACTTGATTAATACTGTGAGGCAACAGACCCAACGTCAGAATTTTGCAACGGGGCCTCATGTGGATCCTTTGCACGCTGCCCAGACTCCAGTTGATGAAATGATGAGACATGCGTGAGTGATGCTGTTAAATTGTTCTGCGATTCTAAATATTCTACATGACTTTTTTCTTCTTTAGATTTGGGGTTGATTTATATAGGTCACTCTAGATGGCTTATTGGTTTGCTTTGGTACATGATTTTGCAGATATGTTGATCCTAATGATCCCACCAGAATCTTTCTCCAGCAGCCCGCTCCACAGTCTGAGTTGCGGCGACGCACTTACCATTCATCCCCAGTCGAACGTGCTATATAGTTCATATATCACCAAACCAATAACAATTGTTCTGTTTACTTACTGTGTATTATATTCAGTTTGTACTTGTCAGGAAGTTCTCTCTTCATAGTCTGTTCATATCCCATGTGCTTTATCTACAGTTTATGAGCCAATCTTATACCTCTGCACCCTTGTTCGTTATGTTTTTCGATGCACAACTATGGAAGGATTAGCTAAATTGTGGAAATTTAAAATTGGCTGTGTTCATACTTGTCGAATCATGTGCTTGTGCAGTATTAATGAATCACTGCCCATATTTGATCACAGCTGAGCTGTGAATGTCCCCACCCTTTTGGACTCGTTTGAAGATGGATGATCCATCAAACAAATCTGTCAACTTTATCACGAGTAATTAAAATAGCTCAAGGACGCAATTTACTTGTAGAAAAGTTCCAACAAAAGATGATGAACCCTTTTTTGGGATTTGTCTCCATTTTGAGTCTCCAGAGAGTTTAAATTGATACCAAAACAATTGGTCTGGTCATTGAGCTAACACCTTTGAAAGGGAAATAACAAGTCAAAGAGGCGATTGGTTGGTTGGAGTGGAACTATATACTGTATTATGCTACTAAGCTCCATTGATGATTAAGCTACTTTGAGCAGTTTGGTTGTGCAGAGTTTCATTCGAGGGAAAAAGGGAATGGAGAGTTGTTTGTGCAGTCCTACTCAGCATCATCTTGGAACTGCAATTGGGTCTCACCGTCAATTCCACAGTTTGTCTAATCACTCTCATCATCAAATTCATCTCAAACCCCAACGACACCAACTTCTACGGCGCACTACCAGAATCTTCTGTACCTATGATGAAAATGATAAGATCAGAAAATTACCCCCTTCTTCACCACCGCCATCATCATCTTCTTCTTCTTCTGGAATTCAACTTTACGGTCAGATTGAGAGGTACCCATTGATAACTTAGCAAATTTTGTGCTGGGGGATTGTTAATTTTTCACTTGCTTTCCCTTTCAGGTTACTTACAGAAGTTGTGAGACAATCTCAAGATGCTTTGGGTGGCTCCAGGGACTGGACTGAAGTCGAGGTGTTTGTCTTCTTGTTTGCTCCTTTAATCCCCAAGTTCGATTCTTTTTTTTTAATCGCCCTAAAATTTGAGGTTTTACTGTAGGGAGCATGGGTTCTTAATCCCGGAAGTTCAAGACCCAAGGCAGTTGTTCACTTCATTGGTGGCATATTTGTTGGAGCGGCTCCCCAGCTTACTTATCGTTTGTTTCTTGAACGCCTTGCACAGAAGTTAGTTGCTTACTGTTGACTACTTTCAATACTGTTGATTTTAATGAATCGCTGATTCAGAATGTAAAGCTGATGAGATTGGTTGCACTTTTTCTTTCCTTGAACCAGTGGTATTTTGGTGATTGCTACACCATATGCTAGTGGATTCGATCATTTCTATATAGCAGATGAAGTGCAGTTCAAGTTTGATAGGTGTTTTCGGTTTCTGCAAGAAACTGTGAGTTTTAGCATCCCGCTCATATTTTGACACAGTTTCGTGGGGGAAGAGTATAACCATTGATACTTGTTCTTCAGATACAAGATGTTCCTACTTTTGGTCTTGGCCACTCCCTTGGATCTGTCATCCACCTTTTGATAGGTATGCAAATTCTTTGTTTGCCATAATCTTCCTCTAAGTAGAGAACGGGTGTTTTTTCAGATTCTCTGTGATTGAAATGAATTGGCTGTATATTAGGATCCAGATATGCTGTACAAAGAAATGGGAATGTACTGATGGCCTTCAATAATAAGGTATGCAACTTGTTGATTGAATACAGATAGCAGACCTTGAAAAGAGTGAAACAGAATTACCAGAAGTCAAATGCTTTTTCTGGAAACCACCACTTGCATGCTGTTACAAATCTGAATTTGCTGACTGAATGAAACAAACTTGATAGGATCATTTCTTTCTTACTGTTGTTATTGGTAATTTCTTTTTCTAGTTAATGATTGGAATTCTCTTCACTTTTTCATTTCCCTTTTCTTTTATGTTTCCAACTACTAGTTTTAGAATATAATTTGAAGTGAGGCTGACAGTAAATTTTAAATACCTGCATACCTCTTATGTTTCCAACTACTTGTTTTAGAATATCATTTGAAGTGAGGCTGACCGTAAACTTTAAATACCTGCATACCTCCTAAAAAGCTTAGTGAATTGGACTTGAGGCTAACTTAATTTCTTTCCTAATTTTACAGGAGGCAAGCTCAGCTGTCCCTTTGTTCTCCCCTGTGCTTGTCCCAATGGCACAAAGCATTGGACCACTTCTCTCCCAAATTGCATCGTCACCATCTGTTCGCTATGGGGTGAGTTTCTAAGTTCACAATTGTTAATGGATTTGAATCATCCTATCTTCAAAGTGAAACTTTTTAAAATTGTATATTCATTTTAACTACTAGTGGACCTACAAGTGTTGTCGAGGAGAACAAGAATTTCATGTCAGATTATGCATCTAGGTTAAGGTCACCACATAAAATTTTAACTGTTGATACTGCCTTTGCATTTGAGATTGTCCTTTGTTCTTCAACAGTATTACTTGCCCCTTCTTTTACTTTGGAGATATTGCCATTACCATCTTTGTTTGTTCTAATTATAATTATTTAGATAGCTCATATACTGTATAGAGTCAATGGATTGGGGACATTTGTTCATCGTCTGTCCATGTCCATCTGTCTGTACGCCCAACCATCTGCCTATCCCAAAATTATCAGAGATCTAATTGTTGAGCAAAAGTTGTTAAGCCAAGAAATATTTTGTACAAAAAGAATAACCAATGACTATATAAAATAAATTTTCACTTAACTAACTCTCTAATTTATCACTATCGAAAATGCTTTATTATTGAACGTAAGTAACAAATCGTATAAATATGGTTAGTGGTCTGATCTGGTAACTAATCTGTGTCATTCTTATACAGATTTGTTCCAATCACAGAATTCAAGTTGAGTTTCATTTTATTGGCCTTGTATTTTAGAAATTCATATGGATGTGTCTACTCTTTTTAACATGTTGAAGCTAACTTCTGATCTTCTCTGTGTCTCTTCTTGTTTTTGCTTGATCATATGTCATAATTGAGTTGGTTGGCATCAGTCATTTATTTGTATTTTTTTTGGCCTCATTTTTCTCAGGCAGAGGTAACTTTAAAGCAAATAGAGAACCTTAGCCCTCCATTTATAAAGCAAGTATTTCCGCTGGTTGAGCAACTCCCTCCATTGTATATGGACTTGGTCAATGGAAGAGAAGATTTTACACCAAAACCTGAGGAAACACGACGACTTGTATGTATAACATTTAAATTTTTTCCTTAAGGGTTCACTTCATATTTTTATAATTTTTGTGAATGTAAATATCATCAAAATAAATGTTTTGAGTATCTTAACATTTTTGGATTCGTAGGATATTGAAAATGATAATTCGTGTGTGAAGATGATACTTCATACGCATTTATGACTAAATCTGACTTCATTGATCAATTGTAAAAGTATTTATACTAGTAGATTACAGACTGGGTCTGGTTTTTCTGTTTGATTATGCTTGTTTGTTGAGTTGCATGGAACCCTTGAAATACATCTACTTTCAGGGCTTTAATGGCTTAAAAGCTACAGCAATGAACTACAAGATCTTGAAAGTTCATCATAAAGCATCTTTTCCTAGTTTGTTAGATAGACTTGACTTTAAACCTTTTACTTCTTCAGATAAAGTCATATTATGGCATTTCCAGAAATCTTCTAATAAAGTTCAAGGATGATGTGATTGATGAAACTTCAGCATTAGCTAGTGTGCTTAGTTCAGAATCAGCTATAAGCTCAATGTTAGATATGTCAATTCGGTTCTTGCCAGGAGATCATGGACTTCCTTTGCAACAGGTAATATGGAGAAAAACTACTTAAATAGAATTTGGAGTATCCACATCAAATTAGTGATTCTGTGTCATGTATCCATCTAGCAGGCTGTCCCAGATGTGCCACCTGCAATGGCAGATGCAGTGAATCGTGGAAGTGAGTTTTTGGCAAATCTGACAGTTGGGACACCATGGGAAACAGTTGCTAAAGAAGTAGGCAACACATTAGGTGCAGATTCAAGAGTTATTCGTGCTGAGTTGTCCAAAGAATTGGACATGCTTGTTGATGTTATCACGTCCTGGATAGCTTCAAATACAGGTCCAAAACTTTTGAGATCACGAGCGGTAAGAGAGTAGCAATATATAGGAAATTACAGGAAATATGCCATGTTTATGTCATTCTACACCTTGTGATACATGTACAATCACAGAAGATTATATGAGATATTTCACAAAGAATCCATTGTGTAGACTGGCTGTGAAAGTACATTGTTGTGTGCTAGTGAACAGTGAAAAGTTCAATTAAGTGAGATATTTTACAAGAATCTATTATGTAGACTATAGTTGTATATACATAGTTTTGTGCAGGATGGATCACAATAGCAAGGTGTGCCACACGAATGCACTGCACTTTTCTACACGATCATTCTTCTCGCCGCCATAGGAATGCATCGCACTTTGTTGGTGTGTGCTAGTGACTAGTTTCAATTTATCAATCAAAAGGTGTATAATTTTCAAGTTTGAGAAGTACTATATGCACGTGATAAGTGATTTTAAACAATTCAATTCGGTTGGTTTGAATTGGATTTTAGTACACAAGGGCTTGATATATCAATCGATCCCGAAAGTCGTTCATGTCAAAGGTACATATTCAATAAGTCCAATTCACAACAAGGCGGACCAGTCAAAATTTCAAGCTTATGGTTGAAAGAGAATAGTTAAAATCACATAGCAATTTGCAAATATTTAGAATTTCTTACAACTACTCCGGTTCTAATATGGTGTGCTATAACAATATATTACCAGAGCTAAACCACCGGATATGTACATCAGATGGGGGACCTGTCATGAAGTACAATCCAGTTTCCAACAAAACGGGTAGGCATCAAACAGACACGTTGAGAAGCCAACATCTTTTATCATCCATAGAATCTATTCTTCATGATACAAGTACAATCCAAGACCAAAACGGGCACACGATCTGCAGAAAGCAATTTCCTCTGCTGCCGCAACTGGATCTTCAATGTGGCCATCACTGGGTGAGACTGTCCCGGATGACTCACGGTGTGCCTGAATTGCAACACATTTGGTTTTAGTTTCACAATAATCACAAAATAAACCTATAACGTCTTTCATGTTTCAGTCTCTAACAAACACAAACATGTATTTACAACATAAACAAGGGTAGACAGAATCTATACAGGTCTTCCCCATAAAAAATCAGATCCACAAATATTTCTAGGGGTACTACCAGAAGAAATACAGAAGTTGATAATATGACAACTGTTAACGTGACTTATTGAGATTGTGTGCAGCTAGTCCTAAACTTATACTCTTAACCGAGCATATCTTCATTCCAAAGAACCATGTGCTACTTAAATGATTAAATTTTCTTCACATGTATAAAAATGTCGCTGCTCTGTGTGTTATTGCGAGTGCAAGCAGACTCCACATAAAACAGTAGATCATCTTGAAGAAATAATTCAAATTATGAATTGGCCACGCAATTTACTAAATTTTACAAGATTAGCTTCGACTTTGTTTGAATCAGAAATCAGAATGCAGGTAACATCCCAAAACCTTTAATTGTGAGCATTGCTAGAATGTGCATAACTAGGAGGTAATAAAACAAACAAACCTCTCCATCAGATCCCCGTACGGTGACACGATACACAACTGTCACACTTCCGTTATCAGAGAATATAACATCCCGTATTTCTCCACACCATCCTGTAAAAAGAGGATGTTAACAGCTTTTTTGGTTCAAAAGAGAAAAAGAAGAAGCTTTGCAAGTTGCAATACAAGAAAGGTAGAAGAAGACTTTCTGATTCCAAATGAACAATGAAAAGACCAATAGTGAACGGCTAAATCATGCAACACATTAAAGGGGAACTGTTAACTTGGCTCACTTTCTTCAAGAATACAAGTCAAAATGGAAATTGGCAATGTTCAGATCAGATTGCAAATTGCTTGGGTGTGTTAAACCAATTAAGAGAAAAATTCCTCATAAAACAGGCAGGATTTATTGACAGAAGTATGGGAACATGGCAAATCTGAGTACAAAAATCAGAGGCAAAACGGAGCAATCAATTCGGAATAATGAGGCTCGTTCATACCCCATATACAATTTAACATAATCTCTCCTTTTCCTTTAACTTTTCATTTTAAATTCATTCAGATCATAATAAATTCATTCAAAGGGAGGCATAATATATACAAGTACTAAGGAAGGAATAAACGAACCGGGGGCGTAGAAGCTGAGCATACGATTGGCATGGTACCTGAATCAACATGAAAATATTCGAACAGATCAACTTCAATTTTACAGCAATCACAGATTAAACAGAATCGGGAAATATAGGTACCAGGGGATAAGAGTGGTATTAGGGGATTGGGGTTTGACAATGTTATCGGGAATCCTCTTATTGAGATCTCGAAGGATCTCGGCGAGAGGGCGAGTGATGCAAGACGAGTAAGAAGAAGACAACAACGATTTGGATTTGTCCAAGGGAACCACGTAATTGGAACTGGGCACTTTCTTTGCCTTATTATCACCATTGTTGTTGGTGTTGTGATTACAGTTACTACTATTACTACTGGTGCCGGTGCCGGTGCCGCCACACACAAGCCTCAGCCTGGACTTCTTATCTGATCCGTAACACGCAAGACGTGTTCTTGGGTTCATGCAATTCGTCGGAAAACCAAATTCCGGCAGTCGGAAGACCCCGGTAGTGTTGCTTTGCATTGTTGTCATTTGCTGCTCACCAACCCCCCACTCCTCGCACACGCACACACGCAATGAAACTGGCGACCAATAAGTACTAACTCACCAACTACCTATTCTGTCTTCTTCTATACTTGCATAATAATATAGTCAGCGTATGAAAATGGTACTTCCCTCACCTACCACCACCTTCCTCTATACTTTTCTTTTTCTTTTTTCACTTTTTCTTTTTTTTTTAAAAATCAAATAGAGAAAGCTTTATTAAAGGTAATTGTCGGCTACTAAAGCAGAAGAAATATAAACAGGGAATGACAAGACCTGACGTTGAACTAACATTTCTTGCAAGAATATGCGCAGCACAGTTTGCACTTTTTCTTTCTTCAACTTACAAGTTCTTATAAATATTTAAATTAATAGTTTATTATAAATAACTTTATTTGTATGCAACTTAATAATGTATTCAATCATTATTATTATTTATTAATCTTCACATTATCACTAAATTTTATTTATAAAAATTATATTGTAAATTAATTTGATTTGTAAGAAAAATTATGCTTTTAAAATTCAATTTTATTTTCTTAAAATGATTAAAAATAATCAATTCATCGATCTAAATTTAAGTATTTTCAATAGGTCAAGCTTAAACTTGAAGTTTTACTATTCTAAGCAAATTGAAATTATTTTATTTAAAAACATTAGACCGCAAGTAGGCCTGAGCTCAAACAATCCGGACCCGAACTTAATTAAAAAAAGACGTTATTTTACACTTAATTTTAAAAAATTGACTATCTATCTCTAAAAATAATTATGATTTTAAAGATAAATTCATAACTTTATTTTCTTTTATAGCAAATAATTATGAGTTTATTCAAAAAAACTTCATAATTTTATATTGATTTGGTTGATTATTTTGTATTGGTAGGCGTATTTGGTGTATAGACCTAAAGTATTGAAAGATTGACGAATGCAAAAAATCTTACAAGTGCTAGGTTTTGTGTCCATTAAAATTAGGCTTTAGCATCAAAGTTAGAAAGGAATTAAATAAGCAAACACCTTCGTATAGTCTCTACTACCAACGAAAGGAATTGAGTTCCGTGACCAACCACTGGTTGAGCAGAATTTCAGGTTAGGGTGAGATTCCAGCTTAGGTAAGCTTCTTGCCACTTGCACGCGAAGACCAAGTACAAACTCCCTTCTTCATCCATCTCTATCCACAAAATTATGAGCTTCCTATTTTCTTCTTCAGTATAAACAAAGGCTTGTGTGTAGAAATGAATAACATAGGAAACTACCAAGGGATGCTGATGGATTTAAGCCAAATAGCTACAACAGCAATAAGCTCAATGTGGAGATGTTTCTTTGGATATCCGCTTGCTTGTCGTCATTTTGGGACCTGCTTCACCTGTTAAAAACTTCAAGTTAACCCTTAAGATCGTACAGTTTTATTCAATTGACAACTAGAATTGAAAGATTGTAGTTCCCACCTCTCCAAGCTTCTCATGAAAAATCAGCTCCACTTCCCTACGAAGGTTTTCCATATCCACCGCAAAATCACTCCGAAATTCATCTGCCATTAAATCCTGTAGCTGCAGCCTCATCCTCTCCAGAGCACCATCCAAGTCACAGAAGTCCTTAAAAATCAAAGCTTCAGTTTTGCTCAGTCGCAGGAGATTCTTGATTGCAAAGAGGACCTGTATCAATGAGATTAGAGATCAATAATAAAGCAACGCCTGCCATCACGTTTGCATTTGTTCAGTAATTGCAAACTTATTACACTTATGGAATAATTAAATGGGACAACAATCAAAATGGTTACCAAGGCGTAAAGATTGTGACAACCTGCCAGTTAGGTAAGTCAACGCAAAAGAACTAGAGACCAGATGTGCCTGGCTCCTTAATTCTACTCACCTATCCTAAACTAGCCCCTGTTCAAGGAAATCGTTAGCTACCCTTTTTAGTTTGTTATCACCTCTGTTATTACCTCTAACTGTTTCACGACAAGTTGTTACGTACACATTTCTAGAATTCCTTTCTCTGATTGCTACATATACTAGTTTGTTAATTCATATCTGAATATAAATATAGAGGTCCAGCTCTCTGATGAGTATGGTCATTCTTACGACACAAATATTTTGATTTCGTTCTCTTGCTATCTTTTATTAAGTCTAAATCCTGCAACAGCCCCACATGGGGCATTGTTGAAAGTAATCAAATTGCCTCACAGAGGGCACCGTTGAAAGGAATCAATCTTTGAAAGGATCACGGGCATGTCTAATTGGCCTCTCAACTACTGTGAATAAACAAAACCTATTAACTGAATCCTCAACACTAAATATCCCATTTATTACCCTTCTGCATCGGTCTCATGCAAACTGCACCAAACTATTCAACAATAAGAGCAGCTACTGTATTGCACCATGATTTAGACTTACCTTTTCCTGGAGGTCCAGGTCAGTTGACAATGTTAGATCAACAATGGACTTTATTAACGAGAGATTGGTAAAGAAAGGAAGTTCAGCTCTTTCTACAATCTCTAACTGACATTCAGCCAGATCAGCAACCAGAAAAATCGCTTTCTTGAGAAGTCTGATATCAGTGCTCGAGTTGCCAATTATATCCTAAGGACACAAATGCTGAAAAAAGTAACTGATATTGAATTGATGAAAGAACAATGATTTGCAGTTCTCAAAAAGCCATCGAAATCTCAAGCTTTCTAATTCAATATTACCTGAAGCATCACATCTCCAGCTTCTGAAAAGAACAATTCTTGACCACCTAAATTGTTTCGTATTAAGGCTGAAACAGCATCTAATGCTTTGATAGCTTCTTCTACAGAAGCAGATCTTGTCATCTTCATCAGTTTTGGCAGAGCCCCAAGTTCCAAGATCTGAGTGGTTTCAAAAGTAAAAAGTTAGGATTTTTTACAAACATTAAGAAAATACACAAGAAAACATGGAAGATGAGACAAAAGAGTGACGGTGATAGTCAAGTGCATTCATCAATTCTCGAGATTACAGTAAGCACCTGTTTCTGAATAACTGCATGATTTTGACTGGCTTTCCCCAGTACCCATGCAGCAACTCTTCTCACGTCAGAATCAGAGTGGTTAAGTTCTCGAATCAACGGACTAAAACCACCAAGTTTGCTTAAATCTACAATAAAGCAGGGTAGTATAATGTGAGGTACCTACAATAGCAGGAATAACAGCTTTACAAATTGGATGAGTACAATGATAGAAAAAGCAATTCTGTGATACTAGTTAGTTAATTGAGGTAAGCCTTCATGTATCCTCTCCTTTTACGAGGCAAGAAGAATATTAAACGGTAAGTCATTCTATTTGTTGGTTACATAAATACCAACTCCTCTCACTAACGTCCTCTGACTTAAAATCTTATCTAACTCTCAAAATTTGCAAATGTTTCTTCACACTCAATAATGTTCTACGAAGTTTCACAATTTTCATGTTGAATGGTAAAAGGAATCTTATGGAAAAGCACTAAAAAACGCATTGCACTATGCCTAGGGCATGGTATATGTGGAATTGGTGAGACTAAAAATCAAAAGTTCCCATAGCATAGGCACAAATTTTTTTCAACATATAAAGACTGGTGCAAGTTTAAGGAAACCAAGAACTTATCCTCACATGCCTTATATATGATTAATAATTCAGACGAGATTTAAAGACTCATGCCTCTTAAGCATCACATTCAGTTGGCATTTAATCACAAAGGTCAATATCCCATATTGATAACTATTAGCAATAATAGAAGTAGCAATGGAGGGGTCACTATCGTCATCAAATGTCATCTTCAAGTTCACTATAATTAATCCATCACCCTTCTACCGAAATTCTACATTTTGCAACATTGTAACAACTTCAAGAAAATTTCTGAATGAGGATATAAGCAAACACCCTTTACAACTATAAATACAGTGCCAAACAAGCAAGGGTCAAAAAAACCCACAGACTTTACAACAGTCAACATCGCCGTCAACAATAAAGTCAAGTATTCACTAAGTTTTACATCCTTTTTATCATTCATGGTTTAAATTTGTTCAAACAAAGAAGAGATATAGGAGCAAAATCACTTCCAATCGGGAAAAAGTGACCAATCAGTTCAAACCTACCATTTGCATTGTCAATTGGCTCCACGAGGATAAGGAGCTCCTGCAAAGCGCGGTGTCGATCTTCTAAAGACAAAGACGAATTGTTCAAATCATCTATTGCAATTTGCATGAACTGAGCATCTGATGGCATTTTCATACTATCCATCAGTTCCTGTGTGAACACATGACAATCGTCACCACCAAAACATTAAGTTTCTAAACCACCCTAAAACATAACACTTAAGAACAATAACCAACCTTAATCTCAATTTGGCGTTTCTTTAGCTCATCGGAAGACAAACGTTGCATATCTTGGGCGGTATCTTTCAGCTTTGCAGGATCAGAATGGCCTGATTCATTAACCAATGTTAGAGAAGAACACTGCAAACTTTGTTCGGTCATAATAAGATTAATAATTACCAATGGCCCACTGTAGCATCCCGTCGAGAGAAGAGAAGCCACCGTCAAGACCTTCATGGTCGGCGACGGAGGAGTCATCGTCGTTACTGGGGCGCATGAGATCAGTCTCCTCCTTCGCGGTCGACCAAAGCAGCCCACCGGATGATTTACTCTTGTTAATTGGTTCGCCGTCGGCGGTTCGAGCTACCGTCAACGTTAATAACACCGTTAAAACGGCTAACACAGAGAGACGCCTCATGGTCAGGGCAACACAGAAACTTTAATCGACTCTTTGGAGACTAGACCAGTGAAAGCAAAGACAGAGACTCATTCCAAACTTAATCATGTAAGATTTCGTTCGAGGGTGTAATATTTATTTATATATATAAATAATCACACTACACGTCATGTCCTTGAATCTACGCCGTTCGTCTTGGATCTAACGGCTCAAAGACGGCTTGATGACTCATATTTCGGCCGAATGCTATTCCCAAACGACGTCGCCTATTCTTTTTCTAATTATAACAAAAAGTATAAAATGAAGTGATTATCTAGAAAAGCTTAAAGGTGTCCTAACTGTTGTAATACATGCATGTATGGTGTGGATGACTAGGTACATGATATACTATTTATGTATTTCATTTAATTATGTAGACTTATTCCCTCCCCCTCAATTAATCTCTTCATGTACTTCCATTATTACTTAGGCTTTTCCCATTCTCTCATTAAATGATGTAC
>JAOTBA010000003.1:6302523-6317684 GCA_025629845.1 Erythroxylum squamatum | reverse complement strand
GGAAGCAACCTGAAGCTGAGCAGTAAGCATGTGAATCAACTGTTGACATTGACTAGCAGAGAGAGAATCAGGTTCCAAGTGAGGAACACTTGGTGTGTAGGCTCAAAAAGAGCCTATATGAGTTTAAGCAGGCTCCGAGACAGTGGTACATAAAGTTTGACACCTTTATGTGCAATAGTGGATTCCACAAGAGAGATAAGGATCAGTGTTGCTATTTCAGGAAATTTTTTGATTCTTATGTTGTGTTACTCTTGTATGTGGATGATATGTTAATTGCAGGGTCTAGTTTGAAGGAAATCAACAAATTAAAGAAAGAGCTGTCAAAGAAATTTGACATGAAGGACTTGGGTCCTGTGAAGCAGATTCTTGGGATGAGGATTTCCCGGGATAGGTCTACAGGCACTTTGAGACTATCCTAGGAAGATTATGTGCGTAAGGTTCTGGATCATTTCAGAATTGGTGATGCGAAGCCCAGGAACACTCCATTGGCAAATCATCTCAAATTGTCAAAGGAGCAGTCACCCAAAACAACTGAGGAGCGGGACTACATGTCCAAGGTACCTTACGCTTCTGCAGTAGGGAGTTTGATGTATGCTATGGTCTGCACTAGACCAGACATAGCATTTGCAGTGGGATCAGTGGGTAGATTTATGGCTGATCCCGGTAAGGCACATTGGGAAGCTATGAAATGGCTTCTAATATACTTAAAAGGCACTGCTAGTACTTCGCTTGTGTTTGATAAGAGCAAGGTTGAGCTAGAAGGGTTTGTTGATGCTGATTTGAGTGGGGATTTTGACACCAGTAAGAGTACAACTGGGTATGTCTTCACTCTTGATAGTACACTTGTGAGCTGGATGTCTAGACTTCAAAAGTGTAGTGCAATGTCTACCACAGAGTCAGAATATGTTGCTATGTCTGAATCTGGGAAAGAAATGGTTTGGTTACAAGACTTCTTGGAAGTTATAGGCAAGAAGCATCATGATGACATTCTTTACAGTGACAGTCAAAGTGCCATACAGTTGAGCAAGAATCTAGTCTTGCATTCAATAACCAAGCATATCAGGTGTAGGTTCCACTTCATTCGCAGTTTGGTTGAGAATGGTAATATGCGGCTTGAGAAAATCTTGGGTAATAAGAACCCCCTGATATGTTAACCAAAGGGGATGATATTGGGAAACTGAGGTTGTGCAAGACCTCAGTTGGCCTCCGTGATTGATGGTGAGGCGATTATGGTGCACTAGGTGGATGTGTGATGATGGGAAGTTGAGTTGGTGATGAGGAAGTTGAATTCTTAGTCTCCAAGTGGGAGATTGTTGAGGATATGGAGCCTAAGTATAAAGAACCTGAAAAATAGCTTGGACTTCTTTACATCATTTTTCTGTTTTTGGTCTCCTAGTTTTGTGGGACTTGTTGTTAGGCAAGGATTATAATCTCCTTTGCTGAGATTATTATTATATAGCAACACAAAAAACACAACTGTAATGAGGCTCTCGTACTTTCATCATAATAAGAAAAACTAATGCATCATCTCGTGGATGTAGTCGAATTGGTGAACCACGTAAAATCCCCGTGTCTCGTTTTTTCCATTCTTGGTCTTGTTTCTTGCTATTGTTGTGTGTGTGTGATCCAACAATCCTAACAAACATTCCAGGAATGAAGAATATGCGTTTAAGGGATTTTTCAACTGGCGGAATTCAGATGAACAGTGTCAATGATCTCATGTTTCGATTCACATCACAACCAATTAAGAAATCACTTGAAGCTCCTGCAGTCGTTTGGCACACTTTTGAGGAGTTAGAGCCTAAATTGTTGGATACTCTCTCATCTATGTTTCCTGCTGTCTATTTCATTGGCCCTCTGCAACTACACCTCAATCAAATGCAAGAAAACGATTTAAGATCATTTGGATGTAACCTAAGAAGCATGGATACGGATACGGACACGGACACGGGACACGACACGGACACGGACACGGACACGGGTGGACACGGACACGACACACACACACACACACACACACACACACACACATATATTATAAAATTTAAAATTAAGAAAAAAAATTCAGAATTCATAATATGATATATATTGACAATATTTCGATCAATTGCTAAAAATTTATTTGTAAACATATTTACCAGTTTTCTAGTTTTATGATAAGTTGATGTAATATATATACATATATACGTAAGATGACCTCTTGAATAATTAGCTATGATTAAAAAATTGAATCAGTTCGAGCGATTCAATTTTTTAATCAATTTTTTAATCATATTGTTAACTTTTTTATTTGATTTTTAACTTTTTCGTTTGATTTACTTTAATAACTATTGTTGTTAAAAATTGATTAGTATATTAATTAATCGATCAATTTTTATAAACCAATTGATTTTTATAAACTAAAATAATCTAATTAATTTTCATTTAACAGTCTCACTTTTCAATTAAACTTTAAATTAAGGATAATCTTCTTCAATCTTATTTCAAATTCTACAAATTTACTTAATCTTTAATCAATTTTATGACGATCTAAAACAAAGTTGAACCTTTTAAACATTAAACATCTTATTTTATTACTTTAACTTTCAGTCCGATTATTAAATATATTTCAAAAGTGTAAAGTACACAGTCCTCGTGGCCCTCGAAGACATTGAAACTTGGCCTTATTTCTCATCACATTATCCTTGTCATCAATTATCTGGTTGGATTTTTCCTCCAAAGTAACCAACTGGTCCTCTGTCTTAACAGTTTATTTTCCAGCAACAACTAAATGTGAATCTGGACAGTTTTTAGTATTAATTCCCTTGCGTGTCTATTCTAATGTGTAAGACTGCAACATGTAGCAATTATTCGCCAATCTTCTGCTACTTACTAAACACTCTCCTTCTTTATTCAACACCTTGCATCCATTATTAGTAAATTTAACTAACAGCTCACCATCACAAAGCTGACTAATACTTACCAAGTTGATTTTTAAACCATCAATGTCAAGCACATTTTTGAAGTGTGGCAGTCCATCCATGCAAAGGGTCCCTTTTCTAATAATCAAAGCCTTCTTTCCATCACCAAAGGTAACGTGGCCATTTACATGATGTGACTCCGCAAATTTACGGGTCTCAAGTAGTATAGTATAATATCGTCCCACAGGGGGTAATTGTGTAAGTACTAGGCTTGGATTACTCAATTAATTGGACTAAGCAGTTGTGTAAGAATGGGGAATTAAATTAAGGAATTTAACTATCAAAAATAATAAACCAATGCTAAACAAGGATATGAATATCTCTAGGTGTTAATCCGAATGGAATGTGGTAAGCTTCAAGGAAGGTTCTATTTTTAGCGTTTTCTATGAACTTTACCTGGATCAATTTATAAGGCAAAATTCAGTTGATAGGAGATTAAGCCTAGCCTAGAGTTTCTTAGATCCTTTATATCAAAGAAGTATTATGCAATAATCCTAATTTACTATCGTAGCCTAGCAATCAAGCATAACCTATTAAGTTCTTTGCTAACCTGGTTTTCTCTCATAAATTCAGTCTATGTCTAAATATGAAATTTATAAGTTCCATGTTTTGGAATTTCATTATCAATTTTCACATATCGGTTCTTCAATTAACAACTAATGTCAAGTAATAATTGGCCAAACATAATACCAGCAAATCAATTTCAAAATAGATAAATCAAAACCATGAAACCCATACTCATAAATCAACTTAGATTCAATCCACAAAAAATTAACTAAAAGCTTCAGCCCTAATTTTGAATCTTTGAGGAAACTACTCACTCGTGATAGGATGAAAACCACATAAATCACAGTCAACAAACAACATAAGAGACACCAGATAATAAACAGAGGATGAATGGGGTTTTTGGGATATCCCCCTCTGTGTTTTTGCGCCTCCCCTTGTGGGTTCAATTTTTGGAGCTGCCTCTGTATGTCGTGTCCTCAAGCTGGTGTCTCCCCAGTTGCGTGCGTCTTGGTCAACTCCCTGTGCGTCCCACGTGGTTACGTCCTGGTGCGCCCCTTGGTGCGTTAGCCTCCTGTGTGCGTGCGTCCTTGGTGCGTCGCTCCTCTCCTGCGTTTCCGCGTGGTTTCCTATACCCCCCCCATCTGTTGCGTTGTTTCGTGGCTCCCTGTGCTCTTTGTAGCTCTCTCGGTGGTGGGTCTCTCCTCACTCACTGTGTGTGCGTTATTGCGCCCTCATTGGTCCGCGTCCACTGTGGCAAGATGTAGCTCCCCCGATGTAACAGTTTTTGGTGGGTCTGTTGTGGTACGCGTACTGTAGTTCCTCTGTTGGCGTCTGCGTGGGTCAACCCTCCACTCCTGCATTTCTGTGTGATGCTTCCTCTCTGGTCCTCCTCGTGGTGGGTCTGCCTCCAGAAACTTGATGAAACTCCGCAAGTTCACGGGTCTTAAGTAGTATAGTATACTATCGTCCCACATGGAGTAATTGTGTAAGTATCAGGCTTGGATTACTCAATTAATGGGACTAAGCAGTTGTGTAAGAATGGGGAATTAAATTAAGGAATTCAACTATCAAAAATAATAAACCAATGTTAAACAAGGATGCGAATATCTCTAGGTATTAATCTGAATGGAATGTGGGAGGCTTTAAGGAAGGTTCAACTTTTAGCGTTTTCTATGGACTTTACCTGGATTGATTTATAAGGCGAATTCTGGTTGATAGAAGGTTGAGCCTAGAGTCTCTTAGATCTTTTTTCAAGGTATCAAAGGAGTATTATGCAATAATCCTAGTCTACTATCGTATCCTAGTAATCAAGCATAAACCTATTAAGTTCTTTCCTAACCTGGTTTTCTCTCATAAATTCAGTCTATGTCTAAATCTTAAATTTATAAGTTCACTGTTTTGGAGTTTCATTATCAATTTTCACCTATCGATTCTTCAATTAACAACTAATGTCAAGTAATGGTTGGCCAAACACAATACCAGCAAAATTAATCTCAAAACAGAGAAATCAAAACTAAGAAATTCATACTTATAAATCAACCAAGATTCAATCCACATAAAATTAGCTAAAAACTTCAGCCCCAACCTTGAAGCTTCGGGAAAACTACTCACTCATGGTAGGATGAAAATCACATAAATCACAGTCAGCAAACAACATGAGAGACACCAGATAATAAACAAAGGGTGAATAGGTTTTTGGGATCTCCCTCTCTGTGTTTTTGGCTGGGTGGTGTGTACATCTCGCATCTGTCCCTGCGTGCCTAGCCCAGCTACGTGCATGCATTGCATTTGTGGTGCGTCTCATCTATTCATGCCCTGTAGCTCCTATTTTGCATCACTACGTGGAGGGTCTTTGGAGTGTCGGCATCTCAAGCTTGCATGCTCCCTTTAGTGCGTCGCGCTGCCCCTAATGAGCTCCAGGCAATGGTGCGCTATTGTAGCTCCCCCGATGTAACAATTCTCCTCTCCACTGGCGAGTCAGCCTCCTAGAGCTCGCGTGCGTCAGCTTCGTTCGTTACTGGTGGGTCTCTCGCGTCAAGCCTTTGGAGATGTCTCACCTGTTGTGCGTTCCTTTTGGCGTGGTGCGTCCCTAGTGTGCGTTCTCTACTTTGGCGTGGTGCGTCCCTGGTACTCAAGAAGATGTATAACTTGAAGATGGCCTCTAGATAGTGATGACTATCCTGGTGGTGAAGAATCTAGTGAACTACTAAAGAGATCATCTAGGAGTGTTAGGAATCAACCAGATGATGAATAATGTAGTTATATCTTGACTGATGGTCTTGATGGAGAAGTTTTTCTTTTTTGTCTTTTCATTCTTCTTGCATGTTTGCACCCATTTAGCATACATTAATTCATAAGCTTTGCAAATATCGTCTCCTTTGTATTTCGAATTGCTATCATCACTATCATAATCTAAACTACAACTATGGACTGGTTTATTTAAGTTTTTCTAGAATTTTGGATTGATTCATCTTCCTCCGTCAATTTCTTCTCTGGTTATTGTTAAGCAAGCAACTAAACTTTTATTGTTTAAAGCAACCAATGCAACATTATCACTCACAAATTCTTCTTCACTACCATATTCATTTTTAGATTCATTCTCACTCCAAGTGCTCGTATAAGACTTCCCTTTTTCTCTTCTTCAAATTGTTAACACGTTTTGTTTATACATATCCTAAACCTTGACACTCATGACATTGTATCTTCTTTGTTTTTGGTTTGTTGTTTGAACTTATTGTTGAAAAAACTCCCATCGTTCTGTCTAAACTCAAGTTTATCTTTCTTCCCCTTCTTTAGCCACTTGTTGAAATTTATTATTAATAACTCCATATCTTCATTCTCATCGGATTCATCTCCTAAATCATTCACGATTTTACCAACCTCAACTTGCAATGAAAATCCTTTGTTCTTCTTACGCTTCTCCCTCAACAAATTCATCTTAAAGTTTGTAAGAATCTTAATTAGGGCTTCTTCGATGATTGCAAGTTTTGGTATAAATCTCGGAGGCAATGATCTCAATGCTTTTTTGACAAGTTTTAGATTTGAATACTTCTTCCCAAGTTGATGTGCTTGGTTAGCAATATCACGTAGTCACTCACGAAAGTCGTCGAGAATTTCACTTTCCTCCATCTTAGGCTCTTCAAATCTGGTAGCCAACGTTTGAAGTTTTGAAGCTATCACTGATTTTGATCCCTCATGTATTGTTTGTAATGTATCTCATGCTTCTTTTGTTGATTCACAAGCTGATACTATACTAAAACATCCATCATCTACAACACTGAAAATTGCATATATTGCTAGAAAGTTATCAAACGCTTCCTCTTCTTCAGCCCTTGTCCATTCAGATGGATCTTGAGGTTCCGCTTCATTCTTTTCATTAATTGTCATTAGATGTGTCCAACCATTCAAAACCGATTTCCATGCTTTGGTTCCTTGAGCCTGAATGAATACTCTGATTTGTGATTTTCACGTAGGATAATTTGAATCATCTAGCAACGATGGCCTAGTGATCGATTCCCCTTCTTTTGTAGCCATACTTGTGAAACACATATATGTACCAACTTGATGCATAAGGTTCTGATTCGGTGAACCTACTCTGATATCAATTGAAAAATTCCCGCAGGATGTAATTTCGTAAAAATTCTAGTTCTACCACTGTTGTTTCTGGCACAAACAAAAACATAAAAAATTAAATGCAAAATAAACAAATCAACACCCGAAATTTGGTAACACAGTTCAGTACATCTTGCTTACGTTTGTGAGGCCCTCACCCAGCTTAATTACTTTCACCTATGATACAACAACGTTTTACTCAATGTATTATAGAGCCGACTTACCTAACCCTTGACACTATCCACTGTCTTCACTACCTGTGAAAGTAATTCACACCCAATAACACGACCACCTCATGCTAACCTCAACAGAAGATTTTCTCAACAATGTTAGATAATAAAGATGATAATAAAACAACTCAAGTGATTGAAACAATAAAGGACATAAACAAAGACAACATTTGAGATAAAAAGCGACTCCCTTAAATTTGTCGCTTCATCAACGAAAGAATGAGAAATTGTCCACCTAGAATGTTGCTGTAGTCTTTCAAAATTATCACCGAAACACCCCACATACAGCATCAAAAAAATCACCAACAAAAATAAACGTTTCTTCACTGAAATGTTACAAACATCGAAGCTGCGAAATCCACAATGCTTGTTGGAATTTTACACACACCACCACCGCTGTTGACAGCTACCAAAAACACCCACGATTAATATTACACCATCGATATAAGTGACAGTTGCAACAATCATGAAAACTTGTAAAATTTCTGCACCCTACAAATCACAATCAGCAACCACAAATTAACACTTCATAAAAACAACTAACAGCCACCAAAGATTCACGTCAGAAAAACCAGCTACCCAATTGCTCTCAATAGTCATTCAAAAACAAAAAAAATCAACTATCAAAATCACACAAAATCAACAATCACTCAATGCTCTATTGTCGTGCAAAGTTGGAGAATACGCAGCTGCCAAAATCAACGCAATCAACAACACAATACAACTCTCAATGGTTATTTGAGATAAAAGAATGTGCAATTGTAGAAAACACACATGATCCACGATGAACCCAGCAACAAGGTCGTGAAATCTTAACAGAAAGTTACAACACCAAATCATAATCGAATCCCACAAAGTCAACTACAAAAATGATTCAAGATTGCCCCAAAAATTACAACTGTCGATTCACAAGTTACCTGTATTTTTTCACACCAAAAACGGCAACACTTCAGCCCACAACACACGTAAATCCTAACCACACTACAGCTGCAAACAAGCAAACCAAATCTCCAAAATTTATGCTTCCTTAGATAGCAAATAGGTTGTCAAAATAAGAGTCCAAAAATCACCAAACAACTACATTTTATATTAGTTAAGATATGGTGATTTGATTCCAATTAAATCATATCCTCATTAGGATTTTAATCTTCACATAAGAGTCCCCCTAAGAAAGATAACTTAGCATAGTAAAATTTCAAAGATGTCCAACTTTGTCCAATTACAAATAATGCCCAAAATCAATCAATAAATAGCTTACCACTATCTTAACAAGTGTTGAAAAATAGCAATCCTAGTTTAGTTGTGGAGCTTAAATGTCAAGGAATCATAAGTTATTAATAATCTAATTTAAAGGATTGTACATATATTTTAAAGTTAAGAAAAGGGGGTTAGAGACATTTGAGATTAATATTTAGGATGGATGGTTACTTTCTTAACATTGAGTTTGACAGGTAACTCATTAGTACAATTGAGAGAGATAAAGATGGAGGAATATATCAAATATTATGTGCTATTAGTCTTTAATTATATTAGCATTTGAGTTACAATTGAATGATGTAGATGTCTAACATTAACTTTTGACATGCAAAAGGTAAGTTTGTGTGTGTTGTCCATATGTGAGTGTATGCGCGGGGGCTGCGAGGGGTGGGGAGTGGGGGGTGTTGTTCGTGCATCCATGTATGTATGCGTGTGTGCACGTGCTTCAACAACATCAACACCTTATAAGTTCTTACAAGCATTGTTTACTCTAGCTCATGAATGCAATTAAATTGACAATGTATTGTTTATATGATCCAACCAAGTGAATGAAATTAACAGAAGAATTTCAAATATTATAGTTAGCCAGCTTGGTAGCTCCATATGGACCAACAAAAGAAATATATGGAGGTATTGATCATATGACATTCAAGTTGGCATTCCAACCAAGATACCTGAGCTTTAAAGGGAACCAAAGTATAATATCTAAAGAATTACAAGTTCAAATGAGCAAGAGAAAACAAATTAAAAGAGAGTTGATCAATCATCATAGGAATATTTTTTCTAATCGAATGTGTAGTAACCAAATAATGTATGACTATCAAGTTATGTCAATATTTTACTAATGCATGAAATGATTTTGAGCACCATTCCAAGTCTATCAAATCAAACTCCATGAATCAAATATTTTTATTAATAATTCATACAATGCCACTAAAACAAGATAATGTAAAGCCTATTGTCATTTTCCTAAAATATAATTCGCATGTACTCCTATAATAATAATGACAACCCACATAATAACATTCACTAATATTTAGTTTCTAACATTTAATTATCTAGTCTCTATCCATAACAAAGTAATGTCAACCTTCATGTTTTTTACTTCCTCTTCAATCTCCTTAGCTATCTTTAATACGACAACTTCTTAATTATACCATGTTCCAATTGATATTTCGCTTGCCTTTATTTTATTCTCATTTAAAACATCAATTTGTTTTTTTAATTTTTGAATTATGTAAGTAACCTTTTCAGAAAACTTGTCATCATATCATACGAAGAAATCACATTTCGTAACTTGCAAGAAAATCAACCCATATCAATTAATGACACAAGTTCAATCCATATATAAATTTTCAAATAATAAAAAATTGGTTAAGTGAATAATTAAAGAAACCTAATAATCTCCTTTATTGGTTATAGTTACTCTATAAAGACCTCATTTGAGCATTTAACCCCGAATAATAGATGATGCTTTATGCATTTTAGGTAGATGTTTTCAAATAAAGAAGCAAAATCCATATACAAATTGTACAATTAAAGCTATAAATTATCAACCAATAAAGTTAATTCATAACTAACATACAAACTGTCGAACATCTTTCAATATCTAAAGTGCAAGTCTGTAAAGCATGAATATTGTAAAAACATAAACATCTTTCAACCAACAATACAAGGGTATATATCACTTAAAATTTAAGCAGTTGATTAATTTTTCTACAACAACAACAAAGACAGGAACTTAGTAAAAATTTTGTTGAAATGATTTTTCTAACATATCTTTAAAGATAATTGATGACAAATGATTCAGCTTCTGACTGTGAGGAGAGACCAATAAATATAGATTTATGAAATCCCAAGTCTAAAAGAAATGATAAAAATTTAGGGACCGTTTATTCTTTTTTTTTGGCTTTTTATTTTTATTTTCAAATTCAGTAAAAAAATTATTTGTTTAAACTTTTGGTTTTTGTCTTTAGTTTTGGCTTCTTTCGGTTTTCAAAAATTATGAAAATCATAAGAGTAGGTTTTGTTTCTTTTGTTTTTTTATTCTTATAATATAATTTATTATCAACTAAATATATATTATTTATTTATATTTAATATATTAATTTTTGATAAGAATTATGAATAATTTAATTTAATATTTAAGTAATTAAAATCAATTATTAATAAGGATTATGAATAATTTAATTTTACTTAATTATTTAATTTTATTTTTATTAATAAATGTAACTAAATTTAAAATATCTTCAAAATATAAAAATTTCAAATAAAATATGTTCAAAATAAAAATTAATTTATACATAAAATTTAATTTATAAATTATTTATTTAAATAAAATAAAATTATTTTATTAATAATTTGTTAATAAATATTATATAAGAGATTGAAATAAATTTATTTAATTAAAAGTAATTTATATTTAATTACCTAATATGTAATTACTATCAGTGATAAAAATATAACTACATTGACATTAACAACTAATCAAAATTTTGATTTTATTTTAAAAGAAAATCAAAAACAAAAAATAAAAACTACAACAAAAAAATCAAAGGGAAACCAAAGCAAAATTTTGTTTTTATTTAAAAATAAAATTAAAAACTACAAAAAAAAATAAAAGGAAAATCAAACAAATCACACGGAAAAAGATCACTCTTATAATTTGTTAGCAATAGAAATCTAGTCTTTTCAATTAACTAAAATTAACCCATATCCAAGGTTGAAAACTAATAAAGCAAGCATTGGCCATTAAAGATTTTATAATTTGTGAAGTAATCTCTATTTCTATCTTGGCTCAAACTACCCGATGAAGTTTGAAAACAACTTGTCAATTTGCTAATGATCTTAAAAGTTACAATTCCAATGATTATAACATTAAATTATAAAATGTTTACTTGCATATCAGATAATCGTGACAGCTGTTACAAAGGTTTTCTTTCAAACACAAACTTGTCACACAAGATGCTCCAACTCCTTTGCACGACAATCTCACTTAACTCTGTTAAAGCAAGATTCAGCCTTGTTCCATGATCGTCTACTAGCCTACTTGTTCTCGAACAACTCACGACTTTCGTAGTGTTTCACTCTTACTCCCTTGCAAGAAAACTACGAAAGAACTAAAAAATCATGACAACAAAAGAACACGAGAAAGAGGTACAATTAAAAAGTCAATTTTTATTATTTCCCTCAAAATATACAAAGGAATACTCTGTCAATTTCTAAGTGTCTCCCACATTCACTATTCAGAGTGTCTCTCTCACACTCCCTTCTTTAAGAAAAGCAAGGCTCAAATGAGCTCAAATGAGTTATTTATAGGCATCTCTAAATGACTAAATTAGAATTCTAATAGAATTTTACTAACTAAGATCACAATTTTATCTTTATCAGATTACATCAAACTAACCACTAGATGATGAGGATTCTATCTAATAGGATTAAACTATATCATAATAACAAGAAAAAAGATTACACTATTTCGGAATATTTTTCCATATCCACGAAGATCTCCTCTATCTTCAGAGGTCATTCCACATAATCTTTATCTCTTAAAATTGATGTCCATCCACTGTGATCTTATCCGCTACATTATCCAAGATCTCCTCGTCCCTATCCGTTGATGATGAGTCATCTAAGCCAATAGCACACTGGTTCGTCCAATGCTTACCTATGCTAACCCCATTAGTCATGGTCCATCCACTTGAGCACACACTAAGCTCTTAGTTCATCAAGAACTTAGCCTTAATCAAGTCAGCTCGTACACAGTCTGAAGCTCTACTAAAACTAGCACCATAATCTTGCATCTCGTCGAAGATTTCCGCTAATATACACTAATGCATGCCAACGCTTGACATTGTCCCTTTTCGTTCTTGCCTCCTCGAAAATTCTTGTCTTGTTTCATTGTTTTGCGTGTTGAATACTAGTCAAGGTTCATCAATATCCGTATAATTCTGTATCTCGAACTTAGGGGTCAGCAAAGACCCAACAACATGGAGAGAAGCAACAAACAAAAAATGGAGAGCGCCAACAAAAACAAACAACACGGAACACCGTGAATGGAGAGGATCAACGACAGAGTCCTAAATTAAGTTTTGGGGATAACTAGAAATTGGTACTTAATTGTCAAATATCGAGTATGGAAGGTGCAAATTCAGTATGTATATCGAGAAGGAACCAGTGTGCCGATAACCTGACACTTCTAGCAGTCTTATTAAGCCCAGGTCTGCATATCCTACAGGAGCCTTCGATGGTCGTAATAGAGCTAATCTACCGAGACAAGGAATGAGCTTTATATCGCAGAATACTGAGCTAATGGGGTGTTTGTTTTGTTTTTATGTGAGGTTTGTTTATTTTCTTTTTCTTTTGTAATTGATAAAAAGAAATTGGCACTTAGTAGTTAGTTGTCAAATATTTGCTATATTTCTTTATTAATTTTTAATCAAAACATAAAACAATGATTAACCTGATTGGCAATTAGGGTTTTGGAAAGCAGCTGTAGGAGCACAGAGGTGGAGGACTTGAGGCCCAAGGGGTTTAGTGTTGTTCCTGCTGTTAGTAGTGGAAGAGAGAGAAACAGTCAAGAGAAGAGATGGAGAGTGAGGACGAAGGACTAGTGAGAACAGTGGAGATTCCAGGAAGAGGAAGGGGTGTGGTTTCTTGTAAGCCCCTCAGAGCAGGCCAAATCGTCCTTAGAGACTCTCCAATCCTCCTCTACTCTGCTTCACCGTTGACAACCCAACAACATTCATCCTACAACTACTGCAACAACTGCTTTAGAAATTTACAACAACAACAACAAATTACCTTGTTGTCATGTCCAAATTGCTCCAATCATCGTTTCTGCGGCTCTGCTTGTTTATCTGCAGCCACTTCCTCTTCCCACTCTCCTTGGGCCTGCCAATCTCTTTCCCGCCTCCGCGATTTCCCATCCCTGCATAATCAACCCCTGGAGCGCCACCTTCAACTCCGCTTTCTCGTCGCCGCTTATAATCTTGCATTTTTCAACCCATCCCATTTCCAACCCTTATTGTCTCTCCAACCCCATTCCAGACATACTGGTAATGTTGATGAGGAGACCCAATTCCTTCATTCCGTTATCTCCACTTTATGCCCTCCTTCATCTAACACTTCCTTTTTCGACTTGGAACTTACGTCCACTCTATTGGCTAAAGACAAGCTCAACTCTTTTGCCTTAATGGAGCCTTTCAGTGTCGAAGGGCAGAGGTCTGTTAGGGCCTACGGTGTTTACCCCAATGCGTCTCTCTTCAACCACGATTGCCTTCCTAATGCTTGTAGGTTTGACTATGTGGATTCGACTGTTGATGCCAATAATACTGACATCATTGTTCGAATGATTCATGATGTCCCTGAAGGGAGGGAGATCTGCCTGAGCTATTTTCCTGTCAATTGGAATTATCCCACCAGGCAGAAAAGGTTGCTGGAGGACTACGGGTTTTATTGTCAATGTGATCGGTGTAAAGTCGAAGCTAATTGGTCCGATAATGATGATGACAAAGATGACATTGTAGTTGATGAGAATGAGGTAATGGACGACGATGAAGATGAGGAGCATGTCGATGATGACGTGATGGAGGCAACCGAGGAGGATGTTGACTCCAACTTTCCTCATGCCTATTTCTTTGTGAGATACATGTGTGATCGTGAAAATTGTGGGGGCACTCTAGCTCCTTTGCCTCCATCCGACCCTAGACCATCTAGTCTTTTGGAGTGTAATGTCTGTGGTAACATCAAGAAAGATGAAATCGTTGATGCTGATGTGAGGGGCGCTTCATAGACTGTGTGAGTGCTTTTTACTCATGCTTCATTGCTCACTAGTTTGTTAGTTTTACCTTTTTTAAAGACTTTTAGTTGTTCTTGAGCGAGATGCAACTATGATAATGGATCAGTCACTTATATGAACTGATTCTTTAATAATTCTGTTTGGTATATGCCCCTTTTGCAATTGATCATAATATAAGTCCAGGAATATTGTTTGGTGGTGATGGTAATGAGGACAAATTCGTACAACAAGGCGAATACATTTCATGTGGTTGGGTTATATAAAATGCGTAGCTTTTCTTCCGTCCATTGCTCCCCCCCTAGATTGTGCAAATTGTTATACCACCAACGATGAACTAAGGTTTCTTCAAGTGAAAAGCCCGTCCTCAGCATTTCAAAGCGTCAAAAAGAAAGGGAAAGCAAGTACTTTTGTTTGTATTTCTTGACCTTTTCCCTTTCTTTACCTTGCCCTTGCTTCTGATAAAAGCTACCTGTAAGAATTTTGTTGACTACTTCCAGATAGCCTTAGTACCACCTTTAGTGGCCTTCGCACCACCTTTAGTGGCAGATAAATGGGTTGTTGGTGGACCCTCCGAAGCTACGACAACACTTGTATTCTACAATATAGGATTATGGCTTCGGCCCTGTTTGGCAATCAGCTGATTGGATTAACTGTTAGCTGATTCTATCAGCTGTTAGCTGATAGCTGATTATATTAGCTGATTTGACCAGCTGATTACATTAGCTGTTTGTCATTTGATGTTTGGTAAAATTAGCTGTTTAATATTAGCTGTTTATGTGTAAAATGACTTATAAG
>JAOTBA010000003.1:6278685-6289697 GCA_025629845.1 Erythroxylum squamatum | reverse complement strand
GAATAATTTGTATTTGTTTTCACCAATTTTTTAAATAATTTTTTATCATATATATTGATATGAATAGGTTCTGGTTATCCTGAGAACCGAACCTGAAAATAGGTTAACCGATCCTATAGGTTCTTTAGGTTCAGGTTCAGATTCAGGTTCGTGAAATTGTCGAACCTGACATTCAGGTTCAGGTTCAGGTTAATTATGAACGGATTAGGTTACCCTACCATAAACACCTCTACATATATGCAGAAAATAAAAATCATTAATGACTCACTTCTTTTGGCTGGTCATCTAGTCCCTGAATCTGAGCTTATCGTCAGTGCTCTTGCTGGCTTAGGACGAGATTATGATCCTATTGTCTGTTTTTTATCAAATACTATAGCATTTTCTTCTTTTCAGGATGTTCAAAGCTCCCTCCTCATGCATGAAACCCGTCGGGAGCAACAGAATGTTGTGTCTCAAATTTCAACACCATCTGCCAACCTTGCCAGCCACACTCATTCCCCAGCTTTTTCTGGTGGCAGACATTAGGGACGTGGCAGAGGCACAAGAGGAAGAGGAGGCAGATCTAACTCTCGAGTATTCTATCAATTTTGCCAAAAACCAAACCATTCTGCTCTGCAGTGCAACAAACGGTTTAATCAGAACTGGCAAGGACCTCCATCACTTCAACAGCCCTGGCGCTCCTCTTCTCAACCTGTGCAGACCTACACTGGGTATAATAACTCAACTCAAGCATACTATGTGCAGTCTGGTTCCTCCAACCACTACATGGTTCTCCAACAATCAGCTCCATCATCTGAGCCACCAATTGAGTCCACCTGGTTTGTTGACAGTGGAGCAACCAATCATGTCACTCCTGATATTCAGAACCTAAGCATCAACTCTCCATATACTGGAAATGACCATTTAACCGTAGGCAATGGTAACATTTTACCTATCACAAACATTGGTTCATCTTCATTTCAATTCAATGCTTCTTCTACACCTTTACATTTTAAAAACATTTTACCTATCACAAACATTGGTTCATCTTCATTTCAATTCAATGCTTCTTCTACACCTTTACATCTTAAAAACATTTTACATGTGTCTTCCATAACCCGTAATCTTTTAAGCATTTCTAAACTTACTAAAGACAATAATATTGTTGTTGAATTTTCTAATAATGGTTGTTTGTTTAAGGACAAGCTTTCAGGGACCACTCTTCTACAGAGAACTCTGCAGGATGGGCTGTACCACCTTAAGACAGCACCTAAAGCCTCTCATGCATCATCTGTTGCACCTTCCTCTTTTGTTTCTATTTTTCCTACTGCCTATGTTACAACAGTAGATGCCAATGTGCTACATGCCACAACGAGTCATCCTTCTCTTACACTCCCTCGTCGTTGCAATCTATTTGAGAGTTACCTACGACGCGCCCTGCAAAAGGGTGAAAAAGGGTTAAGGTTTGAGACAAGGATTTCTTCACCCTTTGGTACCTTTCTGTATTGGTGATGATTTTCTAGGATAGAAGAGGAACCAGGGTGTGGCAACTACAGTCATGACTTGATCAAGAGATGATAACCGACAACAACGAAGATGGTTAGGGGTTGGAGAAAATGGCATCACCATACTTTGAGAGATCTTATCCACTTGAATCATCATTTCCTTAACAGATGTTCAACAAGGGCTTAGCTTCTTGCTTAAGAGGTCGAGATCAGAATGCAATTGAGCATAGGATTTTACTAACAGAACATTTGAATGAAGTCAAATCGCTACATGATCGTGGTCAATATCATATTATTATATCTAAAAATTCAACTAAAAAAAATCCCTCTTATCAATGGTAACGTCCCCTTACACTATTCCTTGATTAATATTTTCCCTAAACATCAGCACGTGATTTTATTGACATGAAGATTTGTAGTTTCCCTAAAAGCTGTCAATTATATAAAAATAAATCCCTCTTATCGATGCTAATGTCCCCTTACACTATTCCTTGATTAATATTTTCCCTAAACATCAGCACGTGCGCAATATAGACTTAACTAAGATATATAATATTTATATTTTTATAATTTTTTTAAAATTATGTTCTCAGAAGTCATTTTACCCATAAATAGTTAATAATAAACAGTTAATTTTATCAAACATCAAATGATAAACAGTTAATACAATCAACTAATATAATCAGCTATTAGCTATCAACTGATAGAATCAACCAATAACTAATGCAACTAGTTGATTGCCAAATAGGACCTTTATCTTTTGCATAACAACATTATGTTCAGCACCCTAATTAATTTAAAGCCTGAGCCTCTTTCGTTTTTTGTTGTATACCTTACTTTAATACATCTATTTTATTTCCCGTTCATTCAAAGTTCTTCACTTTTTTTTTTACATAGCTTTGACAATTGACATTAAGATACATATGTGTGAGCTTCAAAATATATGCAAGTCGTCAATAATTGATAACAACAGTTGGATCCTACTAATGAAAGATAGCCACATCCATTAGTGGGAAGTAGTCTTTTTTAGGAGGCTTAAATGATGAGACTAGGCTTCCTAAATACTTTGACAATAATTCAAACTCATGTTATTTGATTGTACACCACGAAAAAAGAATTATTTATCTTTATATAATTTTAATTAAATTTAATATTTAATACAAAAAGTTAAATCATTGAAATAATTTTTGTGTAATTAAAATTATGATGAGATCATAACTAAGAGATTTAATTTATATTTAGGTATTATTTTAAAATATTTGTTAATATAGTTTTACTAAAACGAGATATTAACAAAACAGTAAAATTATCATATATTGTCTTTTGTAATAAAAAATAATTGATCTCATAAATAAAAATATTGAAAGACTTCAAAATATATGAATACTTATTAGATGATAGTTTAGTACTAAGCTGACCTGATCATGAGAATCTCAAATAGGGTATTGCTTGTGCGTTTGTTGGTGTCCTTATCATAATAGTTGTATAATTGATCCTTCGACTTTAGGTTGCCAAATTATTTCATATGGAAATTACTACATTTTAGTACTACTTATGACATATTATATTTTAGGTAATTAATAAGTCGTACCTGTTAAGAGGAGATATCCAGACGTTTCAATAAGAAGGTGCGAAAAATTGTACTTAGAGATTATGAGAGGAAAAAAAAACCTAAGAAAAATTATGAGGAGGTGATTAAGAATGATATGACACTACTAAAACTTACCGAGGATATGACTTGTAATAAAAAATTTTAGCATACTAAGATATAGATAAAGGATCTCTCATAAAGAGATCCTTTCCATTCTCATATGTCTTTTATGAGTTTATTCTTGTAGTTCACCTAAACTTTTTCCTACTTAACTTTATAATTATAATTATAATAATAATGATAATAATAATAATTATCATCATCATCATCATCATCAATTCTTTATTGTATTATTTAGTTTATTATTTATTTCATATTTTATTTATTTATTTATTTTATGCAGGTTATTTGGAAACAACTTCTCTACTAGCTAGGAGTAAGGCTGTATAATATTGAATCTTCTTAAACTTTGCGTATAATTGAGATTTTTACTGAGTTGTTGTTGTAATAAATAATACTTGTTTATTATATAATTATATTGAAATAAAATTAATAAAAAATTCGTCGCTTTAAAGTAATTAGAAGATATTCTATTGCTCTTGATTGGAATGATTTAAATAATTTTTTTGGTGAGAGTGAACTAAAATTTGAAAACATCATTTTTAAATATTAATTATAAATTAATTGATAATTAGTAAGAATGAATGTAATCGAACCTAAATAAAATATGTATTAATTTTATTTTCTATGTCTCGTTAGAATATTTGATAAAAAAAGAATTGAATTATATGTTAATCGAATTTAAATAGAATATATATTCATTTTATTTTCTATGTCCCGTTAGAATATATGATAAAGAAAGAATTGAAATATATGTTATGGATATATTAGATCAAATCACTTTAATATCCAATTATATTGACTTTAATACGTAACCATCTTAATAAACTAATTCTATCATAAAATCTTTAAAATTGAGGGCATTCGAGCAGGGAGGGAGACCCTTCTTAGCACTTAAGATAAGAGCCATCCACTAAGAAGCTACTTTTCCCTATGTATTGTGTACTGGTTCAAAACAGCATAGACAGATTGTAAACACATTTAAATGTATAGCATTCTTTTTTACGGACATGGACAGCTGTGTCCATGTGAATGTGATCACACGGATATCTGTGCCCATGCTTCAAGATGAACATGGTTGAATTTTTCGAGGACGATCACGTTGCTATTTGATTTCAGTCAACCGATCTGTTAGCAAAAACCTGTGCTCAATTGTTCTACTGCATTCTCCCATTGAAGACTTCTTAAGAGAGAAGCTAAGCCCATGTTGATCATCTTTTACTCAAAAGAAAATGACCGATTCATGTGGAGAAGATTTCCCAAAGTATGGTGAAGCCATCTTTTCCAACCCCTCGCCATCACGAACTAACGGAGATTTCGATCTTGGCTCAGATGAATGATGGAAAAAACAAAAGTAAAAGAGCCTCCGCTTGTAGAAGACCCGTTGATATGGTTTTAAATGATGGAAAAAACAAAAGTAAACGAGCCTCCGCTTGTAGAAGACTTGTTGATATGGTTTTCAACCTATTAGGAGTATCTTCACAAATGTGAAAATACAGTATCTTGTCTTTCTCTCTTTGATTGTTTTTTTTTTTATTTTTCAAATTTATTTTTCATGAGTTGTTCTGCGTATCAATACACAAATTTTCTTTATTTATTTATTTATAATTTATTTCTTTTTTTCAATTTATCATCAACCAAAATGGTGAATAAAAAATTTCAAGTAACTATTTGTTGAGGTAAAACTATCCAATAGATTGATTTTTTTATTATAAAAAAGTATCATGTGAAATCTTGCCAACAAGAGATAGGGGAAGAGGCTCATTGGTAGAAAGCGACTATTTCGTTCGGATAGTTATTTTTTTGATTGATAGTTTTTTTAAATTAAAGAAATATATTAATAGAAACTAAAGAAGATTATAAATAGTCCATTGGTAAATTCCCATTTACTGGTAAGAAATTTGAAAGTAATCTCTTTACTAAAATAAAAAAAATACATTCATTCAAGAAACCAACAAGTAAGCTTCCATGGAGTCAGTTGACTTTGTTCTTAAGAAAAGGGTCTCCATGATGGTTTGTAGAATCTTATATGTTGTCTCTTTCACATTAGCAAATTTATTTTTGAATCTCATATTATTCCTTTCCTTATATATCCCTTGGATATAAGTCCCTAGTGCAATAAAATAAGTCTCCAAAGTGTCTTTATGAATATAAGAGTGATCCATCAGCCATTGAATTGTTTCTGAAAATGAATTCCCTGTGAGGTCCCATTGATAATATCTTTTAATCTCTTTTCAAACACCAGAAGCAAAGTGGCATTCAAAACATAACTGGTCCCTGCATTCAACACATTCCTTGTATAAGGAACAACTCTTATCTCAAAAGTTCCCGAGGTAGAACACAATTGTTGTTCTGTATCAGCTTAGAGAGATTATCTTCCAAAGAACCGAGTATTCTAATTACTGAGACTCTAAGGTGTTGGATTAATTGCCCATTACTCATCCAATTATCATACCAAACAAATGCTTTTTCACCATTCCTTATTTTATAGAAAATTTCATATCATGTCCCAACTTTACAGAAAATTTTATATTTAACATGATCTCTAAGCTGCAGGTGTTATCTAAGGAACCAAGAGTGTGAGAAGCTTTTTGCACCTTCCAAATGCACTTGCCTTTCAGGAAATACTATGCAACCATTTCATCCAAAGAGATTTTTTATCCTCTATAATCTACCATAGTTTTTTCATAATCAAGGCTATATTAGTTGCCTTACTATCATTCACTCCTAAACCACCTTCTTCTTTAGGTGAGCAAATATCTAACCATTTGACTTTAGAAAAACCTTCCACTCTGTTATGGTGACTCTATAAGAAGTTTTTGAACAATCTTTATAACAATTTGATAAGCTTGTTTAAAAGAAAAATGTGGGAACTCTAGTCAATGTGCAATAAAGAGAGAATAAATTTGATTAATTGAAATTTTCCAGTATATGAAATCGATTTGTTTACCCAAGAGAAGAGTCTTTTTAAAACCTTTTTAATAAGAGGATAGCATTCATTGAGGCACAGTCTTCTAGCGGAAATAAGTAGACCTAAATACAACAATGGAGGAAGTTGTCCATTCATACTAGTGATTTTATATACGCTTGATTCCATACTCGAGGCTGCTTTAGAAATCATGCAATGATTCTTGTTTAAGTTCAATTCTAATCCTGAAACTCTTTTGAAGAACTAAAGGGAGTCTATCAAAATTTGAATTAAAGTTGAACGTACTTTAAAAAATAAGAGCAAAATCATTTGCAAAATATAGGTTAGTCAAGGAAACTTTTCTACATCTGGAATGAAATTTGAAATTAGGATTCAGACAGACATTGTGTTTAATAAGGAGAGTTAGAGCTTCCATGTATAAAATGCAGAGGTAGGGAGATATAGGATCTTCCTACCATATTCCTCTAACCCCTTTGAAGATCTTAGAAGGACTTATATTCACCAAAACATAATAAGAAGCAATAGAGACACATTCCTTAATCCAAAGAATGAATTGTCTAGTGAAAGCGAAAACTTCCAGCAAGTGTAACAAAAAATCCCAATTGGTAATATCAAAGTTCTTATTAAAATCAATTTTGATAGATCAATTAGTAGGGATGCAACTTCTTGAGTATCCTTTGAGGAGCTCCTGAATTAACAGAATATTATCCCCAATCTGTCTAATTTCATTGAAAGCGCCTTGATTGTCACTAATGAGAGAATTAACAACTTTCTTCAACCTCAAAGTAAGCAATTTTGAGATGACCTTATAAAGAAATTTTATGCAAGATATAGGTCTATAATCACTAAAGGAAGTTGGATTAGACAGCTTAGGAATCGAGTAGATAAATGTTGTATTAATCTCCTTCAAAAGCTTACCAGTTTTGAAAAAACTCATGAATAGCTTCTAAGATCATCTTTCCAATCACATCCAAAGACTTTTGAAAGAAAAATCTATTTTATCCATTGGGCCCTGGGGCATTCAACCTATCTAACATGAAAATAGTATCAACTATTTCCTTATCTTCGACTGGTTTAATCAATAAAGAGACTATGTCTTTAAAATAATTTTTGGAGATGAAGCCTGAAGATAGTTATCCAACAAACATTTTTCCTTACTTAAGAGACCTACATTATCAGGATTTGAAGTCAGAAGATTCTGAACATCAGATAACTTTTATTTAGCAATTTTCATTGAAATTTTGGATTGGATCCCACAAATGTATTCAACTGTTTAAGATCATCATTAACATATTTGAGTTTCTGAACACAATAGAATTGTTTGGATCCAAAGACTAACTTCTCAACACCTTTTCTACAAGCTTCTAAGAAACTATTCTGATGAGCCAAGAAGTTGTTGAATTTGAACGGAAAATGTCTATCAGAATAGGAGAGAAAACCAGACAACCTTATAGGTTTGTGGTCAGAGAACAAGGGATCCATGAAGTTAGCTATACTATCAGGGAATTTTGATAACCAACTGGAATTAACAAGTGCCTTGTCAATTTTTTTTTCATATAAATCAATTAGAACCTTGCTTATTATTCTAAGTATAAAAATGCCCTTTTGCCTTTAAATCACTTATCCTCAGACGTTCAACACAATTCATGAAGTCATCTGTAAAGTTTCTAAGACAACACTTACCTTGAACTTCAGGTCTATTTAAAGTGGAGTTTAAATCTCCACATATTACCCAAGGCAGTTTACTATTGATTCCCATATTCTTGAGGTTACTCCATAAGTCATTCTTTTGGAATGTAAAGTTGTTGGCATAAACTACTGTAAGCAAGATAACCACTTTCTCAACTTTAA
The DNA here is from genome assembly GCA_025629845.1 of Erythroxylum squamatum. Classification (NCBI taxonomy): domain Eukaryota; kingdom Viridiplantae; phylum Streptophyta; class Magnoliopsida; order Malpighiales; family Erythroxylaceae; genus Erythroxylum; species Erythroxylum squamatum. The sequence goes on along the minus strand of JAOTBA010000003.1, from coordinate 6,281,722 downwards.
AGAACATATTTAAGTGCATCATTTGATCTAAAGCCCTAAAAATATCCACTTTTTTTTCCATATTATTAACCAATCAATTCAATTATAGAAAGAAGCTTTTGTTAAAACGCGAGTAGTTTCTTAAAAACTCGCCTCAAACTATGGGATTTTTATTTGTATCTTTTATAATTGGGTCTGATAACCAATCAAAATTTATTCTTAGGATAAGCAGATCTTTATAGATTGTGAATTTGGATGAATTTCTTTTCGTTTTTAGTAATTCATAGAGAACACTTACGCTGGACCAACTTCCAAATTCGAACCTTCTTGTTCTTTAGCACAATATTTTGAGTCTTGCAAGAAAGAATGAGGACAAAAAAATACTAGATTTGCATGTGACTCTTAAGAAGCAGTGCTAGAGTATCTCAGTTCAGTTTTAAGTGGTGAGTAGGGTTGATCAAAGCATCTGTTGTAATCTACGTGGGCTTAAGTGATTGCGTTAACTTCATTTTCAATTGGTTCTTGCTTTAGCTTCTTTAGGGGTTATTACTTCCTCAGTAGCTCTTTTAGATAAAAATTTTAAAGAATTAGAAGGCATCAACAACGTCTTAGCTAATGTATATCAGTAGCTCTTTTAGATAAAAATCTTAAAGAATTAGAAGGCATCAACAACCTCTTAGCTAGTGTATATCATTTTAGAAAGTGGAAGAAAAATATATAAGATTATAAAATAAGATTTTCTTTTTAATAAAAAATTCAATCTCAATTTTTTGGACTCCTTGGTTCGGGTCAAAGAGCGTTGGGGGTTTGATCATTATCAAATCCTTATTTTTGCGATAATAGCTTATTTAACAGTAGGATCCCATGGATTGAATATAATGAAATGCTATTTTGCCACTATCATTTTGTGGCAATCCCTCATTCTTATTTTTAAACCACCACAGAGGACGCTAGACTAGTTGAAAGATAGTGATTAGTTCAAAGATGCACATGACTTATTGCAGAAGTAACCTATTACCTTCTGGGGGGCATAGGTCATATATTTCGTGGAAAGTTGTTCTTGTTAGAACCTTAAGGGGTCCAAATGGTTTGGACTTGAGTCTTTATTTTTATTTTTATTTATTCTTTTTCTTATCCATCCAACCCATTTCTTGAATAAAATGATTTTAAAAATAGTGTATAAAGGAGTGAAATAGGATAAAAAAGAATGATTTAGAATTTAGAAATAGGATTTTGCACTATTCTATAAAATTCGATAATATGGTAGAAAGAAATATGACAAATTATTGGAATTCCCAATGTGATACATTCTTAAAGATTTGTATATTCCTTTAACACCATCTTTAAATCCAACACTTGCTTTGGTCTCTGCATAGAGACCAAATTCATATTAGAATTCATGAACTAAGGTAAGGGCTTTTCCCGGAGGTTTGGAGAAAGCTACAATCAATATGATTTTCCTATTTTGGTCTTCCCATTCCTTTATCCAGCTTATGTTCTTTGTACCCACCTCCGTTCTGATCATGGAATAGATGACGTAAGTCAAATTGTATAAAATCATTTTTTAGTGAATATTCATGTACTAGCCTTTATTGGTCTCGAGGGAGTGAGAAGAACCAAATTATAAGTAGTTTTCCTTTTAGGTGAATGGGTCAGGTTCTTTATATTGGCAGTTGGAATACCTCTATTATGTATGTTAAGCTTTTTGAAATACCAAATTTCATGCTATCATTATCCATTAACAAGTAATAGTTACCAAATTATTACTAGGACTGGAATCACTTTTTGTTTTGCTATTCTATCTAAGACTCTCTCTCACGCGCTTATTGCCATGACGGTGGATATTGATAGATCTTGAAAGATATGAAAGACCTCCGTCATGGTAAAATGAAATGGTTGAATAATTGAAAAATGAGATTATTCAGGAGTACAACCCAGACTACTCCCAAAAGAATACCTACAATAAAAAGAAACATATTTTATTGTTTAGGAGAAATTATAGAAAATATACAAAAAATAAATTTCTTTTCTATTTAATGTCTATCTGATCTGATTGTTGCATAAAGCATGCAACAATAATAGAATCAAGGGAAAAATGGTAAGATAAGTTGCATATATCAACAGAGAAAATGAAATAAGTATGTGGAAAAATATTAATACAATGATTTTTAATCACAGAATCCCTGGACTTACAATTACCTAGAAATACATTTTGTGTGACAACCCTTTCTCTCTGATAGAAAAAAGATCCCTTTATTTATGATTACGAGGTTCATTTGAATATGAAATAATCTTGGAAAATATTGGCATGCATGTAAACGAGGTGCTCTACCTAAATGATCAGGGATGGCAATGGGTCGAGCCGGGCCAGGCAATCTTGGACCTGGGCCTAGCTTGAGGTAGGACCAAGTCTGAGGCTGCCCGATCCAAGCTCGAGCCAGGGGCCAGAGACAGATCCCAGGCCCGACCAGATCATAGGTTGATCGGGCTAGCCCGACATTTTATTTTTTAAAAAAGTTCAAAAATGACATCTTTTTATCCATGCCCATTGGGCCTCGATATCCCGAGCCCAGATCGAGGCCCAGTCAACTAGGGCCAAGATCGGGCCTAATTTGGGCCCAATTGCCAATCCTTTAAATGATCAACAATATAGTAACTCGAACTGTCACCATTGCTTAAAATATGAAAGGAAAACTCAACTAATTATCTAATAGCGTGTAAGTTATATAGAAAGCAAATGACCCTATAAGTTTTCGCTTTCACGTCTCTCTAAAATTGCAGTGGGATGGGTACATTTGATGATATGAATATTTAAAAAAAACGAATTAATAGATCCTCCAAATGGAAATTGTAACACCCACATACCCCCTAAAAGGATATATGAATGCTACACAAAACAGTACAACAAATCAAAGCATGTGAAAACTTCCAATAAACAATTCAAGTAAACATACATTAAATTACATAGCATATAGCACAAGCTCGCTGAAAAATTCAAACCAAACTGAAGTATCATTGTTACAAACTTACAAACAAATCCACATATACATATCAGATA
>JAOTBA010000003.1:6177978-6207243 GCA_025629845.1 Erythroxylum squamatum | reverse complement strand
AAAGGGATTTCAATATTGAAAGATGAAATATAACACATATTATTTTTGTAGGCTATGCAATAATAATTTGTGATATTGGACATGAAGTATAATAAGGGGAAAGACATGTTAGTGAGGCAATCCAATCATCTTGCAAAATTGCAAAAGAGACAAAAACCTCAAGTTCTTAATGAGAGGAAGCTTATTAATTGTAATCCAACACATTTAATGGAAGTAGTTAAAGAGAAAATGCATACGTGATTATAGTGGACATAATTTAGGCCTAGGAGATGAGTTCTATATGAAAGGGAGCCTAGAGGTCAAGAGAGTGTGCACTAAAATCTAGATAGTATAAAGATAAAATACTATATATTAAAGGTAGAAATGATAACCTATGCTAACATTTGATGATTATAGTAATAGTAAGGTTGATTATGTTATTAAAGGTGAGTTGCTTACTACCAAGAGAGCATTAAATTTTCAAATCAAGGAGGATGAGTTAAAACAATAAAGGGAGAACATCTTTCATACTAGATGTCATGTTCATGATAATTTATGCAGTATAAGAAAGCATTAGCACGGAAACTCTCAGATATAAAATAATCAACCCTTTATATTACAAGCACAAAATTTTGATGGAACAAGGATACAAATGTTTCATGCAACCTAAAAGATGATTAAAGGCTTGTTTGAAAAGTCATCAAATCTTTTAATGAGAAAAATATCTCTTTAACATGAGTACTCATGACTACACAATTAGGTCACTATTTCAAACAATTTCTAACACTAGTTTTTAACTTCAAAGTGTTTACTTTGTTTAAAGCCATTTAACTGAATTTATTTTATACTTACTTATTCACATTAGTTTTTTCAGTGGGATGCTTAAAATTGCTTAAAAAGAATTCACTTCTTACTTAATTGTATGTCTAAGTTATACAAAAAGCTCCTTGGTGCAAATAATGTATGTACTTTCAAAATTAATAAAAGAATAAAAATTTACTTAACCATCAAAGCTCATAACTATTTATCTAAACAAATCAAATCATATAACAACCAAAATTAAATAAATTAGCTCAATCAATATTCTTTAGAAATTAAAAATTTTCCTATTATTTTTCCCTATTAAATTAATTATAACAAAATTTAGAAGTATAACTACTTAATTCCCTCCCCTAAACTTAAATTGGACATTTCCTTAATATAAACAACATAAAATAAGATAAATGAAAAATAGAAAATACCCAAACTAATTAACCTCCTATTGCATGCGGCTACCTACATCTCTCTCTAAATGACAAGATTTAAATATATAAATCCATTTATAACAATAAACATTTAAATATAAATCAACATTTGTTTTTAAATATAAATACAAGTAAAAATTTACATATAAAACCAAAAAACTAAAACCTATTCACTACATCGGAGAATGAGGGAGGTCGGCGACCACTTACCTGTCGGAGACCACGAGGAGACGATGAAAGCGACGGCAGCGAACCGTGGCCGTGAGCGCCGGCGGTGAATCGGGGAAGAACGGAGGAGACGGTCTGTTGGGGGAAGAATGGAGGAGAGAAGGAGGAAGAAAGGAGGGAGAAGCGTGCGTGGAGAGAAGAAAGGAGTTCTGAGTGTTTTAATTCATCTTTCACGTGTATAAATACTTTTCATTTTAATGAAATAAGATAGACTTTGATTCTCTCTCAATCTGATTTTCTGATATGGACTTTCAATCTTCACCTTATTTAATACTTTGCTTAAAACTCTATAAACCATGTACCAATATGGTTTCTAAGGAATCAATCAAATTCTAGTAACTACAATGGTTGAGAAACCTATTTCCTCACCACCCTTTTACCGCTTTCTCTTGATCATCTCGATCCTGCCTACCACATTACAAGACCTTACAGCTAGAAAAACTCCAACATCTTCCTCCGTGTAGTAAGTATATTTTGTTGGCCCTTGATACCCTTCTAATATGGTGAAGAAGAAAAAGTAGTGATAGATAAATAAACAATCTTAATCAATTAATTATATTAATGTGTAATTTGTTGGAAGCTTTTTCTTCTTCGTCAATTCCGCTTCACAACCAAAAAAAAGAAACATATTGGTTTGTGGCCATTTTAAGTTTTCTATATATTGAGTTTGGGTCACTTCTAAGGGAAGCCCAAAGCCTAAATATAAAAGGGTATTTTAAACTTTAAAGAGGTGTAGAGAAGAGAGGTTCAGTCGGAAGAGAAAAGAGAGGGAAAAGAGAGAGAGAGGAGAATTTTTCGTTTTTTTTCCAGCTTTGCGGAGTATTCTTTTAACCTTCGATTGCATGATGATTTCTTGTCGGATCGACCTGAAATTTTAACCAGAGATTTCTCTCTCGTTTTTCTTCATTCTGAACGGTGGAGATTATATTTGGAGGTCTCCAAGGTTCCCTGATCTTCAGTCGAAGTTGCTGAGATTTTAAGGGTGATATTGTTCTCAACTCTTTGATTCTTTCATCTTGTTGATGATTATTGTTGTATTTTGAGTTGAGTGGTGACTCTAGTTATATCTAGAGGTGAAAAACTCTGTAATTTGATTGATGATAGTGGAGTTTTTCTTTACTGGACTAGGTCCCGTGGTTTTTCCTTTCTCACATTGAGGGAGGTTTTCCACGTAAAAATTGCCTGTGTTATTTATTTATTGCTGCTTAATTTCATGCATTGGTGAGTTGTTGGCTGCTATTTTTTGTTAGATTGGTTGTGGTTGTTCACACAGGGAAAGGTTTATTGGTTCTGGTTTTGTTGCCGCTGCGTGACCGACACCTTCTTTCCCAACAGTTTATTTGGTGATAAGAATCTTATATTTTATTTGAAGAAATTAAATAAAATTGAACAAAAATATCAGGATAATAGACAAGAATTTATAGGCTTAACAATTAGGTCCGGGTCTGACGCGACCAACCCGAAAGCCAACAGGCCAAGCCTTGGGTTAAGCGAGCTTCTAGCCCGATTTTCTAGGCCCGACAAGGCTTCTAATCGGGCAGGACTTGGACAAATACAAAACGATGTCATTTTGAAAATTATTTTAAAAAGAAATAATAAGTTGACTTGGGCTTTGACTCAGCTCATTGCTACCCCTAAGAATTTGATTGTTTCGAGAAAATCAACATTCAAATAGGTCAAAGGGTCTCGATTGTATTATGATTATTTATAAAAAAAGTGAAAACATTACATATATATATAATCCTTAATTATTAGTCAATTAGGATTAAGATTTATAAAAAGAAAATGAAGAAAAGGAAAAGGAAATGATTCATTCTCTTACTATATAATTAGTTATTAGTCAATTAGGGTTAAGATTTCTAAAAAAATAAAGAAAAATAAAAGGAAATGATTCATTCTCTTACCATATAATTAGGTGGGAAAAGAAAATAATGTCAATCTTCTACTATAATTAGAACTTAGAGCGATTCTAAATTTTAATACTTAAGAATCCTTAATATTTAGAGATGGCAATAGGTCGGCCGAAGTTGGGGCCTTTCAGGCCCACCTAGAGCTACTAGAGCTTAGACCTGCCCTGAGCACAACATTAGATCCATTTTTTTTAAGAATAGGATGCCTTATTGGAAGTTCTCATCGGCATGCATCTAATAGGATGGCAATTGACTTAGTAATGATATTAACACACCTACAGGTTTTATAGTTTTTTATGTTAAATTTCTCCTTTTACAACTTTGCCAAAGAAATTACAATAGTCATAATGCGAGGTTAGCGAGCCTTAACTTGAACATGAATGATTGAATTCAAACCTTTAATAAAAGTTCTTATCTAAGTACCTTTCATGCTAATCTTTAGCCTAATTGAACAATCGGTCAAATCGACCTTAATACTCCAAAACAATAGAGTTATGACAAATTTTGGGAAGCTCTCCTCAATATTAATATCCTTGGGTGGCAAGATAAACATAAAATCCTTTCTTAAACTACTTCTATAAAGGAATTCCCTGACAAGTTTCATATAAACCATATCATTGAATATCATCTTTGTCTAACTAAATTGAAGTGATTTATACCTTTTCATGTTTTGAGTTTATGAAATTAAAAGAAAAACTTTTTGCTTTAGAACTCTAGACAATTGGATTTGCATCTTCGCATATGGGAAATTCTACCTATTACTTTATGCCTTGCAGCCATTCGATTTGTTGTAGTTTAGAGACAAAATAATTTAAAAGCATTCTCTATCTTATGAATGTTTAAATGCATATGAGACAGTTCATAGGATAATTATATATTGCAAATGAAATTATAATGATATTCATATTGCATTTATATATTATCCCTAAATTGTTCCTAGTTATTGTTATATTAAGACTAGACATTAATTTAACGTAAAAAGACTATCACACGTTATGTTTTTCCTTATGAATGAAGTAATCGATCTCATGGACTAAAGTATGGAGATACTTAAACAAACGTGTGAGTGCTTATTAGAGAATAAGTTCACTGAATATAGCTGATATGAGAAATCCATTTGGAACATTATTTGTATGTCTACGAAATTCTTATCGTGATAATTGTACAAGTGATCCTTTGACTTGAGGTCTCCAATGTTCTATTGTATATGAATTGCTATGTTTGATATTACTTATAACCAATTTAATCATAGGTCGATCAATCATTAGTTATTGGACGTAGCATGAACTATACAGAGGTAGTTGTAAGATATAATTCATCACCTTGAACTAATTAGAGAGAATGCTCATTTGTTCTCGATTAGTGTTGATTCGAAAAATCCTTGGCTAAGGTATAATGACATTTTGTAAATAGTTTACAAATGTTATTATTTAAATCGATAGCTAATGTCGGAGAACTAATATGATTAGACTTAAAATAAAGTAAACATTAATTTTATGATTTGTGTTTAATCGGAACATTGTAAGATGAAGAGATTGAATTATACTAAAAAATAATACACGAAAAAGGTTAGTCAAAACTACTTTGACGCTTCTAAATATTTGGGTGGTCATGATGAGTTGCTCGATGTCAATCTTGATCTATAATTATAAATTATTTAATTGGATAATTAAAGATAAATTAAACAGAGTTTTAATTTATCTAATTCTAATTATGAACTATAATTATAATTTACAATCATTGCTAACATATTTAGGAACTTAAGGGGTCTCAGATAAAGAATAGGATGAAGAGAGCAAAGATATTTTAATTAAGTTGGACTTGATTGCAAAGTTTGAGAAACTTTATGATTAAATATGAGATATTTAATAAAAAAAGATCGATGTGAGATATTAGATCTTATTTGGGCATAGCTGGTATTTAATTAGAAATATTTGTAATTCTAATTAAAGTTTAACTGAAATTAGAATTTAATTTCAATTAAATTACTAAAATATCCTAAACTTATTATAAATGTGCTTAAGATCTATGAAGCTAGTACTTCTTGCTTAACCCTCTTTGTAAGCGTTATAGAGTTCTCTCAACCTATTCTATGGATAACATTAAAGACTGGACATTTGTGTGACTACAGCCATTGAGACGGATTGGAAACGATTTAAAGGATATGATAAGAACATGATCAAGATTCGAAATAAGGTATAAATTTAGATTAACGTTTTTATTATGATTTATGTGTTAATCATTTTATAGAATTAAATTGATCTTGATTTTCTGGAAACCAATTTTTGAAAAATTTTCATAATTATTTCGCCACAGTAGGGATTGGATTCCGTTCCGATTTTCCAACACACCTTCATACAAATATAGGCATTATTACATTCCTGACAACTTCTTCCTCCACCCTAAGAATGTGTCGCATATTTGTTAATTGTAGCACTGATTCTCCCTTGTTAGTTTTTACTAGGATTTGAGAAAATTTGTCTTAAATTCCATAAGTTTTACACCGATTTATGTAACGCCCCAAAATTTCGAATTCATAAATATTACTTTTTGGGTCGTGAATAGTATATCTTGAGGTGAATAGTGACACTCGAGACCCAAACTGTATTTTATTTTATTTGGCATCGGATAATATTATTCAAAGATAGCCCGAGGATCAAATTAGAGCTCCAAACGAGTTCGTTTTGAGGGTTTGACCAAGGGTTGACCACTGGTCAAAGTTTTACCCGAGAAAGGGTGAAAGTCAAACTAAAATAAATGATATTAATTAAGATCTTTATGTGAAGTTGATATTTTTCTTACGAGTATTTTTATTGAAAAAAAGAATGAATAAATTAATAGATAAAGTTACTTTTTGGATCCAAAAAATGGAAAACTTTTAATAAGGGACCACATGGTATTTTTTTCAACTACCCATTCTCTTCTTCTCCAAAACATTACCGAGAATACTTCCCTCATTTCTTCTCCATTTTTCTTTCATTTCTTTCATTTTCAAGTATGTTCTTTAGTTTTTAACCCCCAAATCACCTATTAGATACTAAATCATCAACATAGGGTCTCTAAACTCACCATATCAAAAAAAATGGGAAAAGATTAAGAAAATGTATGTGGGTGTTCTTGATGAATAGTACATGAAAATTTATAAGGTGAGTTAATGGAGTTTTAAATATTTTTAGTACATGATTTTTGTTGTAGTTGCATGCATTGATGAATAAAATGCATAAAATTGAATTTGTTATGCAATATTATGAAGACAAAGAAAATGAATTGAAGGAGAGAGAGAAAGAGAAAGAGAAGAAATAAGGAATTGATGATGAAATTGAAGTTTACGGAAGTTTAATTTGAAGATTTGGACATCAATTTGGTATGAGTTCATATAATTCTACTTTTTCCAAAAAATTGTATATTAGGAAATTCAGAGTTATTGAGTAAAATTAGGGTTTATGAAATTGTTGTTAAAAATATTTAATTGATTGATAAATGAAGTACTATATGTGATTAATTGAGATTTTGGATTTATAATTTATATTTTCCCCAATTAGCATAAATTATTTTTGAATTAAGAAACTTGATATGCACGTTATTTTTGACTAATTGGTGAGATGAATATGTCTTGAATGTTGTATGAATTAAATTAAAACCGATAACAGAAGAAATAAAAAGGACATTTACTTTTGGCCGAATATGAAATAGCTTGAATTGGTTATTATGAACTTTTATTGTGAAATTTCAATGTAATTTAATTAGATTTGCCTCTAGTAAAATAGATAGGAATTGGAGGAATATGATAAGGTTGGCATGCCAATTAGGAAGTTAGCAATACTACGTCATGATATATGTTACCGGACTATATGACTCCGAGAGCTCGATTCTGGTGTAAGACATTTGATTTGTGTTATGAATTGCATGGCTCTGAGAGCTCAGTTCTAAAATGAATGTATATTAAAAATGGATCGTATGGTTCCAAGAACTCGATCTTGTATTTTTTACCGACTCGGTGATGCAATTCTGATGGACTTTACTTTGGGGCAATTACAAAAAGTAGATAAATAAATGATTAATAATTAAAGAACTTCAAATGAAATTAGTAATTGAATGTACAATTTATTGATCATTGTGTAATTAGATATGAATTATTAAAATAGATATGTGCTTGTATTTCATAACTTGATTTTAAATGCCTATTTATGCTTAAAAATAAATGAAGCTATTTATATGTGAAAAATATTATATATTATGCATGTTATGATTGAATGAATTGAATTGAATGAGAAATGGAATTGCTTGAACACCACTAAGCCTATAGCTTAGCATGTGGATTTTCTTTTCACGCATAGGTTTTGAAAAGAATTAGAAGAAAGCTATGGTGGATCTACTACAAGACATGAGTCGCATAGAGGATCTCGAAAAATTTAGAGGTGGATGTACTTCAATTTTTTATTTTGATTTTTGTTATGACATGTACACATAAAAAAGTGAAGGATCTTACAGGATTTTGTTGTTAATTATATATGAATAAATGAATGTTATGTATGAAATCTGGTTTAGATGTGTTGAAATGTATTAGAGGGTAGTAAAAAAAAAAATTCACAGAGTTTGATATGGAAATGGATAATTGAGTAACATGCATGAGAAGTGTATTGAAGTTTCTTGCAAGAGGTTTTAAGTAAATATAGAGGAAACTTTGTCTAAATTTTTATAAAGTGAATAGTAATTACTGGAATAATGAGGTTTTAAATAGAAAATGTTGTAGTTGAAGTATTAGGTATTTAAAAATATGGTAACACTCGATATGCCGATTCTATTATCATGGATGAGGTGTTACAATTTATGCCTTAAAATCTTCAAGTTATATTCCATAAAAGTTTTACGAGCCATTGCATAAGACTACAAGTCTATAATTCCTAGGTTATGTTTTTGGTTGCAAGTTAAAGACACCATACTTTTTTTTAAGAGTTATTCATGGAACGAGAAGCAAGTAGTGAAAGCGAATTCCTTAAGGCTATGTTTGGTTAGACGTAAGGTTTTTAATGTAACGAAATGAAATGAAATAATTTATAATGGAATGGAATGTAAATAGATGTAATATTAGAAAATTGATGTTTAGAAAGGATGGAAGAGTTCATAATGTAATATAGTGAAATGTTGTTTAGAAGAAGGTTTATAATGTAATATAGTAAAAAATTGTTTATCATTTTATATTCCATCTTAATTTCCTCAAATCAGGTTTCTTATTTTTACTGTTTAGGATAGAATGAGATGTAATATGAAACCTTCATTTTCTAGCTCATTCCATTATAAACTCTCCTCTTAAACGATGAAATAATATTCCATTCCATTAATAAACCTCCAATCAAACATAGCCTAAATGGCTACTTTTATACCAAATGATAAGAAACTTAGGTTTTACCAAAATGAATTAGACAGATTTGAAGAAGGGTTAGATATAGGAATTTGATCACCTAAAGGAGATCAATCTATAAATAAGCCAGAGGCATTAAGTTGTATTTTGATTGCTTGGATGGTTGAAATCAAAGAAAAATTGAGCGAGCACAGAGTAAGGGTATAGAAGATCTGTTCCCTTATCATTTGAAGTCATTGGAAATCGTTACAAACCCTAGGCAGTTTTTTAATTTTAGGGACAAGGGTAAAATCATTGCACCTAACGATATTAACACAATGCTTACACCTTGAACATGGTATAAAATGGTACAAAAGACAACGTTCGAATACTTTTATTTTATATTAATTTTTAATAATTATTTTATTAATACTTTTATTCTTGCCATAAAATTATTTATAATTATTTAAAAATATATTAATTATTTATAAAATCAAAATATATATTTATAAAATAAATCATATAATAATTAAATAATTTTATTTAATCTCGGTAATTTCATTTATATTTCAATTATTACTTTTTATTTTTTTCAATCCTGCAAACGAGACCTTAAAAATGTTCCGTGCTGAATCGAGTCCGACCCAATCCCGTTCAATACTATTCAACAATTTTATTTTTTTTTAAAAATAATACTATTCAACAATTAATTACTGATCAACGCGTAAAATTTGAAATTGAAAGTTGAAACCCTTCCCAATTTGTTCATTCATGCGGCTGGTTTGGTTCATCGGAAAATCAAATGCAATCGGATTGAACTGAGAACGATGGATAGAGTGGCTGTATTGGTACTTCTAGTACTGCAGTTGTTCTCCAGTCTGGTGGTTACGGTGGATTGTGAATCGGAAGACGCGAGAGAAGGCATCGGCCGATGGCAGAGTCTCACCTCACGAAACTTCTCTTCTCAGATCAGACTCCACTCCCACATTCTCCTTTTGGTCACCGTTCCTTGTAAGCCTATCTCTCTCTCTCTGTATGTGGTCAATTTTGGACCTTAAATTGATTTAGTTTCGAGTTAAGTTGAGAGAGTTTTGGTAAAGTTAATCAGTTGGATCACTTGGGGCAGTGCTAAGATTGACGGGTTTTGGTTTGGAATTTCCCTTGTAGGTATTGGAATGTCAATAGATAACGCTAAACATTGTATTATTCATGAATAGGGTGAGGAAGCAATGTTCATTGGGTTGATTGCTTTTCGTGATCTATCTTTATTCCTTAAAGCTAATACTAAAGGCATTTCATTTTTTGTGTGTTTAGTTTCGTGCTGTTCGTTCATACACGGTTCTGCTTCATTGGTTATAACGTTATGCCTTATGTGGAGGATGGAAAAGTAAGATGAACATGAAAAAGTACAAAACTAAGATAATCTTTCATAAGATGAGGCTGTTTTTGCTCACTCAAATGTTGGTGAAACAGGTCAAATTCTAATTTTGTAAGAATAATTAGTTCCAAAAGTTGTGTTTGCTAATGACTGAGGGTTGTGATTTCAATCAGGATGGGATCTCTTGAAAAAGAGAATTGTTTTTAAGATGTAAATAGTCCTACTACAATGACATAAGAGAGTTGCAATTCAAATTTTTGAATCTGGTATTGAGGACATAGGACTCGAGCATGCGTTTGAAGGTTCTCTTTTTTAACTCCATTAATCAATAGTTTGTTTGAATTGACAGTTGGTCTTGTGTATTTGAACGTTTTTATGTTCATATCTTCTGTCCTTTATATACATTAATGCTGAAAGCTTGTGTTCTCCATCATAGTTTTCTTGTCTCATTGCTGCTACTATTGCTTCTTGGACTTTCGTGCCGTTGTGATGTTTGGCAATAAAAATGTTATGTATTTCAATTTGATGAACAGGGTCTGGAGAATCTCGAGCACTGATGAAGGAATTAACTTATTTGGTGACAGAAAGGTCAGAAGATTTTGGCATTCTGAAATTGATGTACTCGTACAAAAATGAAGAAAAAATGATAGCTGATACTGTTGGTGCTACAGAAGAAACAACAATTTTATACTATCACCATTCTTCACCTTACAAATACCAAGGCAGACTTCGTGCCAAAAGCATACTATTATCTATACTTCCTTACATGTCAGTTTTTCCGGAAGAAATTCCTCTTAAAACCCTGAATACCCAGGAGGATTTGAAATCATTCCTTCAATCAACTGACATGGCTTTGGTTCTCCTGGAATTTTGTGGATGGACTTCTCAATTGCTGAACAGCGAGCAGAAGAACGTAACTGAAAAAGGTTTTGGCATGCAAGGTGAGAAATTATTGGTTGTTTGAACTGTTTTGAAATTCGGAAAGATTTTTGTTTGCTTTTAGGTCATTATTCTAATTAGTAAGTACTTATTTGCAAAAGTTGCTTAGTGAAATCGTTGGACCAGTGTTGACTGGGTTTTTGACACAATGCTCTGGTGTTTTGCCTCCTCAAGTTACATGGGTAACATATAGGATAAGCTTTTTTAGCTTCTAAAATCTCCCTCTGATTTGTTGTTCCTCTACCAAAAATAATAGTGAAGAGATGAGAAATGTCAATTTAGGTGGCATATAGCCAATGTATCTTATGCGTCTGTATACATTGAATACATTCATGTTGCCACCTATATTTATGTCATTTCTCTTCTAATTTTATGCATTTCCTTGTAAAGTAACACTCTAAAGAAGTACAACTGTAAACTTGCAAAAGCAATATTCTCCACATCAAAATAACTTATTTTACCGCATAAGCCATTAGAATTGTATGAAAAAGATGCTGAAAACAAGCAAGAGATAGTATCTTTTTCTGTAATTTTAGTGCAGTACATTTTTATGTAATTAATAGGATCGTGGCATCATCTTAATTTATGTCTTCCACAATATTCCTTGCAGATTGTGTTGATTCATTTCATCCTGAGAAAGAATTCATTATGAGAGCAATTGAAAAAGTTCAGGATTGTCTCTGTTAGCCCGTTATGCTGAAGCATGGCCATTTTTTCCCTTGATCATTCTCAACTCACTGTTGTATTTCAGGCAATCTTTTTGACATGGGCTTTGGTAAAGTGGCTGATAGAAGTCAAACACCAAGCAGCAATGAAGACCAGAAGGTGACTGTTATTCTATAAATGCAGTTGCCAGAATTATTTTAGAAAATGTTGAATTGAAAGCCAGTTTCATAAATATCAATGGTTTTGTTCATTTATATGCCACCTACAGGGGTCAGAAAGTACAAAAAGTGCAACTCTGAAATGTGGAATTGAAAGCAGTTTTGGTATATTGCCTTGGCTTGGGGAATTTAGCTCTTTAAATGACAGCGCTTCTCTTCAGGACAATGAGTATCAGGGTAGAGATAAGCCGCTGAGTGAAGGAGCATTGTGTACCTTTGAAAAGTTTCAACAATTCAATTCTTTCTTCTCAAAGTTCATGGCTATTGTGAGAGAATACTTCTTGCCTGCCGAAAGGAAGAGATTTGGTCTAGTTTCAGATAAATCATTGCTCTCATTGCTTGGTTTTGATGATGCTAATTCATGGTCATTGGTGGTTTATTCTGAGGGATGCCCAAGCTGTCTCAAAATGCTTGAAGAAGAGAATGAACTTAAGAGTGCTGTACAGATGGATCAGTCAATTATTACAGAGGTTAAATTTGTTGGTTCCTTTATCAATTTACTATTAATCAAAATATTTTATTGGCCTCCATTTTCCTACATTGTTGGGTGCTTGAAGTCTTGTGTAGTTAAGGTCTTGATAAGTCTCCTGAGTGAGGACTTTAAGAGTTGTCTTGGAAGTTATTGGCTTATAGTGTTTAACATGTGAAATTTTCTTGCACAATAAGGTTCTTCTCTTTCCTAGTTTCATTTTCAAATAAGTGAAATCTATTACAAGGGTTGTAATCTAAGCAAGCAAGTCATTTACCGAAAGAGAAACAAAATTTTCCACATTTACTAGGCCATCATTTACCTCAAAAGAATTTTAAGATAGTACTACAACGTAATTGTGTATGACAGATAAGACTTCTCTTTGAAATTTCCCTAGTTATTGCTAACAAAAGGATAGCATGAGAGATTTGTTTAAGCATCTGCCTTTTTCTTTGTATAACCAAGTATATCACTAGAACTAATAGCTCATTATGTATAGATGATAGAAATTTCTGTGGCCTCGGTAGGACCACATAGTTAAAAAGCTCCTTGTGACTTGCTGCACCAGATACTATGAACAGATTACTAGGTGACTAACTTGATATAATTGTTCATCTTCGGCCATAATGGCAGCACATCTTTTGCTTGTATACGAGATTCATGGATAGTGTTAATGCAGAAAGGTGGACTCGATAGAATTTCTGTAGATTGGTTGACAGGGTTTTTCTAGGCTAAGAGCTATTTGCTGACCAAAGCTCCCATATTTATCAAACTTCGGTTCACTTAGATGCTACACTTTTTATGTCAGAAAAGAAATAAACAAAAAGACTGCACAATAGAAGCCTTTCATGCTATGTCAGCCTACCTGCCTTCATTGACTCAGGGTGAAGATCTGAATTTCAGATGTTCCAATATTAGTTAAACAAATCTGTCCTGAAGATTGGCTGCCAGATGAATGAATACAGCTATGGCCTAAACCAGTGAAGTTCTGGCATGTTGTCCAACCTGCTAAATATTTTTCTCGTTGATGAACCTTTTCGCTAGCAGAGTGGTTCCATATCATATGCCATTATCTTATATCTTTTTGCATTCAATATCTCTGTCTCTTCTCTCTCCTCCTGTTCTTTAATATTTTGCTTTCAAATATAAATTTTCTCCTTAGTGTTGGGAATGCCATTAATTCTATTATTTCTTTCACTTTGTAGCTAAGAGATTATGGGGAAGATGTTGATCCTGCTCTTCCTGCGAACAAGCCATCCATGCTTCTATTTGTGGATAGATTATCTGACTCTCCTGAAACTAGAAGGCAGAGTAAGGCAGCTCTTCAAGAATTTAGAGAATTTGTATTGCACTTTCTGATATCAAATGACATGGCGAAGCAAATCAATGAGAAGTCTGAAAGATCTTATACTGAAACTTTAAAACGTAAGAGTATGAAAGGACATCCAAAATTGCAAATATCTCCAATGGGTCGTAAGATTAATTTGAAGGACAAGATGTCCATAATGATTTATAATCAGGGTAAGCAGACCACAATAGAGAGTATAGCTTCCAATTTGCAGGGCAGTTCTTTACATGAGATCTTGACATACCTTCTTCAACAGAAGAAGGAAGCAAAGTTAAGTTCAGTGGCAAAGGAAGTGGGCTTCCAACTCTTATCTCATGATTTAGATGTTAAAGTAGTGGATACCATACAGTCAGACACAGAGGTGGAACCTAAACAAGTCTCACTTGTACAATCTGATGAAAATGCTGTTGAGGCTAGTGTTGATCAGGATCCGAGTTCTGCTCCAGTTCATGATAAAATCGTTCAACTTATTGATAAGAGTTCCTCCTCGCAGGACAAAATAGAGAAGTCAACTGATGTGGAAACAAATAGGCGCTTGTCAGTTCCGAAACCTGACAAAGTTTTGTCAGATAATTGGGCACAAATGTCAGAAAATGTCTATGCAGAAGTGAAAACTTCTTTGAACAAAATGGGTGAAGAACAATTTCTATTAGAAGATTTTCAGGGTTCATTTTTCTTTTCTGATGGGAACTACCGTTTACTCCAAACTTTGACTGGTGACACAAGGATTCCATCCCTAGTAATAATTGATCCAGTTATGCAGCAACATTATGTCTCTACTGAACAGACATTTAACTATACTTCAATTAAAGAGTTTCTTTATGGTTTTTTAAATGGAAATCTTATCCCATTTGAGCGCTCTGGATCCGAACCTGAGAGCCTTAAGGAAGGCACCCCCCCACCATTTGTTAATCTGGATTTCCATGAGGCAGATTCCATCCCGCAAGTGACATCTTTTACTTTCTCTCAACGGGTTCTTGGTTTTAATAAATCTAATCATTCTGATATCTCACTTGCGTGGAAGGAGGATGTGCTTGTCCTTTTTAGCAACAGTTGGTGTGGATTTTGCCAAAGAATGGAATTGGTTGTTCGTGAAGTATATCGGGCCTTAAAAGGATATGTGAAGATGCTAAAGACTGGATCTCAGAGTGAGGAAATGGTGTTTGCTGACGGTATGTGTATATTGTTTCTCTGAGTTTTTATGTTGGTTAAATCCACTCATCTCTTTTCCATTTATTAAAACTTAGACTCTAGAATACGATCCTGTACTCCAGTAGATGACTTGTCCCATTTATCAAAGAGAACTGTTTCATCTACACTTGAGTCAATCGTGGAATTTCATTACATATATCTTTTTTAAAAAAGCTTCTGAAGTGGTTTCAACTATCATGCTGTAAGATTAAGAAATTGTTGGCTATGTGGCAGATGGTTTAAATGCTAAATTGAAGGTTCCCAAAATCTTCTTAATGGATTGCACATTAAATGATTGCAGATCGATTCTGAACTCAATGAAACAGGTATGTCCTATAGAATCCAGATTCAATTTATTGTTACACTTAGGAAGTAGGTTATACTTTGTGGACAATGCTTTTATTGGTCATAGTAATTCAAATTATTTACTGTGGTTGGTAAATCTTTCTAGTCATTTATCATTTCAATTGGTGCACTTCAAATTTTCAGTTCACTTATTTGGTTTGTTTATGACGCACTTGCAGTGGATAATGGTTCAATCCTCAGTATTTTCCTATAGAGTTTTGAAACTTTTTTTTTTAATTTTTTGTTTGTGGTATATGCAGCGAGAAGTTTTTCCTGCCCTGTTGTTATTTCCAGCAGAAAGGAAGACAGCTATCTCTTTTGAAGGAAATGTAGCAGTCACTGATATTATTAGGTTTGTGGCTGAGCATGGAAGCAATTCTCAACATCTCGCTAGTGACGAGGGTAATATATTCTGACACAGAACATGTTTATGCATCTTGTTATTGCATGATCTGATCCAAAGATGATTGTTTATAACTTCTAGCAGCAAACATGCTATATTAATTAGGAATGAGTTAAGTCTTGGTTTTTGCATTTAAAGGTATAATATTGAATTAACAAAAATCTCTTGATTGGTAGCTGTTTCATGAAAATACATTTTTGTCATAAGAGAACCATTAAAAGGTGGACAAAGTGTGTTGTGTGAAATTTTGGAAAAGAGATGATATAAAAAACATGCCGCCTCAATTGTTGATGACTGTGGAGTATTGAAAACACAGTACTTAGACACAGGTTTTAAATGTTGGGAGTAGCAGCTAAGTTCAGAATTATTTACTCCTCATTGAAACTGTTGTTGAAAAACTTATAATTTAAGGATTGCTTCTCTTGCTGTAGTCCAAATGCTTTCTACTTGTTGGAGTTCCAATTGCATTTTTGCAATTTATGCTTGATATACAGCATATATTGAATTATCGATGGATTCTGTATATCTTCCAATCTTGCATGATTATGGAGCATGCTTGTCATTAATACACAAAAGATATATCTGGGCCTTTTGGCGTGGTCTTGGAATTGATCAAACTCATCATGCAAGTATTAATTTGTTTGCTGTTTGTACTTTGGAATAATTTGGGATGCCATTTTCTGCTCTGTTACCTTGTTGAAACCAATCATCCAGTTGTTCTGTCTCTTTGGGGTACTCAAAATTGAAAACTTTAATGGAACCTAGTTCGATCTAATTGTGTTGTCTGAGTTGGTACCTTGATTTTTTGCTTTCTTACAATGCAATGCAATAGGTGAAATTCCTTTCTGAATTTTATCGTCTTTAGTTGAGCATCCATTTTCAAAGTGCTACTCTGTTATGTCATGTTCATGTCCAACTTGGAATTTCAATCGAGAGCATAATGAGTACCAACTCTCACTCTTTCTCATATGTGCCTACGCACTATGAGTACTAACTCTCTCAATCTTTTTCTCATGTGCCTTGCTTTGCTTTCTCTTGTCTGGATTTTATAGGAATTCTACTTACTGTGGCTGAGAAAAGTCGCCAAAATAAGGGCACATCACCAATCCCAACTAATGGTTCTGATGCTGTTGCAAATAACAAAGCTCATGAAATACTACTAATAGACCGAATGCCAAAGAGAATTGTGGAACATACTTGGACTAGATCTAAGCCATCAAAAAGCCTGCATGAAACAGCTTACGATGTGGTGGTTGGTTCAGTGCTTACCGCTGGAGAGAAAATAAATGCGCTACCATTTACTAAGTCGATGGTTCTCATTGTGAAGGCTGATCAAGATACTGGTTTTCAAGGTCTTATCTATAACAAACCTATAGAATGGGATTCTCTGGAAGGTCTTGAAGAAGAGATCAAGCTGTTAAGAGAGGCTCCATTATCATTTGGTGGCCCGCTTATAAAACGTACGATGCCTCTTGTTGCTTTTACAAAAAGAATAATGAAAGATCAATACCCAGAAGTTGTACAAGGTATTTACTTTCTTGATCAATCAGCCACTCGTAAAGAAATTGAGGAACTCAAGTCGGGGAATCAATCTCTAGCTGACTACTGGTTTTTCTTGGGGTTTTCAAGTTGGGGTCGGGATCAATTGTTTGACGAGGTTGCCGATGGAGCTTGGAGTTTAAGGGAGAAAGTTGACCACATAGATTGGCCGTCCAAGTTAAGTTAGGCACTGACATACTAGAGCATTGTAATTCCTTTACCTGAACCATAATGACTGGACAAGAACATAGAGAACTGTACATCCAATGCTTGTTCTTTTATTATCAATGGCCTCGTTTTGTCATCTACATTTCTCATTTAACAAGCATAAAAAGATATTGTCGCAGAAGTAATCCAAGAACGTGACCTGAACATGTACAAGGGGAAAGAAAAGGAGCACGACTTAAAAGGCCCTAAATGACTGGAACGGGCCATTGGTCAGACTAGCGATTAATTGGTTGGTTCAATGATTGTGTTGATTGTTGAAGGGTTGAATGTTCAAATTTTTGTTTTTGTTTCTAAATTCAATAAAGAAAATTTGTTTCAATTTTTAGTTTTTATTTCTGTTTTTTTTTTCATATTTTGATTTATTACTATTAACTAATATATATTAATTATTAATAAAAATGACAAATAATTTAATTTAATATTATATATTTCATTAATTAAAATTATTAGTAAGAATTATGAAAATTTTAATTTTACTTAATAATTTTATTTACTTTTGTAATTAAATAAGATAAAAATTGTTAATAAATATAATAAAAATTAGAATACATAATTTTCAAATAAAATTTTGATTTAATAATTAAAATATATTAAAAATAAATAATTTTTAAATTGACTTTATTAATAATTTGTTGATAAATAATATATACAAGGTTAAAGTAAATTTATTTAATTAAAAATAGTTTATTTTTAAATTTTATTTAATATGAAATTATTTTCAGTAATAAAAACAGATAATTATTTGACTATTCTATTAAATTTTGAACTTTCATAAGCAAATATTTCAAGTGATATGAAAATCATCAATCAATCATAAAAAGAAAATGATGGGCCCACGAAAGATTGGCCTTACATCTACCAAGCATTTAGCCAACAGCCAGATAAGGCTGCCTGCAATACCATCCCCTATGCACCTTCAGTGATAATCTCACTCGCTCTGTTTTAGAGAGACAGGATGGCAGAAACCAGCAAATTTATTCCTGGTAGAACCTTAAATACAATCCCCAGATTCAACTCAGCTAATTCAGTACCCAACAAGTTGTTTTTTCACACTTTCAAAATCACTGCTTCAAGAACAAATGACTTCAAGCTGGTACGAGTCATATGCATATGCACCAACTTATGTTGAATACCAACTTATTCATGGCATACGCCACATACTTTTCCATTGCTAGTCTTTGCATGTGTAGATATTTCCAAGTATGTTAATCATATGTTTACGTTAGTGAGTTGAAATACTTGTGACACCATTTACTTTTAAGCAGATGAGTAAAAAAAGTTCCAGGACTTCCCGTCGTTTGATCAGTATATCCACTGCTGATGGTAGATGGCATGGAAAATGGAACTCTGACTACCTACTCTCCCTTCAAGATCTTCACTTGGAAGATTTGATTGAAGATGACCATGACAAAGATGCTGAGGTTTTTGTCAGTCTGTGCATCCAAAAGGTTAATAAGTTTCCATACCTTCACTTTGATCTGTCAGCTATGTATACATTTTCAGCTAATCATATACAGATACACCAATCAACTTTTGCGTATGGATTATCAATACCTTGTACATGGCTTGCTTTAGATTGTTGTACCTTGTACTGGATGTGAAATCATGTAGCTTTTCGAATATTGGCTCCTCAATTCTCTGATAGCAAAATGAACCAGGGTGGAATTTGATAATAATCTTCCATTGTCGTCTTTGTTCTAGCATGCAAGCTTTGGTTTCTCGGTGGAAGGGAGGATCATAACATACTTTACCAGGAAATGTAGCATCTGCTTTTCCCCTTACTGCAGAAAGGTTTGACATCTTGAACATCTTCACTTAATTTTCAATTGGTTCAAAAGTACAACGGAGTTCCCTTAGCAGCAATTTCTATTCGTAGATTCTCTATTTATTGACTGCAAACAAGAGGCTATAGACTTCATTTTCCAAGAATGTAACTAAGTTTCCTGTAAACTTACTTTCTTCAGTAGTTTATGATGATTGATCAGTGGTTGTAGAATTTAGTGACAACATACTTGTTTTTCATCTCCCTTTCAGATTGACACAAATTTCAGCGTCTGGGTTCTACCGTCCAGTAGAAACAATCGTGCTCTCCAGCTACCTGAAATTGGGGGCGATGATCCATCATTAAGTCACTAGGCTCTCTTGCAATCCTTCCTTTTCCTTCTTTGATCACATTCAGAAACTAACAAAGTTAATTAATGTATTGCAGGTTATCTATGTGAAACCTGGAAATGAAGCTGATCTTGACTCACTGGTACAGGACACGATCCGGTTAACCACCTCAATTGAAGTATGGTCCATGGACAATGCTCCTTTATGATTATCCACACATCACTAAGGTCCTTTAAACATAGAGTCAATGACAGAATCTATATAATTGCAATGTACAAACTCACCAGGTTTCTGCTATGCAGGATACTTGCTCAGAGACATGTGAAAAGTCCGAACCCACATTGCAATGTGAGCATACGTGTAAAGATCGGTTAACAAGGTATAATGTTATGTGTTCTCACTTCTGAGTTACTAAAGAACATGTTTTTTCTATTGTCACAGTCATTGGTGCACAAAGTGCAGCTTCTGTTGACAAGAGGTGGTCTAGACTTTTGCAGCTCAAGAAAGCTAATCTGTAAGAAATTTGGATCTTAAATGGATTGTTTCGACTTGTCCGGAACTTCCAACTTGGGAGAATGTTAATCAAGCACTATCTGTCATGAACTTATGCTACCACAGGAAGGCTGATTGATCAGAACTGCCTATTCTTCCAGATACCTGTTGTGAGTCAGAATAGATTCATGAGATGTTGCAGTTGCAGGAGACAAAATGCAGTGAATAAATACAAGAAGGAACCTCAGTGGAATGAGAATGGAGGTACAGGACCACTATGTGCCATCGTGATTGAACTAAGACTATAACGGTGATTGATGAGGATTAATTGAAGATGGCATTGGATCATTCCTGACATAAGTGTGCATTGTGCTATGTGATTCGCCAAATACACATATACTTGCCTTTCTTTAACAAAGTAATCAACAACAAATGGTCTTTTTCGTGTAATTTTGCCATATTATGTATTTTATCATATCCTCGATTAATTAGGAATATAAATTAAAGTCAACATTTTTAAATATGAACCAAATTTAATTTAATTAATTAAAATTATTTTATTTTAATTTAAAATCAAACTCGACTAAATTAAATTTGAACTGTTTAATTTAAGTCTTATAAAATATTGAACTGATTAAGTTAACAATTAATCCAAACCATTATCGTTTATAAATTTAATTTTATTATATAATGTGCTGAACTTTTTGTTTTTTAAGGAATTAGAAAATCTTTTATCAAAGAGTAAATTAAATACTTCCAAGTAAAAGAGAAAAAATAATGTTTAGAAGAAAATGGTCCAAAAATTCAATAACTTTTCTAACAACAACCCATTTACACTTTTGGTTATACAAAGAAGACTAATGATAAACCCAAGGGGCGTGGTTGAGTGGCATGGACTCATCCATTCTTAACTAAAGGTCAGGGGTTCGATCCTTGGCTTTGGGTATGGAGCAGCCTTAAATCCTTGGGCCAGTTGTCCCACCCTGTGAGGTGCCTACAAACCAGCGAGGGGATTAGTTACTGGGTCCGCCGGTGGATACCCTGATCTAAAGACCAAAAAGAAAAAGAAGACTAATGATACAAAGCCTTACCTTTGAATAAAATAGAATATACATTTAAGATATTTAAGTTTTTTTTTTTAAAACGGAGGAACCGTAACCGCTACATTTGAATGCGCAATAAGTAAACTTTTGGATTAACGCAATAACCTGCAAATCACGCTAATCGAATACTTCGCACTAAGCAAGCCCTGTACAACTGGTTCGATCGAAAGAGCATAGATAGGAGAAATCGAACACAGGACCTTTTGACTTCATACCCTCCACTCCACCAATTCAACCATCCCTTATAGGTAGGGCTTGTTTAAGTTGATTTGTCGAATGGTATAAAATATTTTTCATAATTATATTATTTACCCAAAATTTTCTGAAAATGATATTAAAAATTCACTCTTTCTAAATTATAGATTTATATTAAATTAATAAAAAATAGATCAATTTTTTTTACATTTTTTATTTCAAATGTTTTTATTCTTCGTCCTTCACTTTTAAAGTTGTTTTATAGAAAATGTAAACATATTAAAAAGATAAAGAATATATTTTTAATATATATTTAAAAATTAATTATTATACATTCCTGATAAATGAAAAAAAACTCAACAATTTTTTATTTAAAATGATTTTATTATCTGTCCTTCACTTTTAAAATTGTTTTATAAAAAATGTAAACATATTAAAAAGATAAAGAATATATTTTTTAATATATATTTAAAAATTAATGATTATACATTTCCTGATAAATGAAAAAAAAAACTCAACTAATTAAAATATACAATCATATTATTAAGATGCCATCATATTAATTTTCCTTGAAAAGTTTAAAAAACAGAAAAACAGAAAATAACCAAGAGGACCTCAAGGATAACGTTCACCTCTATGCAACTCTCACCTTACACCCAACCTTCTGATCTCTCTGTACTCCGTGGGTGAATAACTAAATGGCAACGTGTTCTTCGCTATTCGAACATACCCACATCAAAGGTACAATCTTTTCCGCTTTGTTGCAGACGTTTGGTCCTAAGTTTCACTTGCTTATCTTACCATCTAATCCTTTCTTCTTGGTGTAGGGTGCTCAAGTTTGGTTTATAAGAAACAGAAATTAAATTTCTCTGTAAGTACCACCCAACACCCTGCTCTGTTTTAACTGTTTCTTTGCTTTCTTCTGTGCTCCGTTTCTTACTTTTTCCTTGTTGCTTTTGCTGGGAAAGTATCTACCTAGTTTGAACTATTTTCCCTTTTATTTATGAAAATAATGAAATAGCCACTTGGAGAAGTGACAAAATGATCTCTTGTGAAAACGGTTGCAATAAATTTCAACATAATATAAAATCTGTAGATAAGTTGGAAGTTGATGATCTTTATCTTTGCAATGTAGCGGATGGTATTTTCATAAATTTAACTTATCTTCCAATGTTTCTGTAGTTAATTTATATGCAATGCATTGTGTCTGAACCAATTAGCAATGTTGCTTAAACCTTTGTTCAATCTTTTGTAGGTTTTTGTTTACAAACATCAAAGCACGAACATAAGGAAAACGTTTGTGTCTCATATTGTTATAGAGGTTAAATGAGACCTAGTTAACGAGTTTATGAAAAGAACATATTGGTTTCTTGACGATTCCCAGGATGCCAAAAGTTTTTACAGTGATTGCTGAGTAGAATTTGAAAGATGTTCGAGGAAAACTTGTAGACTCCAACATGCAATACATTTCCATCATCTTTAACTGCTCATCTTATGGCAGGAAAGATTCAGGTGTCCTGCCAGGCTTCGTCCCAGTCAGGGGCATCATATTTCAAGGTCTACCCGACGTTGCCATGTTGGAATTACAGCCTCTCTAAACCTGGAACTGGAACATGTGACATCATATGCATCTCTTGAGAAGAACCCATTTGAATATTTTGAGATTGTGAGAAATATCAACACATTAAGGGCATCAGAATCAAGCTTTCATTTCATTCAGAGACTGATATTAGCAGATTTAGACCCAGCAACAGCAAAAGTAGCAATTGGAATATTAGGGCCATTTCTCTCAGCATTTGCCTTTCTGTTCATATTAAGAATTGTAATGTCTTGGTATCCAAAGCTTCCTGTAGGAAAATTTCCCTTTGTGATAGCTTATGCTCCCACGGAACCACTACTTATTCCAACCCGAAAGGTGATTCCACCAGTTGGAGGAGTGGATATCACACCTGTAGTGTGGTTTGGATTGCTTAGCTTCCTTAACGAGATACTGCTTGGTCCTCAGGGGCTTCTAGTTCTTATTTCTCAACAGGTGAACTAATATGCTTAGACACAAATAGTTGAAAATGATCTTGCTCTCTGATTTATGCGAGGGGCCAATTGTGTGTAAACTTGTGATTTATAATGCCTAAGTTATCTTCTTTTAGTATGGGGAAGCAAAATGGATAAGCTCTTTGCTCAATTTGACCAACAAATCCAAACGATGTTGCCTGTAAAAACTTACTTTATTAAAGTTCAAACCTGAATAAATTGATTAAGAGCTGAGAAGGGAGAAATCTTAACAGATTGAGCTCAAATTTTCATATGGATATGAACTAATTCCCAGATTCTAAACTTGGAAGTGCTCTAAAATGTGATTTAAAAGTTCCAGAGTGAGCTGTGAACTACAAAGATTCTGTCCAGGGAAAACTGTGCCCACTCAAATCAACACAATTTCCAAGCAATTTAACTTCAGTTTGCAAACAAAAAGATTTGGGGAGTAATATATACTATTTAGAGGAAGGAAAATGGTGCACTGAATAAAAAAATCTGTAGTTTGTTATAGGTAAAGCTACCCTATGATTTTGCTTGCATTTGTTCCATCAAATCCTTAAGAGGGCCATAACTTTTATCTTCACTCTTTTCTTTATTACATTTACAAGAACCTGTATTCAAATTTGTACCACACTTGAGGCATTGACCTTTGCAACTTGGATCACAAATTGCATTGATAGTAATTTCAACGTGAACCAGGTCTCTTATGTTCTTTGAGATATCAATCTCCTTTTCCTCCGGAGGAAAGTACAGCCTATCATCCTAATCAATGGAAGCTTCATCCTCGTCCTCTTCTTCTTCTTCTTCTTTTTTGGCATCTGACATAGAAGATTTGAATTTATCTTCCCCAAAGATCACTCCCATATTGATTGTGTCTGGCTCGTCAAGTGGTTCTTCTGTTAGTAGAAGAGAGAAGTTGGAGTAGATGCACTCAGCAGCTGGCTGACCACACCTTCAACACATATGGAGCGTTGGATTAGGTCTGATTACAAAAAGAACACTAACATGGCATAAAATGAATTGCTAGAAACATATCGGAAGATAATTTTTGCTGAGACATGAACATCGCTTACATTTGAACATACCGCAATCTAATGTCTGTTCATTAACATATGCTTAGACTTCCATGAATTCTTAGATTTCTACTATAACAAACAGGTCAAATTAGCAAGTAACTCAGCTGAACTTTGCTCTCTTTATCCATTGTTTCAATTTGGCGTTGGTAGTCCCTAGAAAACATTTGACAAGTTAAATAAGGTGCCTCTATACTATAGTCCTCTTTTATCATGTTTTGTGCTATAACAGCAATTCCTTACCAAAGTAATGGACAATGCAGAAAGAAGGGTCATAAGTAGCAAATACCTATTGCAATCCAGAGTGATGACAGTCTTAATGATCCCATCAAGCCTCAGCTTTTTCTTCTTCCTGGTGACATCAATGGACACCTGAACAGGGGTTCCAAATAGGTAATCCTTCACTGCCTTTGTGACCCGTAATCCCATCACTGAAGCCCTTGATTTTGAAACTCCTGTAGAAAGATTTCCCATCCCAAGCCTCTCCAACGTTGTACAGTATTCCACATGAGTAATCGCAGCATTTCTCTTGTACGTAACCGCACCTTCCCAAGGAGAATCCAAATCCGTTTCACTGTCATCTATCTCCTCATTTTCGTCCTCCCAGCTCAAAGAAACATCATTCAATGTCTGATTCTCTAACTCCATTGAACTTTTTGCAGCAAAACTCAAGATCCTGGAGCTGACCCTTGAAAATCCGCAGCGAACTAATGCAAAGTACGGATTTTCCCGTGTCTCCCCATTCTCAAACTCCACAGAGCTTTTTGCAGCTAAATCGAGCATTTTGGAACTGACCCTCGAAAATTTACAACGAACAAATCTAAAGCTTGGATTTTTCCTGTTATCAGACCATGCCATCTCCGAGAAGAGGATAAGGTGACTGTGACTGGAGAGGCCAAGCACAGAACAAACACCATGGTTGTGGACGCAGACGCAGACGTTCGTTTGCGTCACACAAACATCAATTTTTAGGACAACAAAAATTAATAGAAGCAGAACCAACCTTTTTTCTTGAGGTCTGCGTTGTTCCTCAAGAAATTAGTTGTGGGTCTGCGTTGAACAACGCAGACGTCGAAGGTTTGCGTCAACAACGGAGATGAAGGTTTGCGTTGTTGATCTCCGTTGTTGACGCAGACGTGAACGAAGGATAAGGAATGCAAAAAAACCATGTGAATCAGAAACCAAACCGAGGATAAGGAAGGCAACCGTAGATGAAGGATTATAAACGTAAGTGACAGAAACTCAATTAAAATCAGCTTCCCGAAAAAGCTTTTATTTGGGCTTTTCTAAAAAGCTCCAAATTTTAGTTTTTGAAAAAGTTGTATTTTGGCTTTTTCAAAAGCTAGTTCTACTGGAAAAGTGCTTTTCAAGTTTGCAGCCAAACACCCATTTTTTTTTAAAAATAGTTTTTGCGGTGGAAAAAAGTGCTTTTGGAGTCTCCAAAAGCTGAACCAAACAGGCACTAAATATCCAATTCCCAAGGTCGATGATTTATTTGATTAGTTAAGAGGAGCTACAGTATTCTAAAAAATAGATATGAGGTCTAGGTACTGTCAATTGAAGATTGATGAGAATGATGTGCAAAAGGCTGCCTTCCAGATGAGGTATGGAAACTATGAATTTTTGGTAATGCCATTTGGATTGATAAATGCACTAGTAATATTTATGGATTTCATGAATAGGGTATTCCCTCCTTATTTAGATCAGTTTATCATAGTCTTCATTGTTAATTTTCTGATTTACTCTAAGAATGAAGAGGAGCATGCTAGACATCTCCAGATTGTGCTACAAATACTTCGCGAAAGACAGTTGTATGCGAAGTTTTCAAAACGTGAATTTTAGCTGAGGGAGATAGGATTCCTTGGGGATGTGGTATCAGGGGAAGATATTTTTTATAGATTCAAAGAAAGTAGAAGCCTATACTTGAATGTGAACAACCCAAGAATGTGATAGAAGTCCACAACTTTCTGAGGTTAGCTAGTTATTATCGGAGGTTTGATGAAGATTTTTCTGTGCTTGCAACTCCTTTGTTAAGGCTTACTCGGAAGGGAATAAAATTTCAGTGGGATGACAAATGTAAGGCGAGTTTCCAGGAGCTGAAGAAACGATTGACTTTAGCACTAGTGCTTGCCCTACCTACCCAGGGAGTAGGGTATGAGGTATATAGTGAAGCCAGTCACTAGAGACTTGGCTGTGTACTTATGTAGGCCGGGCGAGTAATCGCATATACTTCTAGATACCTGAAGAAGAATGAGCTAAATTATCCTATACATGATTTGGAGTTTGCAGCGGTAGGATTTGCACTCAAGATCTGGAGAAACTATTTTTATGGGGATATTTGTCATATATAAACCGACCACAAGAGTCTGAAGTACCTAATGATAGAAAAAGAGCTAACTCTCAGACAAAGGAGATCGTTGTAGTCGATTAAGGATTATGACTTAATAATCGACTATTATCTAACAAAAGCCAATGTGGTAGCCGATGCATTGAGTGGTGAGTCCTGTTCGGTAGTAACTGATAGGCAAGATCCTTACATAACACATTTGATGAGTGTGCGAAGCCTTGGGGTTAGACTCCCAGTGGCAGAGGATGATGGAATATTGCTAGCATAGTTTGAAGTTTGGTCGACATTATTTGATGAGATCAGGAGATCACAGGCTAACGATCCTGAGTTAAGAGTTATTCAGGAGAAATTGTTATCCGAAGAGAGTGAGGGGTTTAGACTAAGGGAAGATAGGTTGTTAGTTTTTAGAGACATAGTTTGCGTGCCAGGTTGTTAGTTTTTAGAGACATAGTTTTCGTGCCGAATGATCAGAGTCTTAGGCAAGCTATCTTGGAGGAAGCTCATAGTTCGACTTATGTCATTCATCCTGGTAGCACCAAGATGTATCGAACTCCGCCAGGGATGAAGAGAGAGAGAGCAAAATTTGTGTCCAGATGCCTTTCCTGTCAACAAATTAAGGCAGAGCATCAAAAACCAGCAGGTATGTTACAGTCTTTACCTATTCTGGAATGAAAGTGGGAGCATGTGATAATGGATTTTGTAGCTGGACTATCTCGTACATCGAAGGGTCACGATGCTATTTGGGTTATAGTGGATAGATTAACGAAGTCTGCTCATTTTTTTCCTATCCACATAACCTACTCAATGGAAAAGTTGGTAAAGCTGTATATCGACAAGATTGTGAAGCTGCACGGGGTGTCAGTTTCTATAGTATCAGACAGGGATCTAAGATTCACCTCATAATTTTGGCCAAAATTCCAGGAATCTTTAGAGACCAAACTAAAGCTTAGTACTGTCTCCCACCCCTAGACCGATGGTCAATCAGAGAGGACCATTCAGACACTGGAGGACATGCTGAGAGCATGTGTGATAGAATTCCAAGGGAGTTGGAACTAACACTTGCCTTTGGTAGAGTTTGCTTATAACAATATTTATCAGACAAGTATCGGTATGCCACCATTTGAGGCACTTTATTGGAGGAAATGCAGGACGCCTCTGTATTGGGATGAGGTTGGTACGACCAAAATCGAAAGAGTCAAATTGATAGAAGTCACCATTTAAAAGATAAAAGTCATTCGAGAGAAAATGAAAGTCGCCCAGGATCGAAAAAGAGTTACGTGGATAAGAGGCGACAACCATTAGAGTTTGCAGTTGGTGACAGACATTTTCTTCGGATATCACCATGGAAAGGTATCATCAGATTTCAGAGTCGAGGGAAGTTAAACCCTCAATATATTGGACCTTTTCGCATCCTAGAGCGCGTTAAGACTGTGGTGTATCAGTTGGAATTGCCACCGGACTTGGATAGGATCCATAATGTATTCCATGTCTTTATGATTAAAAAGTACTTACCTGATCCATCTCATGTTTTGGAGACACCTCCAGTAGAGCTGAGAGAAGGCCTGAGTTTTGAGGTGAAACCAGTTTAGATTTTGGATCGACAGACCAAGAGATTATGTAGTAAGGAGGTGCACACAGTTAAAGTCCTTTGGAAGAGCGACAGGGTCGAGGAGATGACATGGGAGCTTGAGCATACTATAAGACATCAGTACCCCCATTTATTTTTGTCCTCGACATACGAGTTTCGAGGATAAAACTCTTTTGAGGAGGGGAGGACTTGTACCGCCGGACTTTCTGAGCACTTTGTGTTGTTCTATATTTGGAGATACTACTGTATATTGATATATACATGGTTGTATATGAGTTCAAAGATGTATTTGAGTTCTTTTGGTACTTATGCCAGTGATATAAAATGTTATATGCTCTTATATGAACTTAGAGTTCATCGGTATGCAAAATCTTGGAGATTTTCGACATATAAGCTTTTAAGTGTGTAAAACCGAGTCCATTGGATGGATATGACCATGTTCGTTGAATTAATATGTTCTAATGTCGTAGAAGTGATTAGACATGATTTATAGACTTATTAGATACATAGAAAACTTAATTGAAAAAGTTGATGTACATAAAATTTTTAAAAGTTAAGGGACTTAAATGAAAAATTTCAATTCTTGGAGGACCAATGTGTAATTTTATGAAGTTAAGGGGCTTAATTATTATTTCAAAGAGTCCAAGGAACAAAATAAAAAAAGTATTGGAGATTTCTAAACTTTGGACTTAATTGCAAATTTAGAAAAGTTTGGAGCGTATAATGGTAATTTCCCATAACTAAGGGCAATAAGGTAAATTTATCATGCTTGGTCAAAGAAGAGTCAAATTCTAGACCCTTCTTTATGTGTGTGGCCGTGCAACCCCTTCATTTGGCATTAAAACACGTTTTTTGTAATTAAAAGAGAGGAGAAAGAAGGAGAAGAGAGGAAAGA
>JAOTBA010000003.1:6102730-6127302 GCA_025629845.1 Erythroxylum squamatum | reverse complement strand
ATCAAATGAAAAGGATGAGAGCTTCTTTTATTGCTAATAGGAAAAGATACTCGAGTATGTTTTGCAAATTCACAAACTTCACAATGGAATTCAGAAATATCTAATCCTTGAAACAAATGAGGAAACATGACCCTTACAACTTTAAAAGATGGATGACCTAGGTGTAGATGGTACAGCGAAATGGTATCTTTATTTGAGGAATTGACAAATGACAAAGATAGGTTGCTCCTAACTCTTTGAGGTAATTCAAGTAGGTAGAGGCCACCCCTTTAGTTAGCAAGTCCAATCCTCATCCCCGAGACCTGATCCTGAAAAACACAGTGAGAAGGAAAGAAAGTAGCATAACATTTAAGATCATGGTTAAGCTTTTGAATAGGAAGTAGGCTAGCCGATAGTTTTGGAATATGTAGAATCCTTTTCAGAATAAGGGTAGGTGTGAGATGTGTATCTCAAAAACCTGCAATAGTAACTAGAGAGCCATTGACCACTACAATCTTTTTGTTACTTGGGCATGGGGTATAAGCGTGAAAGAGTTGAGATGTGGGTGTCATATGGTCTGTGACACCTGCGTCTATTATCCAAGAATTGGTATGAAGATTTTTTGAGGCATTCATGCAAATAGGGAGTAAAGGTTTACCTAAAAGAGCCAAAGAACAAGTCTTAGAAGGTTTTCAATGGTCCCCAACAAGCTTCTCAGCTTCTCAATTTCTTCACTGTTTAATTCTGTTGTTCCTGAATTTTCCTCAACTTTGGGTTGATCTAGTGCTTGGGACCTCTGCTGTGCCCCATGGTTTCTCCATTGTCGGCTTGGTGGTTTACCTTGTATTTTCCAACATATTTCCTTCGTGTGCCTCGGTTTCTTGCATTGGGTGCACCAGAGGTTGTCCTTATTCTCCTTCCCTGGGTTTTCTCTATCAGAATGCTTAGATAGATCACTTTTTCCTTTTGTCCCGATGATCAGTTTTTGCTAATAAGGCTGAGCCGTCCATGGTTTGTGGTTCAAGCATCACACTCCTTTGACTTTCTTTTGCTCGAATCAATGATATTGTCTCTTCTAGAGACAGAGTGTCTTCTTTTCCAAGGATTTGGATCCTGACATGATCAAATTCAGCATTCAATTTAACCAGAAAATCATACACACGGTCTTTTTCAATGAAGTTCTTAAAGATGAGAGCGTCCTCAGGATATTTCATCGTCTCAAAAACTCGATAATGATCGAGTTCTTGCCACAGATTCTGCAGCAAGTTTACATATTTTGTGACAGAGTTATCTCCTTGCTTAGCAGCTGTAGTTTTCTTGTGCACTTGAGCAGCATCACGAGCCTTCGAGTATGTGCGACAAATGTAGTCCCAAATCTCCTTTGCAGTGACAAAAAAATGCATGTGTCACTGATCATGGGATCCACAGAATCCCGTAGCCAGGACATTATCATAGAATCCTCCTCATTCCCATGCTTCAAACATTGGGTTATCCTTAGTCGGTCCTGTTCATAGAAGATGACTAAGTCTCCCTTTGCCTTTAAGGTATGTATGGACAAATTGAGACCATTTGAGATAGTTCTTCCCATTAAGCCTATAGGAAGCCCGAATATTTTGTAAATCTCCAATTTTCTGAATGGTGCCGAATTCTTCTGGGGGGTTAGATCTGGTGGAGATAGAGGTTTGAGAGGTTTACATGATTAAGAAGAAGATACTGCAGTGAAGAAGAAGATACTGTAGCAATTAAGGCTACCCTAATGAGAATTACACAAGAGAGGTAAGGAGGAATGCAACTATGAAGGCTGGAACACACAAGAGAGGAACCAAAAAATAGGGTTTTGGTAGTGCGGCAATGAAGGCTGCTCAAAGGACAAATCCCATAAAAAGAAGCCCTACGGCTTTGATGCCATGTGGGAAAGAATTTTCATATATTGAATAGGAAGTAAACAGCAGCCATATGTAGGACATTACAAGTAGTAATTTAAATCTGGAAAGTTATCTAAAGCTATCTAATGTAATCCCTTGATTTAAGGGATTTCAAACTTATTCTATCTTATCTATTTACAGCCTATCTATATCTTAGTATAATCTATTTACAGCTGCTTAGTAGCTCAACAAATGGGAATGTTCATACCTTTTAAATATTTTTTCTATGTTGAGGAATTTCTGATTTTTGTATGTTGTCCTGATTTAACACTGCATATGAGGTGTTTATGGTGGAGTTACTCAACTTATTGACGTGCTAGAAGTCATATATGGTGAAAAGCTAGGGAATATCTGCATGATTTACATGTTGGCTGTAGGTTGGTTTATTGGCCTTAATAGCAGCTTCTATCTAATTGGATTAAGAGCTCTTGGTTCGTAAATTGCATCCACTGACTGAAAATGTAATAGTGCTCTTCTGTACTTCATTTGTGACACCTTTGGTTTTTCGTAGTTGTGTGGAATCCTTTCTCTCTCTTTTCTGACCAATTTTGTCACCCTGAATTAACATCTAGCCTCCTTTAAAGAGTCTGATGTTCTTATGGCCCAAAGGCTCATTCCTTCCCAATTTCTTTTGTTGACAAACTCATAAAGGAACCCCCAACCCAGTCTTTCTGGCCTCATGACTCAGAGGTGAGCTAATCCAAATTCGAGATGGATATTGTATTAAGGTTTCTTATTTGTTTGTCATTTATATAAGTATGCAATGACCAGTATTTACTTGTTTTAGGGTTTGATACTTCTTAATGGACATGTACAACCCCTTTATGTATGTAGTAATTTTTAATATTACGGCCTGATGCAACTATTATTAGTTAGATTACCTATTTAGAGATTAATTATCTATCATGTATTATGGGTGATGAAACTAGGTGTCATCTCAAGTGCAGTAAGATAGTCTGCCCTTGAGCTATTTTACAATACCATGTTGCTGCCTTTTGATGAAAAAAGAACGTAGGGGCTTGTCTTTTGGGGGCTGGGGGTTATATGATGGGAGAGCATGACCTTGGTTGCTATTTTTCATTGAGAAAGTCTGTTAATTTAATTATGGTAAGCTGACACATATTACGGTGCGAGTAGACAATCTATTTAACATCTATACCCTTTATTTTGATTGCTATCCTTGAATTTGTGCAGCTGGCAGGTTTATATCTTTATGCTTCTGCATTGATACCTTCTTCTTTGATGTTATTTAGTGAACATTGTGTCACATTGATAATGATACTTGTGCATGCATTTGGAAGCTGCACCAGAAAGGGGCTATGTCTGTTGGAAATGCTTATTGAGTTTTGTTACATAATGTTGCTTTCTTTCTAATTTTAGCATATAAAGTTCCTTGCTTTCTGAATATGAGAAGTTTTATTATGTTACAGGCCATTCCAAGTCATTCTGCAAGGAGGTCATTGTTTGAACACTATGTTAAGACACGTGCTGAGGAGGAACGCAAGGAAAAACGAGCAGCTCAGAAGGCCGTAATAGAGGGATTCAAGCGGTTACTGGAAGAAGCATCGGAGGTTTCGTTCATTTATCTGAATTCTGTTTCTTTCTCTTTGGTTGATGTGGTTTTAGATAACATTTGTTGTTTTGACTAAGGATTGCAAGTATCTTAATGGCCTAAATTTTATTTTCAGGACATTGATCAGAACACTGATTATCACACTTTCAGGAAGAAATGGGGCCATGATCCTCGGTTTGAAGCCTTGGAACGGAAAGAACGAGAACATTTACTGAATGAGAGGTACTAGTTACAGAGGATGGCTGATTTTGTGACGTCAATGTAATTTAAGTTGCACTTTTTCCTATTCCCATTTGAATGTTCTTTTAAATCTTCCGTCTGTGTGTGTGATTTCGAAGTCAATGATGATTAGATGCTGAAGTCCATTTGACATAATTGATTCAGTGACTCCCTTAAGATAAAAAAATATTTGATGATCCATCACTTTGTTAGATATTCCAGAAGAATTGCAGTTAGTTTTTAGTTAAATCTGTTGATGTTAGTCTTGAGCTTTTTCCGTTCCATATTTTTTAAGGCACACATTATTCATACCTGTGCACTTGAGAGTGTGTTGCTCACAGCACTCATCTTCAGATTGCTAATACATAGGTAGATTCTGTTTGTGGCTAATAGTTCCTTTTGTATGTAGAATTTACAACCACTATTGGTTTGGCTATTTTTTTTAATTACTTGGTGTATAGGAACTCGAGGTATTACTTTGGTGGTCACCATTTTATCCATACAGATGATGATAGTAGCCTTTTCAGGATGCCTATTATGAATAGTGATGTAATTTCTATTTTGGATACATTCTGCAAAAAGATGTGCCATTGCTTTATTAATTTTCTTTTCTGTTTTATCTGATTTTGTATGAGATTGCATCTCTGTGCTTTTAAATTATGTATATATTTATGTGTTTGTGTTTATTATTTGGGAATACTGTGACGGTGAGTTTATAAAATTACATGTTCTGTTTCATGAGGAGCAGGTAATAGTAAAAAATTGCTTATGAATATAATTCTCTTGGAGGACTGTTCGACTGTATATAATACATTTGGACCATGTATAGTTGATGCATCTTTGGCAATTGTATTCCTTATTATATTATTTATGGGTAGTTTCAAATTCTCGAGTGTTTTCTAGATCATCTACTCCAGCTGCACCCGCAGACAATAAATCATCCTATTTTACAATATTAACAGGTGGTGGCAGATAGGGAGCATCCACATCTATGATATGAAACAATTTGATAAATGGCATGGTTGAATACCGGCTTTGTATTTTGAACCATTAGTTTTACTTGGCTAATACAGGATTTGTATTTTGAACCATTAGTTTTACCTAGCCAAACTTCATTTTGATTATTTAATCAAGCAAAATTATTAACAAAATGGTGTCACTTTTGGAGAAATGTTTTGCACATTTCTATGTAAGGATTCACGCGTTATGCTAGTGCCTGTACAACAAATAATGCAATTTACCATAGCTATTTTCTGCATTATATTTCTCGCCCAGTTCCTTATTCAGATCTGCATGAACTGTTTCCTAGAGACAGAGTGATTTCTGTACATATCCCTTGAAAGCAACATGTGTCAGCTGACTAGTAGGCTAGTCACGAGATTCTCGGATCATTTGGGTGTGTATATTAGCCCTTGAATCTCTTTTAATTTGCATGGTAAATACCTTCTGCTATGATATATGTCAAATATTGTTCATGGATTGAACAACATTTTTGTTTTCATTGTAGGGTTTTACCGTTGAAGAAGGCAGCAAATGAGAAAGCTGAAGCTGAACGTGCAGCTGCTGCGGCTAGTTTCAAATCCATGCTTCAAGAAAGAGGGGATATCACAGTGAATTCACGTTGGTCCAGGGTAGGTTTTAAAACGAGTGAGGTCATGCATAAGGAAAGTTCAAATACAAAGTGCTGGATATTCTTAGGCTGAAATATGTTCAATTAGCTTGCAAATCTTGTTTTAAATTGTTTAAGTTGGTTCCATGCAGATAATATATCATTTTTCTAGGGATGAAAGAAATGGAAACTTATCCGGAGTGATCTCCTTTTCTGTTTGTTCCATTTAACTTCTGATAAGGATATAAACACATAGTTTTCTGTTATCATCAGACTGTGGGGTATTTTAGGTCTCACCTTAACCTTTTCTCATTGATTACTGGGTGTAATTGCCATTCCATCCACCAAAGCCTCAATGGATCAAAATTAAAGTTGGCCAAACTGTTTTTAAATGATTGCAAGTTGCATATATTAGATAAATGCTATCTTCACCTACTTGCTGTATTTGTTTATTTGACTACTATATCCATTATTTGTGGGTCTATCGGAAACAGTCTTTCTACTAGTTAGAGAATAAGGTTGCGTACTTCTAGACTTTCCCATAACTCAGCAGAATTTCTACTAGGACGTACTACTTATCTATTATGTGTTTCTCACTTCAAATGCAATGGAAGAAATTGCTTACTTATAACCTCCCATTTAGGTTTAGCAACATTACTTTGGTGTGTTGACAATGCTGCTGATTTTTCTTGTTAATATGGTTCAGTGCTCTTTTGATAATATAATCAGGTAATTGAGATGTTTAACTGAATTTTCTTATCAGCAGTTATAATTGTTATATGCAACTGAAATCTGCATCGTGTCAACTCCCAAGGTAGTACCCATGTGACAATTAGCTTTTAACAGTTGGAGGATTGAATCTAGGGTATGTATGATTCATTTCTGGACAGTTGGACTCTACTGTGCCATTAATTCTGATATTAGTGTGCTTACTACCAGGATTATAACTGACTTTGTGTTCTCATTCACTGTTAAAATAGTGTCCTGTCCTGTAATCTGTCTATGAATTATGATGATAGTGGTGCATGATAAGTTTAAAGAAAAAGGGAAAAGAAGAAAAAAGTTAGGTCTTGCAACTAAATCAGAAGCTGTGATATGTTTCATTCCATTGAGTTTTTCCCCATAAACCTGTGTATCAATATCCGTTGTCCCTACTGTAGGTGAAGGATAATTTAAGGAATGACCCAAGATACAAATCTGTAAAGCACGACGATAGGGAGGCTTTGTTCAACGAGTATTTGTCTGAGCTGAAATCTGTCGAAGAGGAAGCAGATCGAGAGGCAAAA
Source organism: Erythroxylum squamatum (assembly GCA_025629845.1). NCBI lineage: Eukaryota > Viridiplantae > Streptophyta > Magnoliopsida > Malpighiales > Erythroxylaceae > Erythroxylum > Erythroxylum squamatum. Next base: position 6,120,711 of record JAOTBA010000003.1, on the reverse strand, counting down.
GCTAAGAGGGAGGAGCAGGTATATACTGTTGGCTTTTATTCATGAGAAATGTTATTGGAAGTAGGTTTGAACTTAACTTTAATCAGTTGTGTTTGAAGATCTTTGTTCAGTCAAAAATATCTTTTCATGCTTGATACTTGGTTTTATTTAAGGGTGTTGATTTTAGTTTGGAACTTCTAGTTCCCTTTTCTTTTTCTAGTATAATTATAGTCGATAGTAATAAACTTGCCTTCGCCTTTCCTCTCTTTATGTTCTATTTTTTTCCCGTTACTGTTATTATATGGCTTACAATTTGGAGGTGTTCATCTACCAGCTGCATATGTATCAGAAACTCTATTTTTGATATAATACCTTACATGAACTTCGTATATTGGTTGTTAGTTGCAGTTACCATTTTATGTTGCGCTACTGTCTTATTGGTGCTTCATTTCAGGGTAACATAAAACTTTCTTGTTTATATTTGTAGGTCTGTCTAGGAAAGTGCTATCAAGCTCCCTAGTAATTGCTAATTTTGAATTAAGGATTTCTGTTGGATGTGTACACATCCAAATATGTGGGCAAGTAGTTGTCTCTGGGTTGTTATGCCTTGGGTAATTCTGGGCCATCAAGATGAAACTGCAACTGACCCAATACTTAGAGATAATGGACTTGGCTTCTGGGTTTGTGGGCATTAGCAGTTAACAGTGAGTCAAATAAGGTTTAGAAAGATGGCATTTTCAATCTGTGGGTACCTGAGACTTGAGAGATATTGACTTAAAAGGGAAAAAGGAAAATTACAAAAATGAAAGAATGTAATCGAGCAGGATAAGTGTTGCAAACTGCAATTATCTTTAACTTTACTTTTTTCAAACAATTTTTATCTTAATTTTTCTTGTGTAGTCCCTGTTTCACTTTTGATCTGTATTGAATGCAGAATGATTTGGGGTGGATGGGGGTTAGGCATGCTATGTTGTAATTAGTTTGAGTCATAACGAGGATGCAGGATACCTGATCAAGATGCCCTTGTTTAATGACCATGGTGTTATATGTGTACATATTTCATTTTTAATGTTAGATATTAATTTTTGGTCCCTTCAAGTTGCATCAGTTAACTTGGATTGACTGGGGCAGTGAAGTAGTGACTCATTCTTTGATAATGATAGGTATTAAAGATTGAACTTGTTCCATTTCTTTTCTAGGACAAGCTGAAGGAACGAGAGCGAGAGTTGCGAAAACGCAAGGAAAGAGAAGAACAAGAAATGGAAAGGGTGCGGGTTAAAGTGCGTAGGAAGGAGGCAGTGACTTCCTTTCAAGCATTGCTTGTCGAAACAATTAAGGACCCCCAGGTATGATCACAAGTCACGGCATAAGCTGAATTGCAATTTTATCAGAGGAGGTTTATAATGCAAGTCTGTTGTTTTTCCATGTATAGCAATTTCCAAACTGATAGAGCAATAGGGTTTAGTTACTAGATACATGTTTAGGAATAACTGTCTAGTATCTTCTGTTGGGGTCCTGAACACCTACAGCCGAACTGCAACATTTCCTGCCTTTTAAATGGTGTTAAGCCTGTCTGTTTGAAGGTTTTTGAATTAGCTTGATTTGTAACTCTACAAGGACATCAATATTCCTTAAATTGAACGCAGGCCATGATTTGAGCTTTTTGTTCTTGCTTTCTATGATTGCTATATCATGGTACTTGGCTGATTAGAATAGTTGCCAAATAATCATGTAGTTGTGAAAACTGTTATGGCTTTGTTGGGTGTATTGTTTAAGCATGTGAAGTGTTCATCTATTAATATCTGAGTGGTCCCAGACGTAGGGAAGTGGCAGTTCGATGTGTTGGAATTTCTTTATCCGTCTTTGCCTTTATCAAATGATGATGTTTTTACTTCAGTTTTGTTAGGATTTGAGATGGGCTTCTGCTACTTAATTTGTTCACCTTTTCTTCTTATGTACTTAGGCATCATGGACAGAGTCAAAGGCCAAATTGGAGAAAGATCCTCAAGGACGTGCAACCAACCCTGATTTGGATCCATCTGATGTAGAGAAACTCTTCAGAGAACATGTCAAGTTGCTGCATGAGGTACTATCATTAAAGGGCCTGTATTTCTTTTGTGGACTTGACTAATTTAGGGGATTTGATTTGGTTTTGGATTCCATGATCATTTTTGATAATTTATGACTACAATGACACCTCCTTTTTGGGCCATTACATAGAGATGCACGCATGACTTCAAAGCTCTCTTAGCTGAAGTTATAACCGCTGAAGCAGCTGCCCAGAAGACGGAAGATGGGAAATCAGTCCTTGATTCATGGTCAACAGCTAAGCGCCTTCTTAAGCCCGATCACAGGTATAACAAGATGCCTAGAAAAGATAGGGAAATTTTGTGGCGAAGATATTGTGAGGAGATGTTACGGAAGCAGAATAGGGTGCTTGATGAGAAGGAAGAAAAGAACTTTGAATCAAAAAGTAGAGGCCCAGCAGAATCAGGGCGATATCAATCAGCGTCAAGAAGGATCCGTGAGTCGAGATAACACGTCCAACATTTCTGGTTAGAACTATGTATAACTTTGGATTAGTCCCGAGTGATCTACATTTGCTTGGTTGTGAATTATGTGTTATATGAAAGCATATTGATTCACATCCTGCAAAGATCTCTCCTATTTTTCCTGTGTTTCCATGGATATATCAACAGAAATTTTGATGCACTGAGTAGGTCTTTATGGCATTGGGCCTTTGAAGTTACCTTATTCGCCATTAGGCCTACAAAAGTCAAGATTCTTCGTTTTGGGATTGGCTTCACCTGATCAAATCCATGATTCATGATTGTGTCAAGCTTTTGATATTGTTATTTTTCGAAACCTATGTTTTGATAATCAAGTGAATAATTTGTCTTTTTATGACAGTTTTATAACATTATGGATATGATAATAATTTTAATCTGTTAAAATTTATGAAATTAAAGATCAATTATAGATAAATTCAAAAACCTTTGGAAAAACGGCAATATCTCAGTGGCTTTATGTGCAACATGAGAGCCATCGTGCGTTACAAAGTTTTATGATATAAAATGAAAGCCACGCCATTCCTTCCACCAAAAGAGACCTTTTGCTTTTCTCCATTTTGTTTGGTACTTCTCTAACTTTAATATTTACCTTAATAAGTTCGCAAGAAAGTCTTTGCAGTAAACATATGCAGAGACCAAAAACACAACGCACAAATAGGTAATCCGGTCCGACTATGGAAAGTAGACTATGGAAAGTTGCAACAATGGCTTGAAAAATGGATCGGAAGGAATTAACTTTACAGATTCAGTATTAACTCACGGGTTTACCAAATAGTAAAAAATGACCCGTTTGAATTTTTGATACACAACGAATTCATAATGTGGACTATTTATAAATAATCATAATAAAAAAAAAAGGCAGTTGACTTGCAGAGCTATATTTACACAGTTTATTGCATGGGTGCCAAAAAATTACCCGCCTTTCTGTTGTAAACAAGCAGGAAAGCAAATCAAGCCAACAATCTTCCAGCAGCAGCAGAAGAAGATACGGGAACACTTCTATGGCAAAAATAAGGCTTCCAAATACTCATCAATATAAGCCAAGCACGGCCAATGGTCAGTTCTAATTCGTACTAGAGTTGACATACCACGTACTTCCATTTGAAAAAGGAGATGGAACCTTGGTGGAAGAAATATGAGTACATGAAAGCAACCCATTTGACTTCTATTCGTATCTAACCCACTTTCTTTATCATCCTCATCATCAATATAAGTAAGATGAAGTGGGCCTCTATCTACACTACAAGAGGCAGTATCATCCCCAAAAGACTGCGATGTAGCATTTTTCCACATGATGTTTCTGATGACTCCTCCATCCTTCACGATGTTAACAAGGCGTTCACTAATCACATTAACAACAAAGGGAGTCAAATGCTCTTCAACCGCCCTGATTACCGAGTCTGCAGCAACTTCAAGCAGCTTGACTGACTGAGTCCCACTGATTGCTGCAGCACCCCTGCCTCCTTTTAATGGGAATACTTCGTGCCCCATGTTTGAAGAAGCACCACATGCCTCCCAGAGCGCATCAAATAACTCTGAATAATATGCAGGTACTGCATCTTCTGGAATGCCAGATGGAAGAATAGCCTTTGCGAACATATCCTCTATACCTACGGTGATACTCTGAAGCTGACCGCAAATAACCTGACCATTTTCTGCAGTTGCTTCAATGAACACATCCACTAGACCAGGTGATGGTTCCCCTGGTACCAAATCGATTGTTACAGGAGCCCTAGAGCTTTCGTCTTCAGAACTGTCTGAAGATATAATGTCCAATGAAGCTGTGGTATCAGAAATATGACCGTTCTTGGGAGGTTCACCAAAAAGAACAGGTATGTGATGTGATGGGATTGACCCGTATGGAGCTGAAGATGAGAATTTGAGCACAATTGCATACATGGCAGGAATATCATCTACTCCCTCCAACTGTCTCTGGGAATCACCAACCCATATCTGATTGAAAGGTTCAGATTCAAATCTTAAACTACAGGATATTCTAACCTTGATTCCGGGCATGTGTCTGAAATCAGGAATGCATGAGAAGTGTCTTCTTAATGTTTCTAAGATCTCTGAAATTTTTGAATCCATTACCCTTAATGGCTCCTGAGACCGATTTGTTCTTCCAGTTTCTAAGGTAGTTTGAGGGTGTTCTGCATGGTTGTCTACCTCTCTCAAATCAACATGGGGTTCGTTGTCCCTTATGTTTTCAAGATAGATAGGTTTACTAGTTCCTCCACCCAAAGGAGATAAAGACAAGGACCAGTATTGCTTAACAAGAAGGGGCATCAAGCGTTCAATGTGTATGTATGATGATATAAGCCTTGATTTTTTGAAACTAGGGTAGGGTTGAGGTGATTGAACACTGAAGAAAGAACTGGCATGTGACGAAGGTGAAATGCCAAGTAGCTGGTCCCCAAAATTTAGCAAGCTTCGCAGCTTCAACCCTGGAATAGTAATTAGCATCCGCAAGTATATTCTACAAATGCAACAGGTGGTGAAAAAAAGTCAATGAAGCAAATTAATAGGCAACAACCTTCAAGCTAATCACTTAATTCTAACATTCCTTACGCTATCGTTTCTTCTGATATAGTGTCTTTTTTGGCCAAGAAATATTCATTCAACAAGATGAAGACTAAGAAAATCGCTCAGTGTCAAAGGAGTAACGAAGTCACATAAATACATAGCAAAAACACCCTTAAATATTACGCATCTTTGCATTTTATCTCTAAACCTTTTGGTTTACTTGTTACATTCTAAAGACTATAAAAAAGTACTGATCAAATTTCTGGAATGTATCTCAACTTGAAGGTAAAGTGGCCTACAGCAAAGAGCAACAAAAATATTAAATTACTTTTACGCCTATAGCAAAATCAAAAAGATAATGAAGAAGCAATAGGTAGACATACCTTGCACTATCGCGAATCTCCAAGTCAGGAAAGTAAAGACAAGTGAATGCAAGAAGATGACATAAGCCAAGAAACAGTCTCGAGCTGTGATGGTGCATCAGCAAAGTTCGACAAATGCTGAGAACTTTGCTTCCCTTAGACCAAGATCTTAGTCCCGTATCAGGCCCATGTTTCTCAACAAGGAAAATCATAAACCTTAAAAGTAGGTCTAACAATGCACGAGGAGGTATTGTCTTGTTAGCAGCAATTCTGTCCAATATCGGGAAGTAAGAAACCAATTTGTAATCTACCATGACTCCTGCAAGCAATCGTTCATCAATTGTTTGGAGCAGACGCTCTCCCAACCAACAATGCTTCCGACAGCCTAGAAATCGATCAATGAGTGAAACAATGACAGGTACCCATCTTTGGAACTCCAATGTCAGGTCCACTAGCATGCTCTGGACAAGGGAAGTCAAAATGACTAAGAAAATATCAAATAAATGAATTCACAATCGCAACTACTCAATGACCATTTAATTTATTTCACCAGACAAAAACCTTAGAAAAAGAGAAGCAAAAAAATTGCTTCCCCTTCCACAGCCGACAAGATTATTACAATTTCATCTATGCGAAGAATAACAAAAGTAAATGTCCAATTCGGAGAAAGGAGAAAGAGGGAGGAGGTAAAAAAATAAAACATAGTTCTCAAAATATGCCACTGAGATTTGTATTCGAAATTACCAATAATCATTAATAAGCAAACTTGAATAAGAGCTTCAATTTCAGAAAGTAAACCCACCATTGACATTTTAAGGCAAAAAGTTGAAGGCTGTAGCAAAAAAACCTGATTTTGAAAATCCAGGTGATGTTGTATCAAGGATATTCCTTTGGAGTTGATAATTGAGAAAACTTAATATCGCAATTTGATCAATCATCTTAAGAACAATCATTCAATTTTAGAACAGAAGAAACACGAGACTAAAGTTTTATCACATCATTGTTGAAAGCATTTACTTTTGAAGGATTACCTGTAAAGAACAGAAGATGGTAGAATCCATAAGAGCTTTGGTAGTGGAAGGATCAATGTTAGTATGAGATGATGCACCTATCAAAAACTTATGGAAAGCATGGAATGCCACTGCAGTTTCTGTGCTCCAAGGGGGCAACCACTTGAATGCGGAAACAGAAACCAAACTCTCTTCAAATAACTTAACCACAGACTTGCCATCCTCACCAGAGCCACTCTTCGGGATCAACATACCGAGACATACTGAGCAGAAGGCAAGCAAATCAACCTTCAAAGCTTTTAATGCCAGTGGATCAAATACAGCTGGATAAAATCTCAGACCCATTTCCAAAACTGACTTGTATTTCACCACCTCACCTCTCAACATCAATCTACTCAACAAACCTAGCAACCAGTGAAGGGCCAGCAAACGGAAAACCAAATAATGATGCGATTCCCTCGAAACCAGCATTAACCGTCTAGCAATCTCTTCCTCTTGTCCATCAAACGCCTCAAAGAAATTTGAATACAAGACCAAAACAACATGACACAACAAAGGATCAAAAGAATAGATCATCCCGAAAAACTGCACTTTCAACATGGACGCCTGCAATTCCAAAGCAACAACCACCGGAATAATCATCCCCAAAAATTCCACCATCCCACATGGTGTCAAAACCTGCGGCGACTCCAACAAAAACGCCATCGCCCTCCTCAACTCCTTATAATTCAAACCCACGTTACTACTACTAACCTCTTTATTACTGTTGCTACAACTACTACTGCCACTACAATCAACCAAAACAGATTGAGGAACGTTAAATGGAACCAAAGGCACAGATGTGTTCAAAATTGAGACATTACACTTATTGTGATTGTTGACTATACTATAAATAATACTAGTAAACAACAAAATATATGACTGTGAAGCATGACATCTCTCACTTTGGCACAAACTCCAAACATGACCACCAACCTCGGAGAGCAAACACGGGTAGCATTTCTCCAACTCTCTCAAGCATTCACATGCCACTGCCCGAGTTTGTCTGTCAGGTCCATGATTGGGCCGATTGATGATTGTCAACAGAAGCTCCACCAAACACTCCGTACACCGGGCGTCAAATCTGGCAAGCGCGTCTATGGAGATGAAAATCGAAGTTGTCGACACTAAGAACTGCTCTTTCAAGAGATACGTGACGTTAACTCCGTCGAGCGGCGCGTGGATCGTCGCGCGTATGGTTTCCAGTAGGCGTTCGACGGCGGATTGGTCAGTGAAGAAGTTCCCGGCGAACTCTTCGAGGAAGATTATGAGAGAGAGCTTTGGAGGGAAGTCCTTTTTGAGGAGACACGCGATGGCGTGGTCGGCAAGCGCCGGCATGAGGTCCGGCGACGTCCACCTCTGGAAGCGGGGACCGCCGTTCTGGAAATCGTCGATCAGCGACTCCCATTCCTGAGGAGTCGCCGGTTTCAACGGCGGAGGAGGTGTCGACGGCTTGTGATCCGTCATGGAGCGGTGAACAGAATTTGGGGCATGAAAAAAGATTGGATTTTCAAGAATGTGAAATCAAACCAAATATGATTCGCAAATCAAACGGTTAACGAACAACGAAACCCTAGAAAGTTTGGAAATTGAAAGAGAGTGAATCTACGCGCTTAATTTTAAAACACTGTGCGAGTATCAATTTTAAAGAATTTTGTTAATCATTAACCCAATCCCACCAATTTTCAATAGGTTTGGGCTGAGCCTGAGCCGGGAAGATCTCTTAATTAATTTCCTTTTAAAATTAAATAATATTTTTATTTTTAAATTTTCCTTAAAATTGTAAAAATAGGATTAAGTTAGGGTGTGTGTTTTCTTTTTTTCTCCCATTTTTTCGTGGTAAAAAAAGAAATAAATCCTTAAAAGCTATTTGATTTAATATTGTTTTTGTGACTTTCTTGGTTTTTATTTCTTCATCTTTACTTTACAATTTATCTTTTATCTGCGATTTTATATTTTCAATTGTTTGTTATTTTACGTTTTTAGTTTATTTGACTTTTACATTTTTATATTTTGCATTTTTTCTTCGTTTTTATTTTTTTTATTTATGTATTTCTGCGTTACTGATTTTCTTATTTATCTATACCATGCATTGTAACAATATTTTTAGTTTTAGTTTTATTACAAATATCAACCAAACAGATGTACGTTTTCAATTTTTTGTTACAAATTTCAATCAAATAAGTTTTTTTTAAAAAAAATAAACTAAAAATAAAAAACTAAAGTTAAAACTAAAAACTACAACAGAAAAACAGAATTGGAATCAAATGATTAGATTTTGATGATCTCTTAATTGATCTCTCCTTTAAATTTTATTACTTTATAGTTTATACTTTTCATCAATATTTTCAAAATTAGGTCGAAAGTTTTTTTTGTTGTTTTTCTGAAACAAAGTCAATATCAATAGCATTAATCAAAGAGTTAGGGGGAAATCTCAACTACAATGGCTATCATATAAATATGAGACCCTTGCCAAGTTAAAACTATAAGATATGAGATAAGATTTAAAAGGTTTAATACGTATTAAACTGTCTTAAAATCGATTAAAAAATTAATAAAATTGAAGAATTTACAAAATGATTGAAAATTTTAAGGTTTAATTAAAAAGGAGGCTATTAAATAAAAATTAATTTATTTATTTTGATTAATAAAAAATGATAAGTTTTTAACAACAAAAATTATTAGACAACAAAAATTATTAGACTGAACAAACAAACTGAAAAAATAAAAACTGAATTCTTCACATGCTTCTTTTTTTTATGCATTGAATACATTTTTAAAATATGTAATAATTTGAAAACCCTTTATACTTAGAATGGTTTTTAGAAAATTACAAAAACATAATTTGGAAATAACTAATAAATAAGTTATTTTCAAAGGACCCAGGAGAAAAAAGAATGAACTCCATTATTTATTCTTTGCATGTACATAAGACAATATAAAACCCATATCACACAGCTCTGGAGGGCCCATTTCTTCACATGTTCCAAAACTGGAGGGTATATCAAAGGGATACCTGTAGAAAGAAAGACAGGCCTCATTGACTTGCACGCATGTGATATCAGAAAATTGAAATCTGCCCCTTTTTAACAATCTCAATTATTTGTTGTTAAAGTGGTAAAATTTGTTTTGCCCTTCATCCTGATTCCTGCCACAAAGACAAAATCCAAAAGATCAGACATGGATGCCTTTCATTCAAGCTTCATAGACATTAAGCAGCTCTCAAGAAGTTTGTGTGTACCAACTTTTTAAAGACTCTCCTTGTTTTTAGGCATGCATCAAAATCTTACCTTGTCCAACGTTTGCTGATCCTTGTCGGGTACAGAAACTTCCTTCGCTAAGAAACGGCGGCCAATGGACCAGGATTCTCCTGCCCAACGTTAACCCTATCCTTGTCAGTTTAAGATTGGTGTTTTTTCTTCTTTCCCTCTTCCAACGGCCTGTTCTTGTCTTTTAAGCATTTGCCTTTGTTCATCGTGTAATCAACCATATAACTTTCTTGCTCCGTCCAATGCACAGCAGTGATGTCACGACTGTGTGACCTTGTAATCCAGGTTAATGGTCGACAAACATTCTTTCTAAATCAGGTAATCTAATGGACTTCTCATCCTCCTTGATGCAGTTTTTATCTTTCTTTCGAAATTACCAGATATTTTGATTATTCTTCAGCTGAATTTTGCAGCAAACTTTATCAGCATACTCGGGAAAGTTGAAGAAGATTATCATACAGGAAAACGAAAAGGCCCAGATAAGGACTTCAAGGATCAGATTCAATGACTTCCCAGGAGGCTCTGATGGGTTTGAGCTGGTTTCTCGGTTCTGCTACAATAATGGAAGAATCGAGATCACAGTTTCAAACGTGTCTCTTCTTTATTGTTGTGCAGTCTTCCTCGAGATGACTGAGGAGGTCTGCAACTTCAATCTGGTGAAACAAACAGAGACTTTCCTTGAAGGAATGTTTATCTGGCCATGGAATCATATAGTCTCGAGCCTCAAAAGTTGTGCCTCATTTTTAACATACGCAGATTCTTATGGTCTCGTTCAAAAGCTGATTTCTGCCCTGCTAGTAAAGATTACACAGAATTCAGATGCCAACCCTTTTGCATGCACTTCATCATCTTCATCTTGTGAGACAGCAAATGAGTTCAGGTTCTTGTTGTCAACCAAGGCAACTACTGATGATTCATCGATCAACGAATGGTGGTTTGATGACTTAACAACGTTGCATCCAACAATCATTGACAAGTTTGTCCAGAATCTAGGGGCTTACAAGACTAAAAGAAACTGTTCAATCCTCACTCGTTTCCTTCTCCATTACTTGAAAATTGCACTTCAATCTAAACGTAGAAGAAGCTTTAAAAAGGGTGCTATATATTCAAGGTCAAACTATAGTGGCCTCGCAGACGCAGCCGTCCAAGGCGTGATTCTTGCAGGGGGACAAAAAGCATTTTCCTGCAGAGGGTTGTTTTCAGTATTGAGGACCGTGTCTAAGTTTGGTTTGAGCAAAGGTTACAGAGATAAATTGGAGAGGTTGATAAGCGGGATGCTTGATCAAGCAACATTGGATGACTTGCTAGTTTCTGGAAGTAATAGTTGTGTGTACGATGTTAATATGGCTTTGAGATTGATGAGAATGTTTGTTGACGGTGAAGAGGTGTCTGCACAGAGAATGAAGAAAGTAGGTAGGTTGATTGACAAGTACTTGGGTGAAATAGCTCCTGACCAGAACCTTAGTATCTCCAAGTTTCTTGAAGTTGCAGAAAGTTTGCCAGACTCTGCCAGAGATTGTTTCAGTGGGGTCTACAGAGCCATTGATATCTACCTTGAGGTCAGTGTGAACACCTTCTCATTTTTTCCTTGTTACTGTTCATGAACATGAATAACTTGAAAAGACTTTATCAACTTAAATACTGACAGATCACGAAAGAAAGATACGAAGAGAAAAAAACAGAGCCTTGTCTTCTAAAAGTCCGGTGTGATTCACGATGACTCTGATAAAAACAAAATAGCAAATTGTCATTACTTGAAAAGGAGAACTTAGTGAACATATTCTGGAAAAGTTGATAAATACATTTCTTGAGCTCTTCCATTGCTGAAAAGTCATTAGACCTGAACGAAGAATTTTCTGGTTGAATGTGATGTCTCAACAAACTAATCTCCAATGTCTGACATATAGTTGCCAAATCTTTGCATGCTTAAATAATTCACTTCCAAAGATACTATCATGTGTATTTCATTTCAGAGGTAATGATTGTAAGACTCTGATGTCTGTCCATGCAATTCTAGTTTCTTGTTTCAAGAAGGTAATCTCTGTTTTGTCAAACTCTTCTTCAACTCATGCGTATGAAAGTTTTTAACAAGAAAACTCCGAGATGTATCCTAATTCCGGGAAGGGTCAGTGAGTAATAAAATGTTACTGGTGCAGTCACATCCTAGCCTTCCATTTGAGGTGAGATCAATTCTATGCAGATGCCTGAACTACAAGAAGCTTAGCTTTGAAGCATGCAAAGACCTTGCCAAGAACCCGAGAATCCCTCCAAATGTTGCAGTTCAAGCACTCATGTCACTCAACTCCTCTAAGATCAACAAAGAGTTTGTTCAAAGTGAGACTACTACTCCTGTTGATACTTTGAGGATGATATCCTCCAATGGCATTGATGAGAAAAGCCTCTTAAAGGAAAACGAAGACATGGCAATTTCCATAGAGAACATGCAAAAGAGAGTGAAGGAACTAGAGAAGGTGTGTAGAGAGATGAAGGGTCAAATGTCTGGATTGGGTAAGAAGAAAGTCATGACTGCTGCTTCACCTCAATACAGAGCTTTGCCTAGATTATGTAGAATCATTGATATGTAATTCATATACTTAATTTTATTGTGAATATATATATATATCACTTGCAATTCAAACGAGTTTAGTATAAGATACCACCCAAAAGTAAAAATTTAGGGCTTTAAATCCAAATTAAATTATAATTGTTAGGATGTTTGTTTTTATTTTTATTTTTATTTTTTAAATTTAGTGAAAAAATTATTTATTTGAATTATTTATTTTTATTTTTAGTTTTGGTTTTTTCTAGATTTCAAAAATTACATAAACATAAAAGAAGATTTTTTTGTTTTTTCATAATTTAATTTCGTATCATTTAAATATATATTGTTTAATTATTTAATATATAAATTTTTAATAAGAACTATGAATAATTTAATTTAATATTATATATTTAGTTAATTGAAATTAATTATTAATAAAATTATGAATAATTTAATTTTACTTAATACTTTGTAATTAAATTAATAGTTATTAATAAATATAACTAAATTTAAAATATCTTCAAAATATATAAGTTTCAAATAATAATTAAAATATATTTAAAATAAATATTAATTTATAAATAAAAGGTTAATTTTAAATTATTTATTTTAATAAATAAAATAATTTTATTAATAATTTGTTAATAAATATTATATAAGATATTAAAATAATTTTATTTAATTAATTACGTTTTTTCTAATATATAATTTTTATTGGTGATAAAAATATAACCACGTTAACATTATTAATATACTTTTTTATTTAAAAGAAAAGCTGAAAATGGAAAAATATGGTAAAAAAATAAAAGGAATTTTTAAATTTTTTATTACAACAAATTAAATTAAAAAGTAAAAAAAAAACAACAAATATTAATAATACAAAAAACTGTATTTCTCAAAGATGTAGTCTTTTCATAATTTCCTTAAAACCCGCGTCTGCGTTCCACTGAGGAACAGCGGAAGCGGGAAGTGCGAGTGTCCAAACTCCAAAGTTCTCTTGCCAAGCTCAACACTTGCGGGTTTTTAACCATCCCTCTGTCTCCTAATGTCTCTTTTCTGTATGTCTAAATGCTGTCTCTTGCAAAATTTGATCGCAGACTGTTGCTTCATCTATCTCCTTCACTTCAACTCCTGTATTCAACCTTGCCCTTAAACCCTACCGACACCATTCCTAAAACCCCATGTCACCACAACGACTCTACTAAACCCCTAACTAAAACCCAAATCAAAGCTCTAGTTTTGTCCCAGTTCTATCATGGCAAGTTCTTCAATCTTATGCAAAACGTTGTTGCTTCACCTTCTGTTCTCCTCACAGCCTCCCAAAACCTCATTACCTATCACCCCGCCGACGATTTGAGAGACTCAAGTTCTTGCCTTTACAACTTGGTCTCGAAGCGTTTCTCAATTGAAGAACTGGGTCGTGAGATTTTTGAGAACCGGTTCAGTATTGAATCTAATTGTGTCACATTGAGTGGTAAAGGTGAGACCTTGACTTTGCCCAACTTGAAACTCAAAGTTTTTGTTGAAACTATTAGGATTGTGTTAGAGAATGTATATGATGATCGGTTTGTTACTTTCTCTTATGGAGGGCGTGCCAATATGGGGCGTCATACGGCTATAAGGTATCTAAAGAATTCTGTGGAGAACCCAAGCTGGTGGTTTAATGTTCACTTCAATTGTAAGGAGTTTGATAAGAGGAATATGGATAAGTTGTGTTCGTTTATAGGAGAGAAAATTAAGGATGCAATTTTGATTGATGTGATTATGCGTTTATTTCAATCTCGAGTGTTGAGAATTGAATTGGTAGGGCTCTATTTTGGAAGAGGATTTCCTCAAGAATGTGGGCTCTGTTCAATTTTACTTAATATTTATTTCAATGGGTTTGATAAAGAAATTCAAGAAATGCGTCTAAAAATCAAAGAAAAGAATATGAAATTTGAAAAGAATGAGATTGATGAACAGCATAATTCTTTTTACAAGCCAGTGAAGATACATGCAGTGAGGTTCTTGGATGAGATATTAGTAATCACTTCAGGACGAAAGATGTTGGCTATGGATTTGAAGAGTCGGGTTCTGAGGCTTTTAGAAGAGAAACTGGAATTGAAGGTTGATAAAGTGAAAACGGCCATACACAGTGCAGTTTCAGAGAAAATTGCTTTTTTGGGTATGGAATTGCAAGCTGTCCCACCTTCAGTTTTGCGGCCTCCTATGTCAGAAAAAGCAATTAGAGCTAGAAAGAAGTATCTTCGACAGAAAGAAGTTAAGGCTTTGGAGTTGAAGAATGCAAGGGAGAGGAATAGGAAGAAATTAGGCTTAAAACTGTTGCATAATGTATTTAAGAAGTTGAAAACAGGTCATGAATTCAAATTTGATTTTCAAATTGAGAATGAAGTGCGAGAAATCTTTGCAACTTGGGCAGATGAAGTGATTCAAGAGTTTATGGAATCCTTCGAAGATCGTTGGACATGGCATAGGATGCTGACTACAGGTGATTTTCTGTCACTAAGTCATATTAGGAATCAACTGCCTCAAGGGCTTGTTGATGCCTATGACAACTTCCAAGAACAGGTGGAGAAGCACTTGTCGCCAGTCAAAGCTATGAAGGCAATGGAGGAAGAAAAGAGGAGGGCTGAAGAAGAGGAAGAAAGAAAGTATGCTAAGAGAACAGTGGAGGATTTGACAAAGCTTTGCATGAAGGTTTGTGCACCCATTGAACTTGTGAGGAAAGCCATTAAGATGGTAGGGTTTACAAACCACATGGGTCGTCCAAGACCGATCAGTCTGCTTACTTCTTTGGAAGATGCTGACATTATCAAGTGGTATGCAGGTGTTGGGAGAAGATGGCTTGATTTCTTTTGTTGCTGCCATAACTTCAAAATGGTAAAAACTGTTGTCAGCTACCACATGAGGTTTTCTTGTATTTTGACCTTGGCAGAAAAGCATGAAGCAACAAAACGTGAGGCCATTAAACATTACTCCAAGGATCTGAAAGTATTTAACATCCACGGAGAAGAAGAAATGCACTTTCCGACAGAAAGAGAAGTAAAGATGATGGGAGATAAAAATCTTGCAGATCCAAATCCTGTAGATGGAGTGTTATCTATGGTGTTGATCAGACTTGCTTCTGAAGAGCCCTCACATATCTGTGCTGCTCATTTCTGTGATAGAACAGACACTATTATCTATCACGTACGGTTACTGCAGAGTATTCTAAGTGTGAGCCCAATGGACAAGGAGAAGTGGGTTCCTGGGATGGGTGCAATTCATGAAAGTTTGAATCGTATTTGTCTCCCACTTTGTTCTGATCACAAAAGTGATTTGTATATTGGAAAAATTACACTTCAAGATATAGATTGTACTTTAGGATACTGAACAAAGGTCTAATGGTTCATTCTAACTCTGCAGGAGGCAATGATCCTTGTAGCCAGAGCTCTAGATTGATGTATGGAGATCAAGGTGAATATGATTAGAGGGATTTAAATTTTTTATGCTATTAAAGTGAACTGTATACTTTTTGGAGGTCACAACATGCAAAATCCTGCTGCCAAATGTGAATAACAGATTGCCAGCTGATAGATTTTTGAACTATGCAGCTGGTATATTTCGAGTTCTGATGTATGCAAATTATATTCTCTCTATTCAATGGTCTATGTATGTATTTGACGGAAACGCATGATAAGAATTTAAAATCTTAAATGGGTAAAAGTTGGTCGATGCTTTTCTTCTGCTGTAGGTTGACTGTTTTATTGTGTTTCACCAAGAGTGAGCATTTGTGCCTTCTGCAGTATTTATTAGCATGTTTTGCAAAATTGATCCTCCATTTATGTCTTCTGCAATATTTATTGAGCATATTTTGCAAGAGTGATCCTCCATTTGTGCCTTATGCAATATTACTTAGCAAGGAGAGTGCTCTTTGTAAGTGTCTTCTGTAATTTGTTTTTTGATTTCTTCTTCTAATACGCTGTTTATTACAACGATTAATCACTGATCGTAGTGTTATCGGGTCTGATATAAGGTTCTCAAGTTCCCAAGAGCTTTGTTGAGAGTGTGATTTTCCATTTCATACTCCTAGTTTGTGTTGTCAGAAGACCAAGTATATCAAGATTACACATACTTGCATAATTATGAACATTTAGGCATAAGAAAAGACATAGATTTGCAAGAGACAGAGAAATATTAAAGAATATCAGGATTGTAGGAGCTACTGATGGTGCCAGCTCTACTGGCAGCGTAACAAAGATTTTAATTGCTACCTTTGCCATGGAGAGCTAGCCAGGAATGGTTATACGAAGGTGCCAAGTTTACTGGTTGACAAGAAGGGTAATCAAAATTCTTTTACCAGTTTCTGTGTTCACAAAATAGTTGCAGTTTTCATATAGTTGCTCAACATGATTTTTATGAACGACCCACTAGATACTACCTTTTATTGTCTTGCTGGGAATTTCGAATTATGCTTGGAACACTTGAAAATCTGAGTTTCATACATAATAAAGAAAATTCATTACTGTAACTAGTAAAAGTGTGCGGCATTGCAGTCACGTTTAGTTTGAATTTTTCTGATACATACAACAAAGTCCGCAAAGAGGTAGTTCATGGTGAGTGTGGTCTGATGGGTGGAGGGTATCATGTTAGAAGTGAGTATCTTATTTGTCTATTAAATGGACACTCAAGCAGTGTCATCAAAGCCTACTCTTATGGATTATCCATCTTTCAGACCGTTCACATATCTAATGGTTACTGTTCCAGCTCTGTGCTTTGAGACTACTGGCATCAAACTGTAAGAACATTGAGCAACGTCTATTATTGAACACGGTTGCTGATGTAGGGCATTGATTTGGAAGGATGTAATTGAGGGATCATATGACCAACTCCAATCAATCTGAGGGTAAGACTTGTGTGGAAAAGTTACAGCTCGAAAATGCATCTAGCTCTAGCTCCATTCTCTTACATGAAACTTATGTTCTTGTTCTTCCTACCAGCTATCTTGTTTTGAAATGTTGTCACAGAACTGATTTCTTTTTTTGCAGCAGGCAGCATGTTAGATATCCCAATCGGAAATTGATAAACTGGCAAAAGGAGCTTGCAGTAAGTAAATTAAGACTTTTGAAGGAAGCTAGCTGGAAGGTGACTATAGAAGAAGCTGCCATGGACATTATGTTTCAAATGAACCATGCAGGGCGCTGATTTTTCAAATTGTATTATTTGAACGACAAATCAGATCCGAAAGCCAACACAGATTAGTTTAAGATTGATGTAAGTAGTTCAGTCGAGTATGGTTATCCATTTGTTTTGAATTGAAGAGTTATTGATACTTTAGCTTACTTTCCAACAATATTTTCAGGTATCCTGTTTCCATATATATCCCACAATTTGCCATCTATCAGCTCAACACAGCGACTCTTATTATTATCAAGTGAAGACATCAACTTAAACAAACATCTGCTGTAATATTCACACCCCTTTGGGCACTTACGTTGCATTATCCTGAAGGAAATAGCTTTGAAACCACCACTCGGATCTTACATTCATTAAAGATACACTCCTTGTCCTAACAGATGGGGAGTTTCCAAGTATTATACTATTATATACTCCCTCTGATTCATAATAAGAGTCGTTTTAGATACATTTTAATTATTTAAAATAAGTGTCATTCTTGACTTTGTATGCATGTTTATAATTTTACTTCC
>JAOTBA010000003.1:6086550-6098809 GCA_025629845.1 Erythroxylum squamatum | reverse complement strand
GGTTAAGATGAATAATCAAGTATATCACAGGGGCTGTTTTATGTGATTTGCCAAAAATATTTGTACTAAATTGTCATTTTTCAAAAAACAATATGTGATTGTCATAAATAATGCATATTAATCGCATGGAAATTTTTGTCATGTTTAATAAAATTCTCATGCTCAAAGCAAATTTCCAATACAATTAAATACTTTTCAATTGCGGGGTGACAATGGCTCGGGCCGGGCTCGAGCAATTTCTGTTGGGCCCAACCCCAATCCAAGGCCCGATTTGGGCCAAGTCTTACTAAGCTTAGATAGTTCGTAACTCAACTTGACTAGGTTCGGTGAGATTTTTAAAATTAAAAAGTAGAAAATAACGTTTCCTACAAAATGATGTCATTTTTTTTATAATTGACTCGATTAAAAAAATCAAAAAACCTATCTTGTGATCTTGTTAAATCAAACATGTCTACTAACTTCAAGACCGAGCGAATCGGATCAATTAGGTCGAAGTGAGTTGAGCCTGGCCAAGCCTACTATTAATAAATAAAAATAATTAAAATACTCTTAAATGACATAAATAAAATTTCTATAATTTGATCCTTTTTTTTATTTCTCACGAAGTATTTTTAGAGGTCCTAATTATGGGAAGACACCTTTAAGTCATTTACATTCAGACTAATCTCCACTCGAGTTAGGTAGGTCTTTTGCGAGAGACAAAATTTTAGCCCTAAATTTTAAACGACTGCATACATAAAGAAAATTTAAATCCGTAACCTCATTTAAGCTAAGAGACCCTCTTATCAACTTACCTGTGTCGTGGGAAGGTGTAAAAGAGGAAGGATTAGGTGGCGTGTGAAAAGGTCGGACATGATGATGACGTGGCATCGTTATCAATGTCATTTTGTCTTGTGTTTCTGGAACACCCTAAACTTAAAGACCAACATTCCAAATTAATTAACAAGCTAGAAGCCAACCATACTGGTTTAAATCTAACTATTTGATTTACTCACCTCATTAATTATTTGATTAAGACAGAATTGGATCATTCAAATCTAATAAAAAGTGAGCTCTTCTCCTTTTTCTTCTTCTTCTTCTTCTTCTTCACTGTTTCTTTCTTATTCTGATTGGATTGGGTTTCCATAATTTAAATTTAAATAACAAGAATTAAGAAAAAGAAGAAGACAACAATCTCAGGCGAGTGATGGCACGCGGCGGCGCCGCAGCAATGACGGAGGTCATAGCGTTGAATTTGAAAGAAGCGCATAGCTGGTGGCATCATATTAACGAATCGGTCAAGTGGCAGGACTCTATCTTCCACGTCCTAGCGGTATTATACGGGCTAGTCGCCGTTGTCGCTCTTGTAACCGCCGGCTTCTCTTTTCTCAATTTAACATACCTTTAACTACGACTCTTGTTCATAATAATAATAAAACTTTTAATTTTAATTTTGTGATCATTATTGTCGACCGATGCAGTTTGCAATTGATGTTTCTCTAGGGTTTCCGGCTTTTTAGGGGCTTTCCTGCATGATTTTGCGTATGTTTTTATTTTTCTCGATTGGTTTCATGCTTAGGAAATTGTATTATGTTTCGGCATTAGGTTCAATTGTTACGTATTCAATTGAGAGTTCCGGAGTATGGTTGGACCACTCAGAAGGTTTTCCATTTCCTTAATTTCTTGGTCAATGGGGGTTAGTATCTCTTGATGTTGAGGTTTAATATTTTTTTAATTCCTGGGTTTCTGATGTTATTACATGGTCTTTTACTTTTTCTCCTGATTTGCAGTTCGATGTGTAGTATTTGTTTTCCGTCGGGACGTGCAACACATACGTCCAATGGTTGGTGGTCTTATGTTGATTAGTGTTTTCTGATTTAACTTTTGGTATTTATGCTGGTACCTAATATGTAGCTTGATGGCTTGCATTGCCCAGATTTTGCAACACATCCTACTTGATTTGCCAAGTCTTGCTTTCTTTACAACTTACGGGCTTTTGGTCCTCTTCTGGGCGGAGATTTATTACCAGGTTACGATCATTTGCTTAGTCAATTGTTTGGTCTACTTTGGAGTATATTTATCTGCTTCTGACGTTAATTAAATTTGACAGGCACGTGCTGTATCTACTGATGGACTTAGACCAAGTTTCTTTACAATCAACGCAGTGGTTTATGTTATTCAGGTGGATAACTTCTCTGTTTCTGTAAATCAATACAATGATGCTTGGAACAAGCAGCTAAACAAATGTTATATATCGCTTTTAAGGCTGAAAACATTGCTTAAAATGGTTTAAGGAAACTTCTCAAACTGTTACCATATGATCCTTACACCCCAATGTTTTATGCCATTGTATCTGAAGTGGTGCTATATATAAATGCTGTATCGTGGAATGCTTTTAGGGGATCATTAACCACTAAAGAAGAAACTGTTAGATTTTATAGTTATTTGAGGAATTGTGAAACTGAGTTTGCATGAACAGATAAAACATATACTGTTAGTGAGGAAAATAGGGAGAGAAGAATATATTAACTTAATGCATGTGGTTTAAATATTGGAATAATTGAAATGGTGAGTGTCTAAAAGTTTTTAAAATCCTATGTTACCTTACCTTCTTTTGTACTGATTATGTAAAGTGGGAATTTAAATGGGCATTCCCAACAAATAGACCACTGCTGGAATTCATCATACCATACGTCAAGGAAGAAAAAAAAAAGGAAAGAAAAGATCTTGAGGTAGAAGATTTGCTGAAATCAAATGCAGTTTGTTGCATATAGAAACAAATAAGCATGGTATAATCGTTTTTGTGGTTGGATTGATTGGTTGGTTATGGCATTAATTTAAAACAAATGAAAAATGACATTGTAAATATGCTCTTGCAGCTTATTCCTAATATCTTTACTACTATTAGGCATGTTGTCTTGAGTAAGGGTGCTTTATGCATGCCTCGGATCATATTAATTCTAGGTATATGTGCCCAAGCAATGTGTATACAGAGCAATTCTCTAGGGTGTTAACACAATTGTTAGAGTTAGAGCTAAAAAAAAATCGTCTAGTGGGCAACATTTACCGTGCATATAACCTGGAAGATTATCAAAGTGGGGTTTGAAAATCTGCATTTAACAGCCCTTTATGAAAATTTTAACAGAGAAGTTTCTCTTTGAATAATTGTGGACTCTTTTGGTACATCATACTGATAGTTTAGTAATTGTAAGACCTTTGTCCAATTGTTGCAACTAGAATTTTGTTTGTCTTCCTGAGACCAAGTTATTGTCTTTTTGGATACCATTTTGCAAGCTGCAACTCTGATCAAGATGACCTATGATTTACAGAGCTATTGTTCCCTTTATATCTCTGTGTGTGTGCACGTGTATTAATTTCACCTTAACACTCAAATTGATCGATTCCAGATTGCTATGTGGTTGGTGTTATGGTGGAAGAATATCCTGGTTGTGGTCATCATTTCTAAGATGTTCTTTGCAGGTTTTCTTCAGTATTATTTTAAATGTTCTAATTATACAGAGTAGTTTTACAGTGATAACTGATGCTTTTGTCATGTGCAGGAGTATCTTTAGTTGCAGCTCTTGGCTTTCTCCTTTATGGTGGAAGGTAATACTGCAATATACATTTGTCCTCCTACTTTGTGTGGATGATAGCAGAAGACCTTTATCTCTCACCACTTTAGTCTGGATAGCTGGATCATAGGCCAGCTTATGATGTTTCTACCATTACTCTTTAGGATTCTTATGAGATGGCGCATTATAGCTTTTCTTTCTCCTGGAGACTAGGTTAGTCAATGAACTGTTGTCTTGTGGCTCAATTGTAGTTTTTCAGTCCCCAAATTTGTGATTTGTATGTTAATTCAGATAAAAGTCGGCCCTTCTATAACTTTCTTTTTATGCTTATGTTTTCCTTGCGTAATTGATGCTTGTAACTGTTTATTTTTGTCTCTCACATGGAAATGGCACAATATCATGGATGTGGCAATGGATTCATTTTGATCTAATGCTTTTGTAGAGAAGAGGCACATACTCTGTATTCTGTCATCTTCTGTCGCTTTTCTTTGGTGCAGATAATTTGACCTAATTCTAAGTTACATCTCTACACCACGTTTGCTGTATTTTGATCTACTTCATTTCACAATTTTCATCTCCTGTCAGGCTATTCCTAATGTTGCAGCGCTTTCCCGTGGAATCCAAAGGGCGGCGTAAGAAGCTTCAAGAGGTATATTTCTCTTATAAACGTTGTTAATTTTTTGCTTTCAGTACTGTTTTCATTTGACATTTTTGTTCTTCCTCTTTTGCTTTACTTACAGGTTGGCTATGTGACCACCATATGTTCCTTATGCTTCCTCATCAGATGCATCATGGTGAGCCTACTCAACTCTTATAAAAAAATTCTGTATCTTGACCTTGGTTAAGTGAAATGGTGCCTCAGCATGGTGAAGTTTGATAAGGAAATTGTTAAAATTATGATGCAGTATTAAATGTTTGCATGAAATTCTTCCATTACTGGTTGACTGAGGCCTATCCTTTTCAACCTTTTTCTTCTGCATGCAAATTTTGATGCCGAGTTTCTAAAGCTTAATTGTTTCTTCCAAGTTACATGAGCATCTGACACTAGCTTACTCTTCTTTAACAATGCTTAGATGTGCTTTGATGCTTTTGATCAAGCGGCAGACCTAGATGTGTTGGACCATCCAGTTTTAAACTTCATATATTACTTGGTAAGTTTATTATGATTTTCTGTACTTCATTATTGTGGATAACTTATCAGTGCCATGATTACTCCTCCAATCTTAAATGTTCATACGATGTTACCCTAATATTGCTTAATGTCATACAAAAAGCAAATATTCGTTCACTTTCTGTTCTACTATTCACCAAGATACTCTACTCTTGAACTTATTCACAAGAAACACATATTTGCTGGGATGTGTGATTTGCTGTAATGAAATTTGGTATATGGTTCCATTTTCGCTACAAATCTACATGATTTCACTAGACACATATGACCTGTACAAGGAAAGTGCTGGATATTGCTGGACATATATAATCTCTACAGGAAAATGTAGGTTATTCATTAAATTTTTTTGTATGCATGGTTCATAGCCCTTTTGTCGAACATGACCTAGCTCAATTTCATACCCTTCAAATTTGGATTTCAAAATGTTATGGTGAGAAAATTAAAATAATAATCTGTCCGGTTGGATTGGAACAGCCAAAACTTTTTTTTTTTTTTTGGGGGTCTAGATTCCTATGCATAAGATTTTCACTATTACCTGTTTCTGTGTGCAGTTAGTGGAGATTTTGCCTTCATCCTTGGTTCTTTTCATTTTGAGGAAGTTACCTCCAAAGCGTGGCATTACACAATACCATCCTATTCGTTAAAAAGGGTGGGAGCAAGAAAACATGCAGATCCTAGAAGCGATGAAATGCTTGCAGTAAAAAAGTGTTATATATCCTCTAACGAGAACAAGCAAAAAACTCTTTAAGTCGAGACTGTTCTTGGGGAAAACCAAGAGCCTTTATCAGAATGGAATCGAACATATCAACATGTTCTTGGTAGGATACTGTAGATGTGTCAAAAGCACATACCTTCTGAGGATTGTGCAGATGTCTGATTGTTGGTGTTTAGTCTTTCCATATCAGATTTGATTCCTCTTTTGTGTTAACGCAATCTTGGGCTACGGTGTTTCAGTAAATCATCCTGCAATTTATATGAACAGCAATTCTATTAACTATTTTCGTCTATGACTAACCTTCTTTCACCCTTTTTTTTTCACTTTTGTGTTCAATAAGAGAGGAAATGTAGCACTGGAATTGATAGATGCTTATAATACATGTTTTTAGAGCATTCTATAATAAGATGATGAAAGGATAAAAAGGATCAATGAAACTACAGACCACAGGAGATCAGTACCTGTTGAAGGAAACATGTGCAGAGTTTTTCTCCGGACTTCTCTTTGCTTAGGCAACTCGTGGAATGTGAAATTGAGAGGGTTTTAGTCTTGGAGATAAGTAGTTGACTGGTAGGTTTTAGTTCTCACTTCTACCTTTCAGCGGTCAAAGTGCTTTGAATGGTTGGTTTTATCTTTTATGTTTCTATATTCTTTTTATAATCTTTTGTATGACTAGATTTGTAACAATTGATAAGCTCATTTGCCTTGAAGATTAAAAGGTTTGAGTTCTAAAATTAGTCTATGAATTGAATTTTAATTTAAAAATTAAGTTTAAAACTTTAAATTATATTTAAAAAATTCAATTCAACTTCTTATAAAACTGTCTAATATTATTTAAACATATAATATTATACTAATTTCTTTTTTATTGATATTATGATAAATAATCTAATAATAAAAATATAAATATAAATGGTAATGTTTTAAAAGCCAGATGGAAGTTAAGCTGGCAAAATCAGATGTTTAAGGTTTAAGAGTTTATTTTAGTATTAGACCGTTATAAAATCAGCTAAAGACTGAATAAAATTAAAGAATTTGAAATATGATTAGAAGAGATTGTTCTTATTCTTCGAAAATTTTAGAATTTAATTAAAAAAGATATTGATAAATAAAAATTAATTGATATAATTTATTACTTAATAAAAATTGAACAATTATCTAACAAATTGATCGTTTTTAATAAGTAATTTTAAAAGCTTCAAGTTTATACTTATTAAAATTCAGACCTACGTACAGCTCTAAGCATGGGGCACGGGGTGGCTGTTTCACTTTTTCAGATGGATGGATGGAACGGAGAGGGCACCGGATGACGCTAGAAAAGTGGAACAGCCACCCCTAAGCATGACCTGAGCTGCAATTACCGTATAGTTTTGTGTCTCAACTTGCATCTTGCACCAAAAAGGTCCGCAGAAAAGACATGTTTCATTTCAATCTCTGTTCACTTGTTCTTGCAAGAGAATCTATATGTTACATTAAATCTTACCATCTAAAGTAACTGTTCTTCCGCTTGTGTTCTAATACTCAAATGTATTGTACAAGGTTAAAAGGAGATTTCACAACTCCTGTAGGAAATGTATAACGAGCTAGACTGGAGTAGACTACCTATTCATCTTTTTTCCTTCTGGCAAAAGCAAAACAGTTGTTTTGTTTAGCTTATCAACAACAGGATAACCAAAAGAGTCCCAAGTCCAGTCATCAACACGAACAAGCAATAATATCGCTGGCAAGTGCAGAAGACATCTGCAACTCATCAACCTCCGCTCTGTGCCAAAAATTCAGGTGCTCGGCCAAGAGGAACCAGGAGATCCCTCATCACTTCATACTCTTCTAGGCTTATTTGAGCACCATCCAACACCTGTTAAACCAACAGCAATACCAAAAATGTCATTACTTCTTTTAATATAAAGAAAATGATTCTTAATATCCCAATCCGTTGTTGCAAGCTAGCCAACCTACCTGCTCTACTAATTCAGTCCTCCCTGAGTTTTAATTTGGAAAAACAGTAAGAGAATAGATTTAACTGATAACAGAAACTTGATTTACAAGTGAAAAGAACCTAAAAACCCCGTCGCATTACCTTGCCTTGCTACCCTTCTTAGTCTTTAGGGGTTACTCGAAGATAAATACTATCAAGATCCTGAGATTATTTGGTAAAATATGCCATATTTAGCATAAATGACAATTTCATTGTTATGCTTTTGATTCATGTATGAGTAACATCAAAATGGAAAGGTTCTTAATTGACTTCTTTTCTGGTGACTAAGAATTTGTTCATTGATTTTTGGCAAACATATGTTTGAGATAGTTATCAGTTCATCACCGTTCTCATAGAGATAATATTAGAAGCCAGAAAAAAGAGAAGGGCAGAGAGGGAAAAAAATGAAAAGAAAGGATAAGTGATCTGCACATAATAAAGAAAAAAGGCCTTCTGCAAAAAGTAAACAGAGGATTCTCATGAGCTACTATTTTCGCACCCTAATGCAGAAGCCCTGCTGTAAGATGGCCTCATTTTCTAGTTAAAAGCAAATAACAAGCAATCTCATCCTTAGGATCTGCACAAGTTTCTATGACAACTGAAATGTGAACAAAAAACAAGCAATCTTACCCTTTGGAGCATCATCCGCCTGTTAATCATATGTGAAGTAAGCGCAGGTATCCTACTAACAGCGAGAGCATCAAGGAAGAGAAGAGCAATGACTTGCCACTGTTTCATTCTGAATGCTGGGAGCGCATCAACAAAAGACATTGTGTCCAACAAGCAGCTCTGCATAAAAATGCCTTGTTCAAATTTGAGAAAACAGATAGTCTAATCTTTTCTTGTAGTTCCTTGGATGATACATGGAATTATATTACAAGAAAAAATTCTCCAAGTAAAAACCATTCTTTTAAACACGTTTTAAACTTTATCACAAATATATGCGAGAAACCGTGGATCTCATGATTGTCACCAAGTAAAAAGGGGAGTGCGACCAACGATGATGTCCTTAACAGTGAAGAAATCATTATCATAATCGATTACTTACAGTTTTATAAAATAAAATCAACATAAAATGCGGATAAACACTTGAGCAGTAACTTAATGTGCTTGCCAGAACCTAGTTGATGATGGTATTCCATTCCTTACACTTGTAATTATTACTTATGGAATCAATAATAGTCACCGTAATGCCTGCATTAGTGAAAAATCATATATTTCCAGCGACTTTCAGAGCATTGAGAATCCATCAACCAGTCATTGCATAAGTTGTACTTCTAAGAAAGGCAAATTATTAGTCACCATCAATCGACTATTTATTGTGTAAACTCTACTTCTAAGAAAGATGCTATGAGTTTCACATTATTAGTCACAATGAGATGGTAGCCTATTTATTACCGTTGCAAGCTCCAGTGTCGATATCGGTAATGACAATCTAAGATCTGCAATAACTGCAGGAAATGCTCGGGCAAGACAACCCTCTACACTTTTCTTGATTTCAGAAGAGCGACCATCTCCCAAGACTATCTTTTGGGGGTACTCCCTCCCATTAACAAATAAATAGTCTTCATGGGAACTTTCGTCTCTCCCATATATGTAAGCCAAAGATGATGAAGTTATCCATGCAAACAGTGCCATCCACATCGTCGCAAAAGAGGATAACTAAAAAATGTAAATAGTATGAATCTCAAACTGAAATTATGAGTAAGAAAATATACTACCTAAATTTAAATGAAACTTACGGTCAAACTAAATCCCTCAGGTGGGGCATTAAACCATGAATCCTCAGGATAAAAAATATCAGAACAATTAGTCCCAGGCTTTCCAGGCCATTTAGCAGAAGCATATTCTAGCTCACATGGATCCTCAGTGGTACCACTTTGATCCACATCAGGTAGACTGGGTAATATGATGAGTCCAGCTTCAGACACTGGAGGCGTATGCAATAGAACATTAGAAATGGAAAAACCACTATTAAATGCACAACAATGCAGAGTAATTGTAATTCATTAGCAATGAACAGATGCATGGACACCCTACTGGCATTAGTAACATCAGCGCCTTCAGATGCAACAGATTCTGCTGCCTGGCTCAATGCTAATGCACAAGTTTCTGCGGATTCATAACGTAGCATAGCATCATCATCTTGCTTGTCAGTACTGCTTAAAACATCATCACCTGACTTTTTATCCTCAATTTTCCTAACCTCAAAAAGATTTCTACTTCCAAAACTATCCATCTTCTCATCAGCCCAAGTTACAGAGCGACCAGACTTCTTAACAGTAGAAGATTTAAGTGAGGGTTTCAGCAAAGAGTCACTAGCTGCTTTCGCAGCTTGAGATTTCTCTTCAGTATCAGAAGTACCAATACTTAAACCGTTCAAAGAAGAATTTAGAAGTGAAGATACAACTTCAGCATTAGGCTCATCCTCTACAACCTGCTGACATCTTTCCCCTCTTGACTTTCCCGGGGTCTGACTAGAGTCATCCTTCACAGAAGCTGAAGATTGACTATTCAGGTCCATATCAGTTCCTTTTCCTTTATGTTCACTCTTTGCACAAGAAGCAGTACCACTCAATTTTGATGAACCTTTAGAAATGCTGTATTCATCTTCAGTGATTATAATACTTGCAAAGTCCATATCGTTAACGATAAAATCACTTTTGCTACTCAATGTGTTTTGGTTGGCTTGTGGTCCTACGTCATATGGAAGATTAGGAGAAAAAACTCAATTAATCAAAGATAATACCAGTGACAAAAGATCACAAAGAAAATACATAGCATAACGTAACAGATATGCCACGCAACATATAAGTTATCACCATAGAAGGGAAGACTTAAAAACCTGTGTTTTGTTGTCACAGAGAAAACTGAAAAAAGAGGAAAATCAACTCTTTTGGAAGATTGTAACTTGCATATTTTCAGAAACCGTGGTAATATAATCATAAATATAATGAAATCAGCATTCATGTAACCCAAGAAAACATTCTATTCTCCTCTAAAGATTCATTAGTCAGGATGAATTCTAAGACCAAATACTATATGTTCTTTCTTCAACATACTCGCACCCCAAAACAAAACTTCAACCCACAATCTACAATTTCACTTTCCACATGATTTCCAACAATATGAGTGCAACAGCTAAAGATATAGCCAAATCAAAGCATAGTTAAAGACTTAGCAAGCGTACCTGCTTGAAATTTTTTGACCTGAGAAGGCTTGGAATAACGCTCTCTTTGCGGCACGTAGCCCTCAATTGCATTTGATGGACCAATCCACCGATCCAACAAAATCTCCGCACCTCTGTGTTCCATCTTCTCCTCAATCTTTAAATTAGATAACCCTAAGTCGCCCTCATTTCCTGACTCCTGAGAACTCAAACTCAATTTATCAAACAGCTTCAGGACCTCTTTCAGTTTTGTTGGGTTCAAAACTGAGCATCTCTCAGCGTGCAAGCTCCCAGCAAAAACTTGACTATTAACAACACATCCAGTAGAGCAATACATATACGTCTCGTGTAGATCATAGACCTTATGCTCCTTTAATGAAATGCGATAACGGCCCTTCTGGGGACGATCACTTGGAAGAGAATTTCTGCACAGCGGGTAACCACAAAGGTTTGATATTGATCTCTCAACCACGACATCTTCATAGTCACCGCTAGACATCACAGATCCAGCTGCAAATAGTTGGTCTTCATGTTGGATGCCCTCAAGAAGGGAAAGCTGCAACTTGTAGACAGTGTCTTTCACAATTACTGACTGCCCCTCAACCATTCTCAAAAAAATTGTCAAACAATGGATTGTTTCCTGCAAGCGGATAGCATCGAAATGAAAACATGTAAAGCCAACATAGTCATCATTCTTAGTAATTTTAACCGCGGATAAGCAAACACTATCACAAGAACCTCAGGAAAAAAAAAAGGGACCAAAAATTTAGATTTTCCTTCTAACAACAGCACGATTAGAAACAGAAGCCAAAACTGAAAAACTTAAATGGATTGCTAGATAATAAAGAAAGGAAAAGCATTCAATAAAGCTTCCATAATACCCTTAAGAGGGGCAGCATATTACATGACCAACAAAAAGTTGAAACATACGAAATAGAAACGTCGACAAAGAAAAATTGTTGCACTTATCTTTGGGCCGGGCGGAAAACAAAACTCAACAACATAAAAAGAATCGAAAATCACATTCAAAACCTTTCGAAGGAAATTAAAGAAGCAAACTTTTCGTCAAGGAGTAAATTAAAGCAGAAACCACTTCACACCCAGAAAATTTTGCAAAAATTAGAGTGCTAGACGGCGGTGTTAGATTACGAGAGCGACGGCTGTGCGAGATAATGAGAGCGACGGCGGCGTTGCGAGACGAAGAGACGGAGAGCGGAAGCGGAGAGCCGGAGAGTGATTAAATCAATGCCGAAGGCGGTCGAATTTAATTTAATAACGTGTATCTGAATAAAGAGTGCCATCGATTCTTTATACAATTTTAGTTTAGCGCCTGTAGTTTTTAATTTTTCTTTATCCCCTCAAAATTTTTTTTTCTTTTTTCTTTTTTCTTTTTAATTTTCTTTCGTATAAAAATTAAAATATGTTTAATTATTAATGTCAATGTAAAGGTAGTTATTATTAATAATTATATGATAATTATATATTAGATAAAATTTAAAGATAAATTATTTTAAACTAAACAAATATTTTTAATCTCTTATATAATATTTATTAACAAATTATTAATAAAATTATATTATTTTAATAAAATAAATCATTTAAAAATTAAAATTTTATTTATAAATTAATATTTATTTGAAATATATTTTAATTATTAAATCAAATTTTATTTGAATAT
>JAOTBA010000003.1:6018287-6047360 GCA_025629845.1 Erythroxylum squamatum | reverse complement strand
AGGTCAAGTTTAATACTAATCATTCACTCAACAACTTCACGTGGCCTATTCATTTAACACACTTTCACATTGCAGTCCCTTTTTCTTTTTGTTAATTTTATAATCAGTATATAGTATAATTTTGGCACTTGGAGAACACAAGCAATTCATAATCAATTAACTCCTGAAATTTTAAAGACTTTTCTCTTCAAGAAAAAGCGAAAGCCTAAATTAACAAAAACCCGTAATATCATGTTGCATTTTCAGGATAAATCATGAAGAATTTAGTATAATGATTACTGACATTTAATTTACAAAATAAATCTAACATATTTATATCAATTTAGTTCTTTAAAAAATAACAAAAATTTTACCTCACCCACGTTGGATATTCGGATCCACCAGAGGAGAGAGGAAACGGTGTCGTTGTCGCCGGAGAAGACCCACGTCGTGGTCGCCGGAGACGCAGGAGGGGGTCGGACGCCAACGGAGGACAGCTGATCGCCGGGGGAGAGGAGAGAAAGAGAAGGGAGTCGGGCGAGGAGAGAGGGGAAGTCGGGGCGAGGAGAGAAGGGGGGAGGTAGGACGTCGATTTAATCTAATTTTCCCGACGGACTTAAGCCGTCGGTATAATTTAAAAATCCGTCGTTGAATGTCGGCACCTAACCTAATTTACAGACGCCATTTTAAAATATACCGACGGCTTTTTAACCGTCGGTGAACATTTTGTCAACGACCCATTTGCCTACCGAAATTCATATTCCGTCTGTAATTACCGACGGACATTATTCATCGGCATATATCAGTCGCTATTCTTAACAAAATATACCGACGGAAAATAACCGTCGGTGAACATCTTCTCCAGGACCCATGTGCCGACCGAAATTAATATTCCCTCTGTATTTACCGACGGACTTTTAGTCATCGGCATATATCCGTCGCTATTATTAACCGCGAAAGTTTCCCACCAACTTTCGCTACGGCTTTCTTAACCGTCGCAATGTTATTGTTCTTCAACGATGGATGAAATGATACCGTCGCCATTTCCATGCCATTCATGATCCGTCAGTAAAATACCGTCGGTGAAGACAATTTTTCTTGTAGTGGTTCAAACAATCCACAATTACAAAGGATACACTAGTATGTCATCCTCACATTTTTCTAAACATTTGTGATAAACTTACTATTGCATAATGTAAATTCTTGATGCATCTGCTCATTGTCATATAATAACGCTAAAAATCATTATCAATAACTTTCTTTTGAGAATTTATAACATAAATATATCAAAAAGTGAATAATCATATAATAGATAATAATAAGCAACATATGAGATAACAAAACAACATTTATCTCCTTTAATTCAACTCAAATAAAAATTCACTTAATCGTGACTTTAAAACTTTATTTAAACTTTTTTAAAGTTGAAATTTAATTATTATCAATGTAACTAAACTTAAAAAAAAAGATAGAAAATAACTTTAGAGCCATTATGCAATTTCAAAAAGATTTAGTTTTTTTTTTGTCATATAGTGCACTGGTATCAATTATGTTGACATCAATTATGCTTCGCTACATGCATACCAAAAATTAAAGCTATATGAAATGTATGGAGAGAGATTGAGTGAAGAGAGTGAGACGGGTACAGTGAGTGTGTGCTTCAATCATATGAACTGATGTTATCTCACTGAACATACTTCAGTATTTTGATATTTTCTGGACCAGTAAAGGTCTAAATGAGATGATTTTTGATTTGTGGCGCTACAGATGGTATGAAGAACTTGGAATCTAATTCAGTCACTAAGATGGTTAAAATTCAGTCTCTAATTCCTATTGAATGAGATTTGGTTTATTTTAGGAAACCAAGAGAATCTTACCCAAGAACAAGGGAAAAGACAATTTTGAACTTAGAGTTTTGCAAGCAAACTAGGTGAGAAATATATTTATGGTTATTGTGTGAATCGGAAATGTGCCTAAGTGTGTGCACATATTTAAATTGCTAAGTTATGAATGGGAATTGGATATCATGAGATCATGTGAGGTTAGAAAGAGATGATGAGAAATTAAGTTATGATATAGAGTAATCAAGTGTTCTTGAAGTGTGAGCTTACCAAAGGGTAAAGATTGAAAGGAGCTTTTAGAATGATCAAGTGCAAATGAAGTGTAAGTCTAAATTCAATGAGACATGTATAAACTTTGAAATGGGAACGAGCATAAAATGTGTTCTAGAACATATACCCAGGATTGTCATTGAGCATGCATCGTACATAGTCCATTTATTTAATTGTGACTAAATGAATGCTTATACGTGCACAATTATTAATGAGTGTGAAATGGGCATTTTGCTTAAATGGACTATGCAGGTCAAGTGTCCGCATGCAGGCGTTCCAGAATTTGAAAGCAAATGCTATTTTGGAGCGTACTGTGAGTATACTTAGATGGTCTCACTTCATTGTTTGCTTTATTTGAATTTTATGTACATTGATCTCTGTATAATGAATGTGATTGATTGTGTTTGGATTTCGGACAGAAGGTCTGATAATTGTGATGATTGACTTGAATTATTGAAGTGCTCATTTATGTGAATAAGATAAATTAAATGTTTTTGAAATGTGCATTGCATGCAAGATGATAAGTGAATGCTCAACTATATGTTGAATGCCAGATTACGGTCCGATGATAAGTGAATGTGATCAAATAAATGTAATGTAAGTGATGCATTCCATTGCACAAATGCATAAAAGATAAAGGAAGTTATGACCGGAGTCGCCAGGAAAAAGGAACTTAAAGCTTAGAATGTGGAAAAGAGCTTAAAGGTCAGAGTGCGATTAGAGCCTCGGGCTCGAATGCGACTGTACCCGATATCCACGAAATGATATGGGACGTTATATGCTACAGCTCGGTATCCACTAAGGGATATGAGCGAATAAAAAGGCAATCGGTCATAACGACAATAATAAATGAAAGTGAGTCTCGCGTGCATTGCAATTATAATTGATATGTGCGTTTTGTATGAATGATTTCTGAAGGCAATACTTACTAAATGTAATATGTTAATTGTCTAATTAAGTGCATGTGATTCATTATGTTTGTCAATGAACTGATGTGAATGATGTGAATTGCATGTGTTATGGGATGAGTGAGCCATCGATAATGGCCACTCACTGAGTTCGCAAAACTCACCCAAATTTTGTTAATATTTTTCAGGATCAGAAGAATACCCTGTTAGACCAACGGGAGTATACTTACAGCATACAAGTGAAGGATAGAGGTCAGGATCAGTTCTCGTCTGCATTGCATGTCTTTAATTTTGTACTGAGTTATATATTCCGCAACTTTTGTATAAAATTATATTTTGAAATGACTAAAGTGTTTGTAATTGTGAAAGGCCCTAATTGGCCATATGGGAATTTTGTAAATTCCACTGTATGATTGAACAGGGCTTATGCCCTATTTGATTATGGTCTTCCGCATATTGTGTTTTGTGGTTTAAAAAAATATATATACCAATTTCTGATTGAGTGAGTGCTTTAGCACGCCACCCTCACAGGGCACGAACTCGGATATCACCGTCGATGTCAGGTTTGGGTCATGCGGGAGTGGGGTGCTACATGTATATTTGATAAACAAAAAATTACATCATTGTCTTGAACTTTTTACATATAACCTATTACAATCATTCCCTACAAGTCCTTAAATTTTGATATCACTATAAAATTTTCTTATTGTCAATACTACTGAAGATATCTTTCTCAATATATGTGATCAAACAGTCATTTATCTAAGAATCTCCCATTCGATTGCGCAAGCAATTTTTCACTATCTTCATTGCAAAAAAATGCTCTTTCCACTGATGCAGTAGCAATAGACAAAATCAAAGCTAATCTCATAAGTAAAAACACCAAAGAGTACACAACATCCTTTTTTGTTTCAACTAGCTTTTTGGCAAGATCACTAATTAGAAGGATAAAATTTAGCAAGTTGAATCAATTTTTGCTTATCAAAAGCATAAAAAGAATCACTTGGATTCAAGCAACATCAACCTTTGACTTCACTAACATCAAACTAAACGTCTCTTTTCCAATGAATCACATGATGATCATTACCACTTCACACTAGACCAAATACATCTGTATGTCTTTTCTCCACTTATCAATATGAGAACTTCTACTATTTTCAATTTAATTCATAAGGGGTCTAGGGTAATTCTTTTATCCCTATTATAATTTTTACGACTTTATATGCTACGATTTTTCGTCTACAATGAGAAATCTTATCTTGCGTCTTCACTAAAAGTCTAAAAGAATGTAAAGATTAAAACTGTACCAACTCTATTATAACTTACAAGAACCCATCTTTAAATTATAGGTACTACACATTCTTCCAAAGAAAAGAAGTGGAATTTACCTATCAGCACTAAAATGGGGTGAGGCCTGTGGAGGAATCATTTCTACAATTGCGTTCAATATAGATTTTTTTTTTGCTTTGAGTGTGGTAGTTCTTGTGAAGTTAGGGGAAGAAAAGCTAAAAAGTCAAAAAGTAGTGTGATGAAGAAGCCAAAAGGGTAGAAAAATCTAGAAAAAAAAAGTCAGTTAAACATGTAATTTTTATCTCCCTATTTGTAGACTTTCATTTAAAAAAATCATGGGCTTAAATAATAGTAATATTAATAAAAATAGATGGACTTAAATTTTATTTTTTTATTTGATATCTTAATATAACTATAATAATAATTATTTTTTTTGTCACCATTAATTTAATTGGGGCAAAATTTTAAATTTTTTATAAAATTAAAAATTAAAATAATAATTTTAAATTAAAAATGTTTAGAAACAGTGCGCCCATGCCCTCCACCTTTTCTGTATGACATTTTAGCTTTGGATATTAACAATATGCGTTGAGCGCACCTGATAACGTTTCAAAAAATAATTTAGAATTATTTATAATTTTAATTAAAGTTTAATTGCAATTAGAATTTAATTTCAATTAAATTACTAAAATATCCAAACCTTGTTATAATAGATTAAGCTCTAATGGATCTAGCACTTTTTGCTTAATTCTCTCTGTAAAAGTTACAGAGTCCTCTCAATCTGTTATGTGAATACTGTTAGAAGATGGATACTTATGCGATTATGGTCATTGAGGCAGAACAATTTCCGAATAAAAATATAGTCAAGCTTTGGAATAAGTTGTTCCCAAGGTCCCGAATCAAAACAATAAGAATTGGAGGCATTAAATAGCTTGTATCCATAGAACATCTGGACACATGCTGAATTCTCAGACTTCGTAACTTCTTAAATATGAAAAATATGTTTATCATTGGAAATGGACGCAAGACCTAGTTCTGGTATGATTTTTGAAATAAGTTGGATATACTCTGCAAGGTCTCGGGTTTTCTTTTTTTCTGAATTCCAGGATGAATAGGGTGGAACTGGATGAGAATTGGTATATTGCAGCATAAGATGTACCAGAATTATTATGGATAACATCCCTAGTCACAGACCTTGTCTGAACAGAGAAGATCAAGTATAGGTAGGCTATAATTCCAATGTCTTCAAAAATAAGTTGTGTGTAGGACTCTTTAGTCGTCCAAAGCAACCTGCTATATGGAGAAAATTAGTACGGTTTCCAAATAATCTTTCAAAGCAACTTAGTCGTCCAAAGCAACCTGCCATATGGAGAAAATTAGAACGGTTCCCAAATAATCTTTCAAAGCAACCTGTTAGAATAGATGGTTATTAGACAAAACTTGTTAATTAAAGATAAATTAAAGGGGATCCAAGCAAGTCTGTGTGTAGTTTACGTGGTGATAATCGTAAGAATATCAACTATATACTACATTCGTCTAGCTTCTCGGTCAACTTTTGGAGCAACTGCCTTAAGATGTGTAAGCTCTCCTTTGTTGGCTCTACACACAATGAATAGTGTTCAAGCTTATCCTAACTTATGGAGTTTATATGTTATGGAAAAAGAGGAACGCAAGAATCTTTCAACCTAAATCACATTCAATCCAAAGAACCACATAAGGTTTATCGAATTAGACTAGACAAAGCATTTTATCACGAAATATTCAAATGGAAATGAGTAGGGATTTAGGTTCTATTTGATCCATAGGTTAGAAGTGTTTTTTCACTTCATTTTAAAGAATATACTGATCGTTTAAGGTTCAAGTTTTAGTAGTTTGTGCTCATAGCTGTAGTTGGTTTTTATTTGATTAGCTGCTGACGTTAGTGGAAAAAAAAATTTACAATGGTAAAAATATCAAAAAATCAAAAAGTAATATTACAATGTGTTTATACAATGTATGATAAAGCAAATCACATAAGTTGAGGTAAATTGTGTGTAAATTTTTTTTAAAGATACTTTCAAATTAATAAGATCCAGCTAAATAAAATAAATTTATAAATAGAAAAGTCCTATAAACTTTCGAAAGGATCAGGTTAATGTTGAAAATGAAAGGAGCCTATTAATTGAAAGGCGCCTGTTAATACTCAAAACAAAAGGAGTCTGTTTTATCGATAGGAGCTTATTAACGCTCATAAAGTAAGGAGCCTGTTAGAATATAGAAGCTTGTTAAATGATAGGAGTATGTTAAACGATAAATCCTATTAAAACACTTTAAAACAGAAGGCGTTTATTAAAACTAAAAAGAACTTCTTATAAGTTGAAAACAGAAAGAGCCTATTATAAAAATGAAGGAACCTCTTGCAAATATAAAACACAAACACTATAATACGAAAATTTAAGGTTAAGAAGAGAGAAAGAATAACACGATTGATTTATACTAGTTCGACTTATAACTTAAATCTATGCCCAATCCCAAATATCCGACTAAAGTGTTTCACTAAAATTCCAAATAGTAATTTGACGAGTTTCATTAAGCTCACAAGTACATATTTTTTAAAGTTCTTCAACCTTCCACACTAGTAGTATTTAACTAGCTTCTACAAGCTCTCAACAAATGAAAAAGGAATTTGCTTGATATGAGCTTCAATGATTTCTCTTAAGAAGAATTTTCACTTTCTAAGAGGCAAGAAATTTGATAAAGAAAGGACTTTTAAGAGTATTGATGCCTTTGATGTATTTAAAAAATGTGGCTTCTTAACTTCTTGTTCACAATTGCAGTGACTCTTTTTTTAGTAGACATTTTCTTCAACTAGCCATTGTTTTGTTGACTTTGTGGCTAACGAATCTTCGATATTATCTTTGCTGAAATCTTCCAATATTCAGACAAAATAAATATGGCAATATCTTAGAGCTAAGTGATGAAATATATGATTAGCAGGATCCTTTTGGATATTGTAGAATCATTTCTAATAAGGTAAGATTATTAAGAAAGTTCCTACAAGAAAGAAAACATTATTCTTATGATTTTATTTCTTTTTAAGAATTACATCGTTGTTTATATAAATAAATAAATCTAATTTAAATTTTAAAATATTATGTAATTATCATTAAAAATATTAATAATAATCATAGAGCTAACAATGTAAACATTTGTCAACATTATCATTTTCTGCAATCATCGCTTCCACTCTGAAATGAGAGGAGGAAAGCGCGCAAGGCTATTAGCCATATATTCTGAATAAACCCATCTTGCCCGCAAAGGATTCACGTTTTGTGAAGAGCCATTAGATTATTTTAGCAAGTAGAACTTTGCTGAACAATTTGATAGGGGTTAAGCTGAGTCCTTCATCCTGTTTTGAGAAACAAACTTCCTTCCCATACATTCTGTAACACTAGAACTCGATTAGAAGAAGTTACACGTTGATTTCTCTACTCATTTCAGTACCTTTTGTTACGTTATTTGTTGGAAGTTTGTTCTATTTACTTGTCTATTGAATAAAAATCCCTGATATCAAGGGATTTGTGTTTATCTATTTCAGTCTGTTGAGAGTCGTGGTTCCCAATGTCTGTAAGGCTATATATAGCCAACGTTATTTTAATTTAACATATCAGATTTCTCCCGTATCTTGTCTCTAGCTTCAAAAGCTTTTCTTTTGCTCTTTAACACCTATTCCAGACTTTCCATTCTCACACAACCACTGACTTGGAGCTCTTCGATTCTGGCGAGGTAATGCCCGGAGCTGTTCATCCTAACCAAACACAAATTCCTCCGACTTCTTCTTCAAACGAACTTCACAGTAAGAATCTGTGTGGCCAAGGATACCACATAAGTAGCAGTAAACAAATATCCTTTCATAGGAGAATTGAACATAGAAAGGTACTCCGTTGCTATCTATCAACTTCTTCTTCCTTCTCAATGGGTGACGCACATCCAGAGTAACTCTTACTCTCAAAGAATAGTCTTCCAGAGCAGCAGAATCAGATAAGTATTTGGCATCATGGCAAATATACTTACCAACAAAATTACCCAGAGACTTTGCCACATCTTCACGCATGAAACCTGGTTTAAGATCCTTAATAATCACCCAAACATCAGTGGAAATCAGCGGAATTCGGAGAGGATCTTCATTAGTACATATCTTGCTCCAAACGAGAAGGTGTTTATTAAACAACCAGGGGGCTCCTTCAATAGCCCGATTCAGATCAACATGATTGTAAAATCGGAACAAATACCTTTTAGCTCCCAAATAAGAGATCGTAACACCGCCCAATGGATGCCACAAATCTGCTAAAACAGATTTCATAGAGAGAAAATTTATGGGAGTGTATGTAAGAAACATTCCCACCAGACAAAATTCAAATCCTTGCTCAGGACCATCCGGCGTAATATCGAAGGAAATACCTTCGTCCTCTTCCTCGTCAAGAGTTCGAGGTGGAACAATTGGTTGTGAAGGTTCTGGTGGAGTATCATCCCGATCCATAGCAGAAAATGACTTAGAACGAAGACTCATGCTAACGAGAGCATACGACAAAACCCCATTCAAAAGAAAAGATTTTTTACACAACCGAGTATTCTAATTTCATCTCTATTTACAAATCATTCAATAGGTTTCTAACAAATAGGGTTCTTATAACATAGGTGTTTAGGAACTTT
The DNA here is from genome assembly GCA_025629845.1 of Erythroxylum squamatum. Classification (NCBI taxonomy): domain Eukaryota; kingdom Viridiplantae; phylum Streptophyta; class Magnoliopsida; order Malpighiales; family Erythroxylaceae; genus Erythroxylum; species Erythroxylum squamatum. The sequence continues at coordinate 6,038,380 of JAOTBA010000003.1, read as the reverse complement.
AATTAAAAGTTACAGTTGACTTTTGATAGTTAAAATTTTGATTGATGGATGAAAATTTTGGATGTTTATCTTAAATCAGTCATCGAATTTGCTACTTTTCAAATAACTTTCGTAATTGTTTGAAGAGTCAAACAACTGAAGACAACCAATCAACTAAAAAAAATAGCTGATGGTTATCTACCAAACAAGGCCAAAAAGTAAGGACAAACTTATCTCACTTGCATGTCTCATGGACTTGTTGACAAGTTTAAATAATTGGTATTTTAATTTTTGAATATTTATTTGACCATTTTTGTCAAAACAATAGGAGTTGGCAAACATTTTAAGAAGCCTTGCTCAGAAAAGGATGCTAGATGAATACTCACATTAAGAGTGGGGATGAAATAGGAAGTGCCACAAAAGCTGAGGGCTTTTTGGAGTAAAAGCCGCGAAATGTGTCCTCACTTGCAAACCCCTACACGCAACCTTCAACCCTTGAATAAGACGCAAAGCGAAGCAGAAAGCATAAACCAAAGAGCCTCTCTCTAGTCTTCCCTTCTTCTGCACAGCCTCCTCTTTCTTCTCTCTCTCTCTCTCTATAGATAGATATACAGCATAGATACAAGTGGCAAGGAAGAAGAGAGAAATAATTTCACTGGGAATAATAAAGAAGAATTGCTTGAAGATGGCACAGTCATTGGAATTGCTGTTGATTCAATTCTTGATGCCGGACAATGATGCCCGCCGGCAAGCGGAGGACCAGATTAAGCGGTTGGCAAAGGATCCGCAGGTGGTGCCTGCTCTTCTTCAGCACCTCCGCACAGCCAAGACTCCCAACGTCCGCCAGCTGGCTGCGGTGCTCCTCCGCAAAAAGATCACTGGCCATTGGCCTAAGCTGTCCCCTCAACTTAAACACCTGGTCAAACAATCTCTTATCGAGAGCATCACTATGGAACACAGGTCCTTTTGTTTTGCTTCGTTTTTAGTTGCATTAACCGTTTGGTGGAACGAAGTGTGATCGAGTGAATTGCCTTATACCGTTACTTCTTGTCGTTATTCTTGACACTGTATACTCATTTCAGTTACTAATTTGAATAATTGTTGCAAACTGAAGATTATCATTCACTAAGGCTTGTTTTTCTCGAAAAATTCCGATTTTTATTTTGTACTGGTTGACACTCTTACTAATCACATTGTCTTGCATAATTTTTTTTCTCGGTTTTGTGACTCATGATTTGACTCAAATTTTGTGTTTCATCTTGTCTCATCATTAATGTTTTATGTTGTAATTTAGTTTCTTTTGTGTTTAGCCATGCTCCTAGAAATCATTTTTCTTTTTTCTTTTTTCCTTTGATGCCCATCTGATGTATGATGTGATGTTTTTGCAGTCCACCAGTACGGCGAGCAAGTGCAAATGTTGTGAGTGTGGTTGCAAAATATGCTGTACCAGCTGGAGAATGGCCTGATTTGTTACCCTTCTTGTTCCAGTGTAGTCAAAGTGCACAGGAGGATCATAGAGAAGTTAGTTCTTTGTTTTCAAATCTTTATATGGAAAATGTATCTGTATCTTAATCGTACAACTGAATTGGCGCTTATCAATATATGGTTAAATACAGTTACTCCTAGTACTTGTAAATATGTTGTTATCTTGTATCTGAGTTACAAATAATCCACGGATAAAGTATTTTGGGCGCTGATACTACCTGAAAGAGATGATTCTGATATAAATGAAGTTAGGAGCTAACTACTTACAACCGTGATCAGGTCGAACTAGTTTCTATTGCAATTTTAAGAAAAATACAGTGATCAGTTTCGAGCTGTTTCTATTTCTTTCCTGAATCCTTGATATTTATGTTAGTTCTCATCACAATTGGTTTTGTTATTTTCTTAGTTGTAACTTCCTTTAACTATCAGGTATAGCACTCATTTAATTGCAAATACAAGGTAAGCATGGTGGTGATAGAAACAATCTGCTATTGTTGTAGATTTGCGCATAATATTGCGGCTCATTTGACAAAAACACTTCTATCTTTTAACAAATGTTTATTGAATTTGCATCTTTTTGGTGCCTATTTTACCATGTCTAAAAAATCAACACCTCATCTCTTCTTGAATTTTTGACATCAGGTGGCACTAATCCTCTTTAGCTCTTTGACTGAAACGATTGGAATCGCATTCCAGCCACACTTCGCAGATCTACAAGCTCTTCTACTCAAATGCTTACAAGATGAGGCTAGCATTCGTGTTAGAGTTGCTGCTCTCAAGTAATAACCAAGTCTTTGTCCTATGAAATATGAAAATATTTGGATCTAAATAGTTACTTGGATGGTTAAAACTTCTGTTTAAATCTTTTACCAGAGCAGTGGGATCTTTTCTAGAGTTCACAAATGATGGAGATGATGTGGTAAGTTTTGGGTGCGCATACAATTTATAGCATCATCAAGAAAAAATATGTTATGATTTTTTTCTAGTACTTAATTTGTATGCTTTGAAACTTATCTGCTGCATGGCCTTGTGGACAAGTACATTACAATTTTTTCAGATGATTATTAGTTGCTGGTGGATAAGTGCCTATACCTTGCAGGAATTCTTATTCCATGTTGATTGCTGGGTGTACAGGAGTTGTTTCAGATGATTATTAGTTGCTGTTGCAGGAGTCCAATTGGATGTTGTTAGATGTGACTTCTTTGGTTGTTTGCTCAATTGTGTGATACTAGTAATGCTGTGGACAGTATGAATTATCTTTTATGATTTCGACACTCAAGTTTAAATATGGGCAATTAGTCTTGTGGGAGGTGTCAATAAACTATTCAAATCACCTTGGTATTGGTAGTAAAAAGCACAAGCTAGATAATGTTGAGGAGTTTTTTCACAAATTAGTTGTTCAAGGGTAACACTTTTAATTCAATTAAGATTGATACTCTTTACAAGCAGGAGTAATTTTGGAGAAAGCTCGTAGCATTCATGTTAATATGTTTGCAGATCAAGTTCTCCGACAGTTCATTCCTAGCATTTTAAATGTAGCAAGATAATGCCTTGCCTCTGGTGATGAGGATGTTGCTATAATTTTTGATGAACTAATTGAGTCTCCTGCACCTTTACTTGGAGATTCAGTTCGATCCATTGTGCAGTTCTCCCTTGAAGTTTGTTCGAGTGAAAATTTGGAATCCAACACACGTCACCAGGTTTGTGAACAGCATTTGATATGTTTACTTCATTCTTCCTGCTTTTGCTTGCATATTGGACAGTTACTATCAGTTGATTTGTTGAGAATTTTAGGTATCATGTCTTTGGCTCCTTGCCCTCTTTTCTTTATTTTGTATATTCTGATTATTTCTTACTTTTTTTCCCCTAATATCAGGCCATTCAGATAATATCTTGGTTGGCAAAATACAAATCTAATTCCCTTAAAAAGTATAAGTTGGTCATTCCTATCTTGCAAGTGATGTGCCCCTTGCTAGCAGAATCAACAAAATCTGATGAAGATGATGATCTTGCTCCTGATCGAGCTGCTGCCGAAGTTATTGACACCATGGCTATGAACCTCTCAAAACATATGTTACCCCCTGTTTTCGAATTTGCTTCTTTGAGCAGTCAGAGTGCAAATCCAAAATATAGGGAAGCTTCTGTTACAGCTCTGGGTGTTATTTCTGAGGGCTGTTTGGAATTAATGAAAGAAAAACTGGAGCCCATCCTTCATGTAGTCCTAGGGGCCTTGAGGGATCCAGAAGAAATGGTTAGAGGAGCTGCATCATTTGCACTGGGCCAGTTTGCTGAATATTTGCAACCTGAAATCGTGTCTCACTATGAAAGTGTTTTGCCCTGCATTCTGAGTGCTCTTGATGACGTATCAGATGAAGTAAAGGTAATAAAGGAAAAGTACAAAATCCTAATATTTTTGAATTTAAATATTTTGCTATAAGCATCAGTCTTTTACTTGATCTGATTATATGTTCTTCCATTTTGATAGGAAAAGTCATATTATGCTTTAGCTGCTTTTTGTGAAAACATGAGTGAGGAAATTCTTCCTTACCTCGATCCTTTGATGGGGAAGCTACTTGGATCCCTCCAAAATAGTCCTCGTAATCTGCAGGAGACATGCATGGTACTGATATGCACCTTATGAGCTCCAATGAATCTTGTTTTTCAGATATAATTTGGATACTTATATTACTGTGATTTCAGTCTGCGATTGGTTCAGTTGCATCTGCTGCGGAGCAAGCTTTCATTCCCTATGCTGAAAAGGTTCTGGAATTAATGAAGTCATTCATGGTTCTAACCAATGATGAAGATCTCAGATCACGAGCTAGGGCTACTGAACTTGTGGGAATTGTTGCAATGTCTGTTGGGAGGTTGAGGATGGAGCCAATCTTACATCCATTCATGGAAGCTGCCATTTCAGTAATTACAATGCCAATTTTATTTGGTATCTTGAACTGCATTCTCAAGGCTTTGACTGTATGTCTGTATTTTGTCAGGGTTTTGGATTGGAGTTTAGTGAGCTTCGGGAGTATACTCATGGATTTTTCAGCAATATTGCAGAAATTATGGATGGTGGCTTTGCACTGGTTAACTTGCTTTTTTGAATTGTCTATTTGACATTTTTTGATTCTTGTCTTGTTCTGATAATATAGGCCCTTTTTAATTTTGTTCGGCAGTACCTTCCTCTAGTTGTACCCTTGGCATTCTCCTCTTGCAATCTTGACGATGGCTCTGCTGTGGACGTTGATGAATCTGATGATGAAAGTAGGAATGGATTTGGTGGAGTCTCATCTGATGATGAAGCTCAAGATGAACCAAGAGTTCGCAATATCAGTATAAGGACAGGTGTATTGGACGAAAAGGCAGCTGCCACTCAAGCACTTGGCATGTTTGCCTTGCATACAAAGACTTCTTATGCCCAGTATCCTCTTTGCATTGCATTTCTTCCATCACCGTCTTGTTTTGAAGATTTTGGCTGTAATTAGTCAAATACTGTTGATTCTTTAACTGTTCAAGGTATTTGGAGGAGTCACTGAATATTTTGGTTAGGCATTCTGGGTATTTTCATGAAGATGTCCGCCTTCAAGCAATAATTGCTTTGAAAAGTAAGTCACCCCAGTGTGATTTTGCAATATTTATGCTATTTAATTATGAACAAGAATCTGATCCAGCCAAAATGATTGTCATATAAGCTTTCTAAGCTGGTGCTTTGTACGGAAGTACAGCTGATAATGATAATTTTTGAACTCTATTGTAATCTCTGACTAACTGCTGTATTAACATTTTTTTGCAGACGTTTTGACGGCAGCCAATGCAATATTCCAAAGTCAAAGTGTAAGAAAGCTTAACACTGGAGTTGTTTAGACCTGTTTGACCTGATTGTTTTAATTTCAGATGTTATGCTTATCTTACAATCTCACTATGTCTGTTCTAAATTTCGTCGGTAGTTAGACTTCTTTTTCTTGTCAACTCCCTATGAAAAATGGGAAGCTAGTTTTCTTAGAATGAGTCTTACATATCAATGCTTTCAAGTGCTTCTTTTAAGCATTTTTCACCTTGACTCAAATCTGGTTTTGGTCTGATTTTTTTTTTTATTGTAATGAAGATTATTAGAGTAGCGGCCACTTACTTCTTCTTATTGGCTGTGGCTGCGTTAAAAGGTTAATGACTTTACATGTATATCTTGACAAACTTGTTATCTCTTGAGCAGGATGGACCGGCAAAAGCAAGACAAACTCTTGGTAGGAACTCTGCTTGATACTGCTTATCTCCATGGTGTTTTTGTTTCAGGCATGGTCCACTTTTATGTAAATATATCTGAAATTAATGCCATTATTATAATATATGCAGATACTGTGATGAAAATATACATCAAAACTATGACCGACGATAATGACAAGGAAGTTGTGGCAAATGCTTGTATGAGTGTAGCAGACATCATTAGGGATTATGGTTACATGGCTATTGAACCTTGTAAGTTAAGTTGCAGTTGGATTGTTCCCTAGGAGAAAGTAACTGTTTCCAGGCCCACTCAGAATTTCTTAGTGAAACAACAATCCTATTTCAGATATGTCTCCGCTTGTGGATGCTACTTTGGTACTTCTTAAGGAGGAATCGGCCTGCCAACAATCAGAAGATGATAGCGATGTTGATAATGATGATGATACTCAACATGATGAAGTGCTCATGGATGCAGTTTCCGACCTCCTTCCTGCTTTTGCAAAGTCCATGGGTTCTCATTTTGCTCCTATCTTTGCAAAGCTATTTGATCCTTTGATGAAATTTGCGGTGGGTTCATGTTTTATGCAATGGGTTGTATACCCTCAGATTACCCAGTTGGGTACTTCACAACTTTTTCTGTTTCTATTAAACTGCAGAAAGCATCACGACCTTTACAAGATCGGACAATGGTTGTTGCTACTCTAGCAGAAGTTGCTCAGAACATGGGAACTCCTATTTCAAGCTATGTTGATGTAAGCTTCGCAACCATTTTATTGTGTGGATCTTTAATGTTTAGTGAACTTGTCCTTTTTCCATTATGAAGTATAATATTGTTGAATTCCTGATAGCTTGTATAATGTTTCAGAGGATAATGCCTGTAGTACTCAAAGAATTGGTATCACCAGACGCAACAAATCGGAGAAATGCTGCTTTTTGCGTTGGAGAATTGTGCAAAAACGGGGGCGAGTCAGCCTTGAAGTATCCTTACGTTTGAATAGACCCACAAATGCCAGCCTGCCCCATCTCCCACCCATTCCGCTCTGCTGAGCGTGTCCCTGCATGGAAGCTATGTCTTCCCCTTTCTCAATCCCATTAAATCTATTTCAATGGGGCATTATTGACAATTAAATTATCAAGTTCTGAGGCACTTGTTTGTTGTTCAATTTCCATCTCTTCCTTGTCATACATTTGCCTTGGTGTAGTATTCTCCTTTTATCTTCTCTAGATACTATAATGACGTACTACGAGGACTCTACCCATTATTTGGGGAATCTGAGCCAGATGATGCTGTTCGGGATAATGCAGCTGGTGCAGTGGCCAGGATGATGATGTCACAACCTCAATCTGTTCCACTAAATCAGGTTAATCTTTGGCCTGTACTTAGTCCACATAGACTTTTTTCATCTAACACTCGGTTGTCAATTCTCTCAGGTTCTTCCCGTGTTTCTGAAAGTCCTTCCTCTCAAAGAAGACCATGAAGAATCGATGGCTGTCTACAGTTGTGTCTCCGCACTAGTGTTGTCATCCAATCCACATGTAATCCCTACTCCACTACCTATTCTTGCTTTCATCGATATACATGTTAAACAGAGAAGAAATAAAAAGAAAAGTTGCCGGGAAGGTGCGCTGAAAGGATGATGAAGTTGCATGTGGGAAGGGTTGGTGCTGGCTGATTGCATCTTGCACCAAACTTGTTACTGAAGTCGTCTGTCAGATAAATTGAGTTTTGTCAGTCAATAATATATCTTGCAGATACCGATGATGCTCTATTTATATCTCTTCAAGTGACTTTCTTTCATTTATGGTAGTGTATTGTAGGATGATTAGAATGTTTAATCAACCTTAAAATTGATAAGATGGATCTATATAATAATATATTAAAGAGTGCTTTATTATGAATAGCATCAGAGTTATAAAGGTGTTAGTGTTATTTCTGGTCTAATATGGCGTGGCTAGAGCATGAATCTGAAAAATTGACGTCATCTGTTTTGTTTGTTGTATGGAAAGCAGATTCTTGCCCTTGTTCCAGAGTTGATTAATCTTTTCGCTCAAGTTGTGGTATCTCCGGTTGAAACTCCTGAAGTTAAGGCTCAAGTAGGCAGAGCTTTCTCTCACCTAATTTCACTATATGGCCATCAAATGCAGCCTCTGTTAAGCAACTTGCCACCCACGCATGCTAATGCCTTGGCTGCCTTTGCTCCAAAAAGCTAATGCCTATTTGAATTGGCTCCTTTTGTCTATCCTTGTATGTTTCACATACATAGTGTTTGTCAGACTTTAGTTCGTGGTGATTATTTATTTAGAGAAGCTGAATCCAGACAAAAGATACACTACTCTGTCATGTCAGGTACGTGCACACACCATCATATAATTCCATGCGTTTGATTCCTATTTCCATGCATAACATCATAATCTTTCTCTTATGAACAGGCAAGGTTCTTCCTCCATTTTTGCTTTCTCGGAGGCATGGTTTACCGTCTTTTATTTTTTATCTTAATTTGGTCAAAATTCCCAATTCTTTGGATCCATGATCATTTATTACATTCTACTTTCTGAACTGGTAAGTGTTCTCTCTCTTTTTTTGGGTGGTGAGGGTTGTGTGAAGTGTTTTGTTCATTACACTTTTGAAGCACAAATGTAATATTCTTATATACTAAAAGAGCAAAATGCTGTGTTTGTGATTATTGATATCCATTTATAACTATTGCAACAAAATTTACATTACTTATATCGAAACATGTTCTTTATTATAATTTTCATCAGAACTGAAAATTCAAAATAAAAATTGGTATTTAAAAATTAAAAAAAAACACTTAATTAAAATGCTAAAATACAAAAAGAAAATTGAGACCTACAAAAGCAAAAACTCAACTTGTAACATCAAAATCGGTAGTTGTGGTTCGGTTGGATTCAATTAATAAAACAATTGTTTCAGAATTTACACGAGAGATTCTTAAAAATTAACTTTACTCAGTTAACTTGGTATGAGCGGGGATTAGTTTGGGTGTGAACGGCTTAAAGACGCCTTTTTGCAGTTAGGGCTCTCTTAGGATATCTCCTGGACAAAACCAAAAAAAAAATACTGATTATTAATAAAATAAATTTATATTATATGTTAAAGTAATTCAATAATCTTACAATATAAAATAAAATAAGAAAATTAATCATTAAATTTGCCTTCTCTTTCCTTTCATGGCTAGCTTACTATTGCCAAAAACAAAGTTTTCTTCCTTCAATTGCTAGTGTACTCACTATTCTTGCAGAAGTTGCAATTTTTACTCGAGCATTACTATAAATTAAATAAATATTATTTAACTATTTAATATATTAATTATTAATAAAAACTGTGAATAATTCCCTCAAAAAAAAAACTGTGAATAATTTAATTTAATATTATATGTTTAATTAACTAAAAGTAATCGTTAATAAAAATTATGAATATTTTAATTCTATTTAATAATTATTAACAAATATAATTAAATTTACAATATATTCACAAAAAATTAAATAAATTTTGATATAATAAGTAAAATATATTTTCAATAAATATTAATTTATAAATAAAATTTTAATTTTAAATTATTTATTATAATAAAATTAATAATTTTTATTAATAAATGTTATATAATATATTAAATAAATTTATTTAATTAAAAATAATTTATTTTTAAAATTTATACATATAAGTAATATGAGTGACAAAAGTATAATTACATTAACGTTTCTCATGTTTTTTAAAATTGTTTTTATTTTAAAGAAAAACAGAATATGAATTAAAAACCATAACAAATAAAACTCCTTAGTTTTAGGTTACCTTAATAATTAATTTTACATATTTGTTATAATTAGTATAATTTGAACAGTCGTGGTCTCAGGTCAAACATACATCCGATGTGACATTACTGTTGCGGTTCCCATGTTTTGTCAGCTGAGAGTTTGGAGAGCTACAGTCCATACGCTATTTTACGTTTCACTTTCTGTCTCTGTCTCTCTCTCTCTACCCACCACTGCCACCTACAACGGGTAAAGTACAGTGGAGACGATCAGGATCAGCTACTGGGTTACACTTACAGTGTGCTTTCAGCCTTTAACTTCTCCTAAATCATCTCTACTTCTAGTTGCTAATTTCTTAGTTTTTGTAAAGTTATAAGTACATACAGAGACAAGTACCATCACTACACTACCTCAGTTTCAATGGATTACGAGAGGATAGAAAACCCATGGTACTAGCTTTCGATCTTCTTCCTTTTTGTTTCTTCTTATCTGGGCTTCTCATTTCTTGGAGAAGTTGTCGCTTTTTGCTCCATATTTTGGTGGTTTGCTTTAATTTTTGTTTACTCCATGTTGGATGCTTTGTGCTCATTGATGGGTATTTTTCTGGGTTGACTCATTGTGTTTAGTTGTTTACTCCGATCTGCTAAAACCATTGTCCTCTCTCACTCTTCTGTCGTATGTGTATAACTTGATGTCAGTCCATGTTATGCAAATGTGACTAATAATTTGATCGGTGTATAACTCCCTAATCCCTTTTCTTTCTGGGCTTCTTCATTCCCTTCTTCTGTTTACTCTTCACCCACACTTGCTCCACTGTCAGCTTTCAAGTTCATAGCTTTTTCCTTTCTGGACTCCTCCCTATTGTCGACCGTTAAAGCTGAGGTGGGTCTCGACTTCAATAGCTTTTTCGCATCTGGGTGTAATTTGATATGATGCTTATGGTTGATTTTCGTAGTCTGATGGCTTATACTGGTGGGAATTGTCAATACAACACCTTGACAATTATACTGCTCTTTAGCTCCAAATTCCTCTGTTTGCGGTTCTCTTCAAAATCCCATTACTCTGTTTAATTCATCCTCTCCTCTAGTTGGGTTCAAATTTTGCTGCTTTCATTAGGGTGGAATCGAAGATCGTTGATCTTTACATTCTATAACATTAGTTCATGTTATGGTTAACTCATGCATTTGAATGAAGTAATTTTGAGGATAGAGCTCTATGGAGAATAGTTTCAGCATGAAGAGAATGTCACTGTCGATTTTCATACCAAACAATGGAATAGAAATTCTTTATCTATTCCATACCTTAAACCAAACAAAGTAATACACATTCTATTCTATTCCTCATCTTTTCTATTCCAAAGAATAACTATTATATTCCTTATCTATTCCATTCTGTGAACCAAACAGGCCATAAGTATTACGTATTAAACTCGAAGGATACAGTTTTCGAATGGTCTCTTTAAAAGAGATCTTTTATTCATATTTTGGTACATCAAAGTTTTTTTATTATAGGTTATATTTTTGGTAAATTTCATCCGAATCTTGTTTGTTAAATGTAATTTTTAAAAATTAGATTGGAAGCTAAATTGTTAACATAAGAGATTTAAGAATTAAAAAATTTAATTGATATTAAATTAAATAATTTAAAATATAATTCAAAGAGATTGTTTTTTACCGAAGAATTTAAAATTTAATTAAAAATTTGGTAAATTTCATTCGAGCCTCTTTATTAAATGTTATTTTAAAAAATTAGATTGGAAGTTAAATTGATAATATAAAAGATTTAAGACTTAAAAAATTTAATTGGTATTAAATTAGAGAATTTAAAATATAATTCAAAGATATTGTTTTTATTTACCGAAAAAATTAAAATTTAATTAAAATATTAAATAAAAATGTATTAATCTACAATTAAAATTGTATAATTAATTTGAACATAATGAAAATTTAGATACGTTGGTGCTGATTCTATGATGTGGAGTGGAAAGCATAGCATGTGACAGTAGTAACAGTCACATTCACACTTGTACATCCACCTTGCTATCCGCATAATCATCGTTCGCTCTTTTTCTACGCAACACTCCAATTCCAGTTCACCGTCGATGTCCATGGTATTGCGCTTTTTCTCTATTCTTCTTTTTCCGGGCTTTTGCAGCCTGAGAGACACGTGTAGGTTCAAGTTCTAAGCTTGTAAGTTTGGAATTGGATCCGTCAGATTACTGTGAATAACCAGGACCTTATTATGAGATGCTTTTGTTGCTTTTTTTGCGCAATTTTCAATGGCGAATCATTATCTTTTCTTTGATAAAGAATGGCGAATCATTATCTTTGATTGCCTTTTACTGCTACAAGTTTAAGGAGTCCAGTGCTGTGCTCTCACAGTATGATATATGATTCTTTAGCTTTTCCGGACATGTCGATCAATTTATTCCGTGCCTTAGCTGACGAGTTATTTGTTTACTACATTCAGGGTGCCCTCAAATGTAGCTGATATCTGGGAGTAGTTTCCGTTCAGGTTTTTACGCTTTCCGGGGAAAAGTACTCACTTGTGGTATCGTTTGATCATTTCTGGGTTTTGGGTACTGTAGAGTACGCAGGCACGGGATCAATATGAGCAGTGAAGTGAAAGAAGAACACTCCGGAAGCAATAAAGTAAAGAAACCTGAAAGCCACAAACCTTGCAATAACAGAGATGTCATACCTGGAAGTGATCTCTGGGTAGATGGGCTTATTTGCGCTTTTGAGTTCGTTGGAGGCCGTAAGAGGTCCCTGAACGCGAGATGGAATCCAAGAACCTTGAGCGGCAGACATGGGGATACAGAACCTTTTAGGTCACAACTACGAGATCATAATGTAGGAGAGGTTTCTTCCCCAACACTGGATAAGAACCAAGCTTTAGATTCATCGCCTCTTTACCACTTTAAACGCGATCAGGATGCTCCTGATGATGAGCAGAAACAAATCCGGATTCTACAGTCAGGGCAGTATAACTCCATAGAAAGATTTGATTGTAGTCACTGGGCACCCATTGGGTGGGCGAGAATATCAGAACTTGTCCAAACTATGCAATCTGATGCTGGTTGGTCCATGCAGCAGCTGGAGTTATTGGATGATGAAGAAAGCCTTACTGTTGCAGATTTAGCAGCTCCTTACTGGGAGCGCCCAGCTGGCCCTGTTTGGTGGTGTCATGTGGATGCAGGTCGTTCCTATGTTCAGACTTGGCTAAGCAATGCTCAGTGGTTGCATCCAGCCATCAGTTTGGCCTTGAGAGAAGAAAGTCGACTGATAAGTGAGCGAATGAAACATCTTCTTTATGAGGTAGAATTTTCTGAATGCAAATTTGTTTATTTTTCTGGTATATATTTGCGTATGATGCTTACATATCAGTATATTTTACTGTAGCTTTAATCAAAAGCTCCTGCATAGTATATCCTTATGTCAGAGATTTTGTGGGGTGGAATCTGTGTATGCATGATTGTATAGGATAGACGTGTCAAGAACCTCACTGCCAGTGGAGTATTCAATTGTGTTATCAGTACCTTTAAAATTGCAGGGACAATTTAACATTTTTAGGCTTTATACTTTTCTCCCAAACATCCTCTTTCCCACTCCTTCAAAACGCAGTTCAACCCTTCTCTCTGCATACACTATAGGCATGGAATTCATAGAATCTACCATGTCCTGATATCTAGAATGACTACGACGATGAACTCTTTTGCTACCTCACCTGAATCACTGCATTGGCTATCTCTTTAGTCACTTGCATTTAAACTCATTTACATGCAAACTAAAGAAATATGAATTTTAGATGCCAATTCACTGACGTTAGCAATTTACTGGGTATCTATGGCAGCGAAGTTCAAGACTGTAATTTGCATGTCTAGGTCAGCAGAAACGTACACAGTTAATCCCTTGGATGTGTCAAGGTGTGTCTTCAGATGTAAATAGTAGCCATGTATATTTCCTTTGCTTGAGGTATCTCCATGGAGTTGGGACAATGGACACTTTCCTTAAAGCTTAACCTAAGTTTTGGAAAACAGAAAGAAAAAATGAAAATTAATATGTGTTTAGATGTCTGCTGTATATGCATGCATATGTGAACATACATAGAGATAGACAGACAGAGCATTAAACCATATTAAAAACAGATCGAAATTTGTATTGTGTAGAGCTCACCTTTTCACCTACTTGTGGAATAAGGTTATACCTTTCTGTTTCTGGTTCATCCGTGGGTCCTGCTTCACACTTCTTTATGCTGTCTTCTTCCAAGGTGCCAGTAAGGGTTGCTGGAGGACTGCTATTTGAGCTTTTGGGACAATCAGCCGGTGATCCGTATGTGGAAGAGGATGACATTCCTGTTGTATTGCGCTCTTGGCAAGCACAGAATTTTTTATTGACTGCATTGCATGTAAAAGGACATGTTTCGAGAGTAAACGTTTTGGGAATCATAGAAGTTCAGGTTACCTCTCCTTGATGTAATCCTTTCAGTGGAATAGACCGCTGACTAGTTTGTATTCATTTGTGTGCAAGTTAATTCATTTGTTTACCAATTATATGTGCTGCTTTACTTAGGAGCTTCTGTCTGCTGGGGGTTATAATGTGCCACGAACAGTGCATGAAGTCATTGCACAGCTAGCTTGCCGCTTAACTCGATGGGATGATAGGTTATTGATGTGATCCAATCCTTTGTTTATTTACTTATTTACTTTTGTGCAGCAGTGACTGAAACTATATTGGCTAATACTTCTATCCATAATGTCATCTTTTCATCAGCATTATGGTTAATGCTATGACTAACTTTTTATCCTTCTGTATGTATAATCAGTTCTTCTTTTGTCTTCTCTTTTTATGTTTTATCAAATAAGTTTTTATCTAAGTTTATACCAAAAAATACAGTTTTGGGAAATAAATAAATCATAATATAAATAATTCCTTGGGATTTGCTGTCTTACATGCTTTGTTAAGGATATTTCTGATAGCAGAGATTCAGACCATGTATATTCTACTTTGTTTTTGGTGTAGTACCTATCTTTTTCGGATGCCTATTAATTTCCAAGATATAATAAATTTTTGTTGATGTAAAGTGTGTTGATACCATGTGTTGCTAGTTTTCTTCTCAAGTTTTCCTTTTCCTCTCTGATTTTGTCTTAGGTTATTTCGCAAATCCATATTTGGGGCTGCAGATGAGATTGAATTGAAGTTTATGCACAGGTTATAGAAAAAGATTTAAGCATATCTTCACACGAATTAGTTACTCCATTAATGTGCTTTCTCAGTGGTGATATTAGTTGGTATGAACAGGAGAAACCAGGAAGACATGAATCTCTTCAGCATTATTTTGAACCAAGAAATTAGAAGGCTATCAAGACAGGTATATCAGCGCTATTGTTTTGCAAGCACTTTCTGAATCTATTTTTAATGCTGTAATTCTCTCTCTCTCTCTCTCTTGATAGATTAGATATATTAACCCCAATTTGTAATTACTGTAGTTTATCTATACGTATTTTCTTAAATCAAGAAATATAAGTAGTTTTCCTTGGAGGGGCTCTGTCATGTCTCTTTAGATTTGGTCTAACTTGTTTGTTAAGGACATTAATATTTCCTTCCTAGTGCATATTCTGCAATTTATTTACTGGCAGAATTATTGAGAGCTGCTCTGGTGAAAGGTGCTGGCTAATGATAATTAAGCCATAGATTGCTTCCTAATGCACTAGAAGTAGTAGAAGAAGCTTTTTTGTTTTTCAAGGCAGCCAGCTTATTATTGTAGTTTATTGCTTCTTATTTAGGTTAAGTGAGTAGCTTTTCAGAAAGTTTACTGAAACAGTGATGCCCATTGTTTCAGGTCATTAGAGTGAAATGGTCTCTGCATGCCAGAGAGGAAATCATTTTCGAGCTTCTCCAACATTTGAGGGGCAATTCAGCAAGAATGTTGTTAGAGGGAATAAGGAAGAGCACAAGAGAAATGATTGAGGAGCAGGAAGCTGTTCGGGGTCGCTTGTTTACTATTCAAGATGTTATGCAAAGCACTGTTCGAGCATGGTTGCAGGTATGCGGAAATTTCATTGATGAAGATAACTGCTGCCTTAAGTTCCTCGCATATCATTTACATAACTTATTCTGATACTGTGGTATGATTTCAGGATAGAAGCCTTCGTGTAACCCACAACTTGGCTGTTTTTGGTGGCTGTGGCGTTGTTCTTACTATCATCACTGGTTTGTTTGGAATCAATGTTGATGGAATCCCAGGAGCAGCCAATACTCCTTATGCATTTGGTCTCTTTACAGCCATTCTAATATTCATTGGTATTGTTCTAATAGGAGTTGGGTTAATTTACCTTGGTTTAAAGCAGCCGGCCACTGAAGAACAGGTTCAAGTGAGGAAGTTGGAGCTGCAAGAGTTAGTAAAGTTGTTCCAGAAGGAGGCAGAAACTCATGCCCAGGTTCGGAAAAATGCTCAGAGGAATAGCTTACCACCAACCTCCGGAGATGCGTTCTCAAATGATGTTGATTATATTCTCATCCAATGAAGACAGACTTTACAATTGATTAACCTCATTCACCTTCACTTCACTTTAGTACATATGAAATGGAAGAACCATGTGCCGTGACGGGGAACTGAGGGAGAGGAATCCTTTTACTTGCAGAAGATAAATTTCAAACGCTTGTTTCTTTTTCACTAGAAGTTGTAGACATTCAGATATAGTTATTACAGTACTGTATCATGTTGAGCCGTTAATGTTAAGAGAAAGAATGCTCCTGCTTGATGGTTCATACCTTTTTCAGTTTGGAGTATCTTATAATTGAGAATGTTAAGAGAGAGAATGCTACTGTTTGATATTAATCAGTTCTCACTTGTAGAAGCCTTCATTCTATTATCCATTTCATTCAATCTTCAAAGCAATTACTTTTAGTATTGGTCACTGATGAGTATGATGCAGCAGCCGATAGAATGGATAAAAGA
Organism: Erythroxylum squamatum; assembly: GCA_025629845.1. Classification (NCBI taxonomy): domain Eukaryota; kingdom Viridiplantae; phylum Streptophyta; class Magnoliopsida; order Malpighiales; family Erythroxylaceae; genus Erythroxylum; species Erythroxylum squamatum. The sequence goes on along the minus strand of JAOTBA010000003.1, from coordinate 6,021,964 downwards.
AGAAAAAAACAAGGGAACCATGCATGTTTTTCTTCAGTTGTCTGGAGCAGCTGTCAGTGTCATTTAAGAAGAGATCTTTTTAGATGTTCACGAGCTGTAGCCAGAGCTTGAGTTAATGTCTGCCAGAGTTAAACAAAAGTAAATTACTATTCAAAAGAATAATAGATCCTTTGAATGGTCAACTATTGGTTCAGAGAATCGTTGAAAGAAAGGTTTATCTTTTTGTTGATTCAGTACCATTCTTTTCACTATTTCGATTGTCTGAAAAAACAAATTTGGTGAAGTCAAATACCTGCTCAGACAGTGGAGCCCCAGCATCAATACTATGACTTGCAACTTTCTCCGCAATCACACTTGCATCAGTTTCAAGAATGATACTGCAGAAGATAGGAAAGAGTTAATTCTGTAATGAAGGGCCATGACCTCTTGAGGAACTGACACAGAGCAAACATGCTCTGCTGGTCAAATCCCCAGTCTTTAAGATGATCACAAATTGTAGTCTCATATTCAGACACACAGATGACAACAACATTTTTATAAATCCAAGCTAGCTGCATGGTCAACCTTGACGTAGAAAAGTTCAAACTGCCTTTCACATAATGTTCACAGACATGCAATACTCGGTCATATTTGTTTGTACCGTTTGTTCAAAATTGTCTTCTTTAATTTAAAAACCTACAAGGATAAGAAATCAAAGTCCTAAACTGTTTGAAGCATTTCATTTTACTAGCACAATTCACAGTCTCCCTTTCCAATTATTTGCAGGCATGGTTGTTAATCTGTTTTCCAAGAACGTACTTCAGCTTCTGCTTTTGAAGAGCACAGAATTCACAAAAGTCAGATTCCACTTGAACTTTCCATATTCTGATGGGTGTGATCTTAAGTTGTAGCTAAAAACCTCCAACATTGAGTCTTTATTGTCATTAAGTTGGATGTTAAAAGGCAGATTTATAGAATGTCATAATGTTGATGGTGTTTACCTTCTGTAATGACAATAAAGACTACTATGTACAAGTGATACAATATAAGCACAAGAGATGTAAAGTCAGAAGGTAGGCACACGAAATAGATATACAGTGGCCAGCGGATTCATCTCAGGAAAGGAAACGTAAACCATACAGGGGCTGATAGAATTTTTGGCACCCTTACACAAAAATCACCCAGTACCTATAGGTTACCATGAATCTAACTTCAACCCTTGTCACAGATACAGAGAGGCAATATATAAATGATCAATGCTTTGTTATGTGCTTAACATGAAACTACATACCCGCCATCAACAATTTCGTCAAGGCATAAGAGAATGAGATCTAGATTCTCAAGTGCCTCTCTCTTGTCCACATTGCCTCTGAACAATATTAATTAGATAGGTTAGGGGTACGTAGTTTGTCAAAACCACAATCGATAGTAGCTTATGTGGAAGCATATAAAGCGGAGGGCTGAGAAGAATATGACAAAAACCTGAGCAGAAGGTCGACTGCATCAAAAAACCCCTGAAGGACTGAGGCTAAGATGATCTCATTCTCATCTTCACTCCCAGTAACAAAAAAGTGAAGATCTTGAACAAACTTGTAAACAACAACGTTTCCATCAAACAATGTTATCTCAACTGAAAATCAAACAATGTTATAACAACTAGTTAGTGTACATTCTTCAGAATAACAGGTTCAGTGTAGTAGTTAAACACGGGCATATTATCCCATAAAAACTCTGTTGACAAGTGTTTATGACTATGATAACTGTTAACCAGAACCAAAAGCAAAAGAAAAAAGAGAACACGGTAGGAACAGAGTGAAGCGCCTAGCAAATTAACCTTACAGTTGACCCTAGTCCACATATGATATCCCAATCCAGGGCAGATCTGAACCAGAAAATCCTATGGAGACGAACAAAATGACAGGTACAACAGGAAAAATTTATCAACACCAGAATAAAAGGAACCCCATTAACTTGCCTTCAGTGCGGGCATTCGTCTTTTGTGTCTTGGTAAATACAGCCTTCTCAAAAGCTTCCTTGGCACTGTTTGTCGACCAGTCATCAGAATAGTACTTCACAGCTATACGCTTTCCTTCAGAATCCAGCAGAAGGATATTTTTGACTGAAGGTGGCAACTCCTACGATCAACATTGTGTGAATCAAAAGGATCCAAGTATCCCGAAGATGAAAAGGGAAAATCTAATCTTGGCCAACCCAACGGCTACTAATTTCAATTAGCTAAAAACGATGATACCAGAAACAAAGCTTAACCCATTTACAGGCATCAACATTGAATACCATTTCCGTAGCATTTTTCCGAATTGCCAAGGAACAGTTTCTAGTTGACTTAAGCAAAACGGTAGATCTCACAACAAATATCAAGACAAAGTTCGATCAACTAAAACCCATAATAGATCTCACTAGAACAAGCACTGTAACAAAAGCATCGAAAAATCAAAAAATTTCTCAAATCAAAAACCGAAACTTTACGCATACAATGTAGCTAGCTATCAATTAGTGCGCGAAAGTGTAAACTGGGAAGCAGAGAGATTCAGGGGACTGACCATGTTGTCTGGCAAAAATGTCGAGGGAAAAACAAAATCAAGCTCTGGAATTAAATATAGTTGTTACAGTCAAGGGATAATGACCATATGAAAATGGGTTTACTTGATGCAGAAGTTAAAAATTCCAACTTTTGAAAATCGTCTTCCCTGTCGTGACAAGAAATGGATCGTGGGCCCGCCTTGCAGCCTCGGATCACGGTAAAAGTGAGGATTTTTACAAAAGGGAATCTTATAATACGTTAGGAATCTCTCGTAAGAATCATCCGCTGATTTGACTATTATTAATTAATTAACTAATTTTTATATGATTAAGGTTTTGTCGATGCTATTATAATAAGATTTTAACAATCCTCGTCACGTAACAAACGCCTTCTTTCGTACTTCCACGTCGACCCGTGACAGGCATGTTGTTTGCCAAGTTGCGCTCTCTCTAAGCCACAGGTACTCTCTCGCCCTTTGTATGCGTGTGCCCTTTTCTGTATCTTTATTTCTTTGATAGTGAGTTTCTGCTGATGCAGTTTCAGAGCTTGTCTGGAGGCCATGGACGGTACATTCCCATAAACCATTTCGATTCTTGGTTTTCAGTTCCTGTGCTTCTGTTTTGTGAGGTTTCGCTCTATTTTGAAATGGCCCTTCTGTGCTTAGACGTAGTTGATAGCTTTTCCAGATTGCTTCACCTTTGTCTTTTACATATCAATTGATTGAATAAATCACGGTAGAATGTAGGTTATTGGATCTTGTCTGTTACGCGATTGTGTTTATTTTCATCTGCTTTCCAGAAGTCCTAGTTTTTGTATAGAAATGGATAATCCTGTGTTTACCCATTAGGCCTCTTCCTGAAATACTTACGCTCAGCTAATTTTGTTGTAAGGTGGCTGGTTTTAAGTGGGATGAAATGTTTACATACTTTGTGGCGGTTCACAAAGAAAGCTTCTTTGATCACTTTGATGTGCCGATTGTATTACTAATTCCAAGTTTCCTTCTGTATGTTATTTTACTAATAAACTGGCCCTTTGGAGGGATTTTGGAAGACGACTTTTCTTTTTGTAACTAGAGATTTAAGTGTAGAGTCCACTAACAAGAATTGGGCTTGGGTCAACCATTGTCCAAATAACTAGAACTAGTTGTTTGGATAGT
>JAOTBA010000003.1:5955401-5983078 GCA_025629845.1 Erythroxylum squamatum | reverse complement strand
GTGCCAAGGTCTGAAATTCATGCCCAAGGGGCTCAAGCAACTCACGGCGCTCCAAGTCCTAAAGGGGTTTGTTACAGGTGATCGCTATGAAGGCAGATTGGTATGTAAACTTGATGATTTAGTAGGATTGAAGAAGTTGAAGAAACTGAGCGTCATCATTCGCAAGAGAACACCCGAACATCTGCTTGCTCTGAAGCGTTTTCCGTCTCTAAAAATACTTAGAATGTCATGGGACAAGAAATTCGATGGAGTTAACAGAGTGGATAGTAGCATGCAATGGCTTCCCCCAGGTCTGGAGAAACTTGACCTCCGGAGAATTCCAACTGCCGCGGTTCACTTTCGGGTAATGCCTGAAAAGCTTAAGTATCATAGATTCAAATCTCTTCGATCTATATCTTGGTCCAGCGGACTTGAGGATACTACGTCTCCAAAGCTTGCCTTATCTATATCTTCGTCCAGCGAACTTGAGGTTACGACATCTCCAAAGCTTGCCTTACTTCCACATGGATTTAAGGGACATTATTGATAAATTCCCACAATTGATTTATTGCAAAGTAGGTGGATGCTCTCAGATAGAGGAGTTCTTAGACAGGATGATGAAAGAAAAGGGATTCCATAAGCTACACGAGTCGTCCCCAACAGCTTGGGTGAAAACAAAATTGAATTATGAGAACTTGAAGCAAGATTTAGGATTCAAATGGTCGTTTCTGTTAAACTGCAACACCAGCCTGTCAAATTAGCAGTTAGTTTGTTCCTATTTTCCAAGGAGTTAGTGGTGTGTTTGTTCTGTTTTTATTGTTGGAGTTAGTGGGTCAGTAACTTTATGGAGTTAGTGGAGTAAGTTGATTTCGTGGCATTGTAATTGCCTGTATAAGGCTTCATGTTGCTTTAGTTCAGCAATTTTAATTTTTAGCAGCAAATTCTCTTTTATTTTAGGCATTCTTGCCTCTTTATTTTCGACATTGTGGTATCAAAGCCACGCCTTTTTTGGCATAACTTGTAAGTTGGGTGAGCATTTTACTTTTGTTGATTCTTAGTCTACTTGCATGATGTCTTATACTTGGAGGTGAAATGAAGTTACATAACTAGAGGCAAAAGATGCAAATGGTACGCTGCCGAAATGGAAGATTAAAGCAGGCAAAGCAATGTTTGCCTTAAACAATTGTGTAAGAAGATGTGCCAAAGCACATTTGAGATGGCAGAACTCCCAAAGAAACTTGGGATATGTTTGCCAAGTTGTTTTCAAAGAAAAATGGTACGAGGCTTCAACTTTTAGAAGGCCAGTTATTGTCAGTGGCACAACGCGACATGACAATCGCACAATACTTTCACAAGGTGAAGTCGTTATGTCGGGAGATTTCAGAGTTAGATCCACAAGCTCCGATCAGGAAAACTAGGGTGAAGAGAATAATTATCCATAGTTTAAGACCAGAATTCAGAGGCTTTGTTGCTGCGATATAGGGATGGCAAAATCAACCATCTTGTTGAGTTTTAGAATTTGCTCGCTAGCCAAGAAGCCTTGATGAAACAAATGGGAGGAGTTTGACTAAAAATTAAAAAATGATGAGGAAGCCCTCTACGCCAACAAGGATTCTAGGTTGCCTGCCGCTGATGGTTTTAAAATAAAGAAGACAAAGAAAAGGGCCAAGAAAGCGAAGGGGCTCTCATGTAAGGGGGGCGTGGAAGCACCGTGGGCGTGGCAAAGGCAATAAGTTTTAGGGGAAGTGCCACAACTGTGGGAAGAAAGGTCATATGGCAAAATTTTGAGACGAAGCATATGGAAAGCAACGTTGCCACTTCCATCAAGATGGTGAAAAGTGAAGATGTTTGGGATGCTGAAGCTTGCTTCGCCACAAAAGAGGAGGTAGCACTTAGTGCGACAACTAAGCAGATTGACTACAACAACGATTGGATTGTTGATTCTGGATAGTCAAACCACATGACAGGTGACAAAGAAAAGTTACAAAATCTGGAAAAATACAAGGGAAGCCGTGTGGTAGTCACAACGAACAACTCAAAGTTATGGATAGCTCATGTCGGTGATACGATAGTCTCCCCTCAATATAATGCTGATGAAATGCCACTACGAAATGTCTACCATGTCCCAGGTATGAAGAAAAACTTGCTTTCGGTAGCACAGTTACATCTTTGGGTTACTTTGTTCTATTTGGCCCAAAAGATGTGAAGGTTTATCGTGATCTCAAGATTTCTTAAAGGCCAGTTATGGAGGGACGAAGATCAGTCAGTTTATGTAATGACAGAGGAAACTGCATATGTAGGCAAGACTTAGAGAAATGAGATAGCAAATTTATGGCATATGTGACTAGGCCACGCCAACTATTCAAAGCTAGATGGGAACATGAAAAAGTCGATGTTGAAGGGAATTCCCTAACTTGAGGTGAGAACTGACACAATTTGTGTAGGATATCAGTACGAAAAAGCTCATCAATTACCATATGAGGAGTCTTAAGTTTCAAGCAAAGGAGCTATTAGAGTTGATACACTCCGAATTTTTTGGACCTGTCAAATAGACATCAATTGGCGGGAAGGAGTATATAGTGACTTTCATTGATGATTTCTCAAGGTATGTTTGGGTTTATTTTACGAAGGAAAAATCTGGTGTATTTTCAAAGTTCAAGGAGTTCAAAGAAGCTACCGAAGCAGAACTTGATGAAAGGATTTGTTGTCTGCACACAGACAATGGAGGAGAGTATAACTCAAAGGAGTTTACTCAATTCTTGCAGGACTGCCTTATACGCCACCGGTTTACATGTGCTAACACACCGCAAGAGAACGGTGTGGCTGAGAGGAAGAACAGGCATCTTGCAGAAATTTGTCGAAGCATGCTTCACGTAAAAAAGGTATCGGGAAGGTTCAAGGCAAAAGCGATGACGACAACAACTTTTGTGATTAACAGGCTTACTCAACAAAGGCTATGTTTTCTCTCACCCTTTGAAAAATTATGGAGCGTCAAACCTACTGTCAGCCATTTTCGTGTTTTTGAATGTTTATGCTATGCATTTGTTCCTGACCATTTACATAGCACGATGGACAAGAAGGCTGTCAGGTGTATTTTTGTAGGATATGACAACCAAAGAAAGGGCTGGAGAGGTTGCGATCCTACAACGGGAAAGTGCTACACATCTCGAAATGTAATGTTTGATGAAACTTCTTTATGGTGGTCCCAAACTAGTCCTTTGCAGTCGTCTCAAATTCAATTGAGTCTAGGTGATGGCAATGACATCGAAGAAGGCGTGACTAAAGCTCCTTGGCAAAATGGTGTGTGTCAACAACCATGTGAAGAAGGCGAGCATAGTGGAGCAGAAACACTGACTCCGTTAAGAAGATCAACAAGAGTTAGAAGAAAGCTCAATCTCAAATACGCCAATGTTGCAATAGTACAAAAAGGAGAAGAAACAGAGCCGGAGACATTTGAGGAAGCATTTCAAAGACCGGAATGGACTAAAGCTATGGAAACAGAAATTGTTGCATTGGAGCGGAATCAGACTTGGAAGATTGTGCCAAAGCCAAGAGATGTGAAGCCTATTTCTTGTAAATTTACAAAATAAAGCTTGGCACTGACGGATCAATTGAGAGACACAAAGCTCGCTTGGTATCTCGAGGATTTTGTCAACAATATGGGCTAGATTATGAAGAAACATTTAGTCCAGCTGCAAAACTCCCAACTATATAAGTTCTTTTAACACTCGCAGCTGGCAAAAATTGGAATTTGTGGCAGATGGATGTAAAGAATACATTTCTTCGTAGTGAATTAGATCGCAAGATTTACATGCTTCAGTTAGTGGGTTCTCAGAATCAAGATCACCCTGAATATGTATGCAAGTTGCTTAAGGCTCTATAAGGGTTTAAGCAAGCGCCAAGAGCCTCGTACGATAAAATTGCTGAATTTTTAATTTACAATGGTTATTTTGTGGTATTTATGATAAGTCTGTTTGATAAAGTTAACGGAGGAAAACTAGTCATTATATTAGTGTATGTGGATAATTTAATTATAACAAGTGAGTGTGAAGAAGAAATCCACCAAACGAAGAAGAATCTGTCAATTCATTTGCAGATGAAAGAACTTGGTCAACTCAAGCATTTCTTGATCTAGACGCTGACTGCAGTCAGGAAGAAATATTTCTTCATCAGTAAAACTATTCCGGAGACTTGTTAAAAAAGTTTGGAATGCTTAAATGCAAGCTAATTTCAACACCAATGGTACCAAGTGTCAAAATGTATTCTCACGAAGGGAAAAATTTGGAAATGCAACTATGTATCAACAACTAGTGGGCAGCTTAATCTATTTAACCTTGACAAGGCCCGATATTTCTTATGCAGTTGGTGTGTTGAGCCGACACATGCACTATCCAAAGAAGTCTCATTTGGAAGCAGTTCGACGAGTTTTAAGATTCGTTAAGGGCACACTCAACCTTTGCGTATTTTACAAGAAATACGAAGAGTACAAGTTGGTTGGATACTATAATGTTGACTTTGTAGATGATCATGATATTTGACGCTCGACTACCGGTTATGTTTTCATGGTGTAGCAAGAGGCAACCAACCGTGTCTTCGTCAAAAATAGAAGCCGAGTACCGAGTAGCAGCAATCGCAGCTCAAGAGAGCAATTGACTTGTACATTTACTGAACTGACTTACACCAGCCGATAGAGTATGCAATTCCTCTGTATTGCGACAACCAATAGACGACACATTTGGCGGAGAATTCTGTTTTTCATGCAATAACCAAACATGTGGAGATGCATTATCATATCATTTTATTTGGGAGATTAAATTGCAGACTTATTCACAAAGAGCTTAAAGTTTTCTATCATCGTCAAAGACTTTAGTCAAATTCTCAGTTTGTTTGTTCCTGTTTTCCAGGAGTTACGGGAGTTAGTTGAGTAAGTTAATTTCGTGGCTGTGTAATTGCCTATATAAGACTTCATGTTGCTTTAGTTCAGCAATTTCAATTTTTTGCAGCAAATTCTCTATTTTACGCATTCCTGCCTCTATTTTCAACAGTTTCTTCCATCAAAATAGAAATGTAATGCGTTTGTATATGACAAATATATAATTAGAATGCTGCTTATAATTGAAAACAAATGATGTATTGTGTTGGAAAAATCGTGAAAAGTATCAAGTCTCGAATCTTGTTCCCGTTTCTTTCCCAAAACTTATAATCAGGTTGTTCTTGACATCGACCATGACTAAATCTTTAGCTAGCTCTGTTGTGTGATTCCAGACTTTCTATAAATCTTTCGCTAGCTCTGTTGTGTGATTCCAGACTCTCTTCTATGGCTAGTTTCTGTTGTATGTAATGACTTTTACAATCTTCCAATGAAGTGAGTTTTCATAAGGAGAGAAACAAAAGATCAAAGAAATCTACTGCAAGTTACCCCTGATTCTGCCAAGGAATTTCCAGTAATAATTTAGCCTGGTATCAGTTGGTCTCACCAAGTCCCAGTTCCCTGTACAGAATATTGCGTGTGCATCAGCAGCATACCTGGAGGATGAATGAATGATAGATCAATCATCAGTTTTTGGGAAGCGAAGTTTTGATTAAGCAGAGGACTTACTTTCCAATGCCATGCAGCTGAGTAACATGGGTCCAGTCTTCCCCCAAATACTCCTGTGAAAGCCTCTGTATCATTACTGCCCTCTTCTTTTGTAAACCTAGAGGTTGTATAATTTTTTCTATGTCCTCAGTGGCAACCTCAGTAGCAGCCTTTGCATTTGGACATAAAGTAAAAAGGTTTGTTACCACCCTCCCAGCCTGCAGGAGATGCGCTTTCCTTCAGCATACACATTACATTGATACAACAATAAAATACACTGCTTATGGGTTAGACTCGATCTATCAAATTCTTCGTTGCAAATACAAAGAGGACAAGAAACATAATAAATACATACATATATATATATATACATACATGATAACATGGAATTTTCAACAACCAAGAACATGAGACAGACAGAAACTTCAAACCAACTTTAACACACATCAACATATGCAATTAAGTGCTTCATGAAGGCAGATGAAATCAATGCAAGTAGAAATGATGCTAAATTCACTCAAATAATCTTGATTTTCATTCTTCGACCAAAAATGTTCAATATTTCTCAAAAAATAACAGTAAATTGGACAGTCGTGTTCCTTCCCTTCACTAGCACAAAGTACAAAGAGGTTCCTCAACTAAATGCATCATATGCAACTAGTTTATCCGTCCTCATGCATTCTTAGGTCCTACTACTACTAGATGTGGTAAGAGGACAAGAATTGTAAATAGTAGCAAGACAGTGTCTTCTTTTCTTCTATTGTTTCCTCATTCATCTTTATCTTTCCTGGGAGGGTAGGGGGAGGAGTAGGAGGAGGAACGAGCATAGGCCAGTTACATAAGCGCATATCTACAAGGTTCAAAATCTCATTACCTTCAACTTTAATAATGATAGACAAGGTCAAAGACTTTTATTTGTAAATGGTAAGAAAGGATTAAAGGAATACCCATCATATAACCTCAGTTATGAAAGAACAAAGGATGTAAAGCCAGCAAATGTTGCAAATAGCAAGCATTCATTCAATGTGTAGAGAATAGGAATCAGCAGGACATCCATGTATAAAACAGACAGAATCTGTTCTTTTCCCTTTCATAACTCAGAGGTCTGTGTTTCACAACTACAGTATTTGTTCATATTCTCTTTGATGAATCACTACAAGATAGACAAGGAGTTGCAGTTCCATAAAAAAGATAACAAGAATGCCACATAGCATTTCATAAATGAAAATAAGAGTGAAATTTGGCCAATGATGTGGGAATGTCTTCAATATTTACCATTAGTTGTTTTATATTCACCATTAGCTGTTTCAAACATTGCATATAAATAGAATTTACAATTCCCTGCAACATTTCTCCAAGAATTGATATTTTTTCATTTCTCACAATTATATACAAATTACCAAGAAAATCCAGTAAATCACAAGAACCTTGACGTTATAGCTGATGTAATCCTCAAACATTTTTTTCCAGTAAGACCTAACAAAATATGGAGTTGTTTTGCCATCTAACTACAGATTTTATCACCACAAAGGGCAAAGTAAGGGACTTGATGTTTACATTTACATCAAGGAGTACCAACCACATTCACCAACAAGAAAAATGAGAGACTAAAGACCATGAGCTATGAAAGCATGAAAAGTAATACCTGCACACCAGTAGTACGGTTGAGGAGCATGCATATCACCAACACCCTCCAAGGATCATGGGCATGATTCTCCTGAAGCAGCCGAAACTCCGACCGTGGTGGCTTCCATGTATTATCTGGAGACTTTCTTTGGTATGCCACATCTAGCTTCTGGAATTTTGAAAGAATATTTGTATTGTCCTTCGTTTTTTCACCCCACTTCAGTGACTTTTTGCAACCATCTTTTCCATGAGACCAGGCACTATCTGCGTCCTCTTCTTCCTTCTTTTTCTTTTGGAAATAGGGAGAGACCTTTCGAACTGAGGAAAAGGATTTTCCACATGACTTTAATGGTTTCATTTCCATGTAATGTCTGTCACTCAACGGTGTTTGTGGTTCAATGGGGGATTCAAGGTATGGCAAAACCTTACAGACTTCCACATGGGCTCTTTCAGGTAAACCACCATCCTCCAGACTAGCAGTTTCAATTTTACATTCTAAGTTTTCATGAATGGTAGGTATCGAAATACTGTCCTTGCTTACACTCTCATCTTCCTGCATCTTATTGTAACCCTCTTCTTCATTCCTCTGTTGATTCTTAACAATCTTTGAAAAATAAGGACAACTAACCCGTGGTTTAATAATATTCTTCTTCATCCTGTCATCAACCTGGTAAACAAATTGAGAAAGCACTTCTTCAAGACTTTTCCCGTCAGAATTTGCAATACTCTCAGCTTTATCAAAGCTACAATCATCTCTTTCATCATTCTCAGGCACCAAGTTTTCCTGGCAAGAAGGGCATCTATACTGTGTCCCACAAAAGGAATCCTCTTTGGTCGCAGAAATATAATTCTCCCAAAACCCATCACGGTAAGATATTGATTTCGCTCGAACTTTGTTAACTACATCAGTCTCTTGAGAAACGGGCAAAAAGATGGGATCTCGATTGATATCCTCTTCATTGCTTGTTTCATTGGGCAAAACCCTTTTCCTCTTCCTCTTTCTTGTGACGCGATTCTTCAAATCCGTACTGTTTTGTGAATTGGGAACGATACCGCTGATTTGATGGGTTTGGGTGGTAACAGCAGCATCACCACTAAAACCAACATCCTTATCCTTCTTCCTGTTACTCTCCTTGTTTTTCGCTATGGAGTTTGCTTCCGATTTACGATTCTGAAAATAAGGAGACACAAAAACTACAGGCCTTGACTTTTTCTTGCTCTTCTTTTTCTTCTCATTCATCACCATCATCAGTAACTACAATCATGCTATTATTGTTTCATCCACAGAAGTGATGAAATTTCAAGTTAAATTAGAGTTGAAAAATCGGATTGGGACCAGAAACTCACTTTCACAGAATTCGTTGTCCACATGCAGTACATCGCCTTCTCCCTTCTTCTTCGTAGTTCGTACACCTCGTTCCGTTCTTACAACAGTAGAAAGACATGTTTTTGTCTCTCGCATGTTTTATTTCATAATAAATTATTAATTAATACATAATAGAGATAGTTATCAACTTTTGTTATTCTAAGGCGGGAAGCGCACCGTTTAGGGCTGGAGGAGTCATTTGGTAAAACCCAAGTTTTACATAGGCCTTATATTCTCCGAGTCGCCGCTTGGCTCCGTCGTCGTTGATCCTCTAACTGGTGCTGTTTTAGTTGGCTGTCAATGGCAACCAATTCAGAGAATGAATCTGATAAGGGTGCCTCGAGTTCAAAGCAACAAGAGATGTCACAGGTTCAGCCTTTTAGAATGCCTACAGTGGAGGAGGTTCGTGCCCAAGAAGTTTGGAACAACTGTGTTGTTCGCAGTGTTTTTAGTGGAATCATGGGTGAGGGAGGCTATACTCTCCTTTCCTTTTATGTTTCTTTTATCGCTGATTTTCATCTGTCCTTGAAGGAATTGATTCTCATAATTGTTTGGACGAAAGGAAATATTTTTTTTATATCTTAAATATGCTTAGCTATTCCTAAATTGGTATTCCTGTGCTCAAAGATTCCAAATTTGTTGTTCTGACACTTTTTTTCTGAACTGGGTGCCAGTTTTGTATCTTTTGGTTGATTTGTGCTGGATATATTGGTTTAAACTGCATCTTGAAACCTTAGCGCACATGTAACTTGAAATGTTTACTTGTCCTTTTGTGGTCGAGGTGTTTGTAGGAGGTGGCCTTGGCTTGTTCATGGGTATGTTTCTAGCTGCTCTGGATAATCCTTTGCATCAAGAAGAGATGACTGCTAGACAACAATTCAAGTACACCGCAAAACAGATGGGGCAGAGGAGTTGGAGTTCCTGTAAAGCATTTGCAGTTATGGGCTTGATTTTCTCAGCCACTGAATGTGTTGTTGAGAAGGTATATTGATGAACGAAATTTAACTGTACACAAACTAGTAGGTCGGAATTCTTGACGCTGACTTTATCTTGATTACCTCTCTTAAGGCACGGGCAAAACATGACATGACAAACACAGTTGTCGCCGGATGTGTAACTGGAGGTTCTTTGTCAGCAAAAGGTAATCTTTTCTGCTGCCATGATTAATTATGCAACAGTTGTCGATTAGAGTATCTTGTTACGGGAGCCCAGCCTTTCTTTCATACATCTGTTTCTGATGTTTGCTAGCTACAGGCATAACTGAGAATGGTTTTTCATGTTATTGGAGTTTTCTAGTAATTGAATGCTCAGTGATGGAATATGTTTGGAGGAAACAAGTAGACATCTACTTCTTTGCAGTTGAGGTTTTCTTTATAGACTTACGATTTTTGCCCGCTTGCTGAATATGTCTCAAATGTGGAATCAAACTTCTTGTTTGGAGCTCCAGATAAAAAGTGGAAATAGGGGCAGGCTTGTTGCATGCTAATTGAACTTTATTCTTAGCATTTCTTAGTGATTAATTGTGGTGCATGATGGTATCCACTGATTGATTGCAAAGCTTGTTTCAAGATGAAATGGATAATATTGGTGAGAAACACAATTTAAAAAGTGGCAACTGGCATCATCTTTGATCAGCTTCATTTCAAACATTGATCAACTCTTTCCATCAAACCATTCCAATTACATAAGTATCAATCTTGAAAATAAAATACTGCAATCTCAGTTACTGTTCAGCTATCGATCGAAATCACGACTGGTGAAGGATACCTGCTTTGATGTTTTCCATTTATGCTCGCCATTTTGTATTGCCGTTTGAAGTGTGACTTTCATTCTTCACCTGTGTAATTTGTTTCGTGCGTATAGAAGCATTAAACATTCTGGCTATTCTCTTTCTGCCTCTCGCTAACAAGATATCTTATCTACCGGTTGTTATGTGTAGGAGGTCCAAAGGCAGCGTGCGCTGGTTGTGCTGGATTTGCTGCATTCTCGGCCTTGATAGAGAAATTCCTCGATAGACATACTTGAGAGAAACAAACATTCTGCTCCAATTTTTGCAGGCGCTGCTTCTTGATTTCCTAGCTTTTTTTATGTATTCAATTTGCCCCTTATAATCATGGGGGTTCTGTTGAAAGCAATGCTATATTTTGCATTTGCCACTGCTTTTCGAAGACACTATCTTCGCAGAGGATACTCACTGCAAACACATGCAACCAATTGACTCTAGGATTATGGTAACTTTTTATAGGATTGGATGAAACAAAGATGATTGCTTTCTTTGACATTGTGTTATTTATTGAAAGATAGTTGAAGGATTTGTATGATTTATTGAAAGATAATAGAAGCATTTAAGTTTGAAGGTGGTCTGCTACTACAGGGTAGAAGACCAACTCTTCTTAAGCTTAAGCATCTTTTGGAAGTTGTCTTTGGTGTTTCAAGTGCTTTTCTGTTTTGTATGAATTGGGGGTTTGGTATACAAAAAGATTTGGTTTGCTTTCATCTTAAGAAACTAACTAAAGCAACTGTGATCTCATCTCTAAGTTGTGGTTGAAGCAAGCTAAAGGTAACTCAAGTCTATTCAAGACCCCATAAACGTAGCAAGTCGTACTAGCAAGCAAAAGAATGATACACTTGGGAGCTTGTAGGAGCTTCGGCCAATCTTATCACAGGTAAAACGTAAGAGAAGAAGTCTTAAATACAAGCAAGCACTATATTTCAGACATTGGATTGTTTCGTTCAAGGCTGCCAAGAAAACGTAAGAGCTCCCAGATCCATCGCACTAAAGCCAGAATCATCTGCGCGACCAACTATTCTTTTTAAGTTTCTGTCTTATCATTTCACTATCGAAGACCCCATAAATATTAGTTGAATTTAAGAGAAACATTTGGAGAGGAAAAACAAATGGTTACAACCAAGAGTGCCAAATATATGAACATTACAATGCAAAGGAACACAAGAAAGTTCAAGCACTCCCCTCCAGATTCACTTTCCGAATAATTCTTCTCCATAACGTCATCTGGTTAATGACCGTCATCATCCACTACACTACAAAAGACTGCTCAACATTTCCTGGCTGAACCTGTAGCTACTATAAGTATAGCAACTGCCAAAGAGAAACTGGCGTTGGAGAAATTCAGTCTTTTACTATAAATCTTCCACTGCAAATTTGCTTATGAACTTCAATGGACCTCTTACATGGGTAAGGTTCGAAGTACCCTGACTATAAGCTATAGCTTTTAGTTCAAGTGGTATCAGAGCTTCAGGTATGAGCCTGGTGCAGCCCCACGTCTCATGTTCGAGTTCCAGCACAACCACTGGTTCCGATCAGCGTGCAAGTTCTTCGCAAGCGAAAGCGTGGTGGTTATAGAGGGTTCGAAGTACCCTGACTAGAAGTCAAGATTCGTCATATAGCTGAAAGCACCAGACTTGATCATTCCTCTCTGGTATTCCTCAAGGACAACATTCTTACACGTTTCTGCTGATTTAACTCTGGGAAAAGTTTTCAACTTGACAACCGCTGCAGGGTTGGGGTTGTTCTTTTCTTAATCTTGTATTGTTGTCCTGTACTACTTGTGCTTGTTTTTGTCTTGATATGTACTTATTTGGATTTCGGCTGCGGATTGAAATTGACCGACAGCAACAAGGCAACTTTTACTATTCCACCATGAGTTTCCTTTCTTTATTTCTTTTCTGTTGTTTGTTTGCTAGTGTTATTCAAAAGATTCAATATATAGGGTCCCACCGCTTGAAGCAAGAAGAGACATTATATTGTTATTTAGTCGTGGTTGTGGCAGTTGTGTGTTAGAGAGAAGAAATGGAGAAGAAGGAGACAGTGAAGAAAGCAGAGAAATTGGTCGAAAGATCAATGAGCGGAAACGACGCGTCGCACGACGCGGCTCATGTGCGGAGAGTGAGGGACCTTGCTCTCTCCCTCGCTGCAGAGGAAGGGCTCTCTTCCAGTCCTGATTCCATGGAAATCGTAAAGTCTTTAAACCCTTTCTTTACCCGTTACTCCTGTTATTTCTCTTGTTTATCTTGATCATAAGCGTTTGGCTATATCCAAAAACTGGATCTTGCTGAAGTTAGGAAAAGGGTCTTTTGTAATCTTCGCTCTAACTCCCTGATCTCTTTCATGGCAGGTGGAGCTTGCTGCACTACTCCATGATATAGGTCATCATCTTTCCCTTCAATTTTCAGAAAGATTTTGTTCTCAATTAATCCAGCTGATTTCTTTTTGCCAAAAAAAGAATGGAACTTTGAAACAGAGGAGTGTTTGTTTTTGTGGAAGAAATACTCTTTGAAGACTTGAAGTCCGCTTAGGCGTTGGCATGTGAAATATATGTTGGATTAGTGAGGGGATATGTTGGTGTCACTGTAAAAATTGGCTGCTTTACATCTGTATGTAACAATATTTGTCTTCCCATTTGTGCCTTTAATATCTTGAAGTGCAGCTTTCCTGTTTTCATAGTTTTGCTTAATTGCGCAGCTTTTGAGAGGTATCTGTGTGTGATCTATGATTTTTTTTGTGTGATCTATGATTTTTTTTTCTCTCTTTGCAAAATCAGCAAGCACTTACCTACCCCACACATTTTGCAGGTGATTATAAATACTTGAGGTCTGTAACTCTCTCTTTCTTGCTTAACTTCAGGCTTGTGATTATATGGATGTTCCTTTTGTTGGTCAGATAAGTTTGTCTTACGATGCAGAAAAAAAAAGGAATATTCTTGTGCTTTTTATGTGATTCCATTGCGTTTTAGTTACTTGCAATTCCTTGGTGCTTCAAAATTTCTTGTTCTTTTGTTGTACATCATGATGTACTTGTGAATTTAGTCACATTTGCAGACTTTAAGCTTTGACGTTCACTCTGGCTTTAATGTTTTATAATACAATGACGTGCTTGTGCATCTAAACTTGCATAAACATTCACTATACATTTGCATTTATTTTTCTGTTTCCTTGTTTTCAACTCTATTTAACTGTGCAATGTCAATGCAAGCTCGAAACCATTTCATCTTAAAGTGCTTATGTTTAGCTATCTTTCTTTCTGGCTCTTTCCCTTCTTTTCTTAAAACGAAATTTCTAATCAGCTCTTTTTCAAGCCCTTTACATTCACTGATGTTTTGAGTTTCATCATTTGGGCGGTTAGGGATCCATCTGAGGAGAAAGTTGCTGAGAACTTTCTGGAGCAAGAGGGTGTTGAAGAAATTAAGAGGGTGAAGATCTTAGCAATCATCAGGGGAATGGGTGAGTTATAAAGCTCCGGCCATGCAATGACAACCTTGTGTTTCTTCCATCTGTTGCCTGAGGTTGTGCACTTTCAGAAAATATTTTTTCTTTTGTCCTAGAATGAGTCATCCAACGGTGCGGACATCATTTTGCATTGTAGCATCAACTGTTTCTACCTATTCATTTCATGACTTTTGCAACTATTCATTTAGCTGTCATTCCAATGGGTTCGCATGTTTGTCAATTTTATTGCAACTTATGCCAAGTAACTGAAGAACAAAACTTCTAACAATACAAAGGATTATGTGTTCCTTATTCTTCTTTATCTTCGAATAACAGGTAAATCGGTCCCATAAATTTCAAAATTTTGTCAAATAAGATGCTATGTTTCAGTTTGGAGTTAATTAACAGATTAGATTTTCTCTCTCAACCGTTGTCAATTACCATGATTCAGTCTTCAAGTATATTTTATTATGTCAAACACCACACGGTTGCAATTTACTTACGGTTCTTATGTAGAAAATTATTTTGTTAGAAAATTGACAGGTTGCTCTCAAACTTCAGGTAATAATTTGAGCCGATACAGAAATGGAGATCATTTGACAAATTACAAAATCTTCAGTTGCCAATGCTTGGATTATTCCTTTTCAACTTTAGATATCGGTTTATTGTGGTTTTCTGCTTGTTCTGTTTGACTGATGACTTTGTAAATCCACGTTGATTGGCCCCTGCTCACACTTTGAACTTGAATCATTAGTCATCAGTTATCTTTAAGGATATGTCAGCAAAATTATTCAACTGCTTTAGTTCTTAGTGAAATATGCCTTCTTGTTAGTTGAAATATGTTCATGTTTCTACAATCTTCAGGCTTCTTAATTCATTTCTTCCCCTTTTTTGTTAGACCATAGCTTAAATTGATGGATGTGGAAAAGGATTGTAACTATATCTCTGTTCTTCAGGCTTTAAAGAGGAACTATCAGGGCATGTAAATGGCGATCTGGGTCTCGAATTTGGGGTTGTGCAAGATGCCGATCGTCTTGATGCAATTGGGGCAATTGGTATATTCTGGATTTAATGTCCATTGAAGCTTGAAGATAGCTTTCCTTTTAACTCGGTGGATTATTTGCATATAAATTAAATGTTTGGATACCTGTAAAAAGGGTTGGTGTTATTGTTTGCTGTTCACTGACTTGTTGACGTCATACCTACTTGAAGTAGGTGTTTATGTGATATGATTTGGGGAAGGGTTGGGGTGACCCCGTTCAGATTTTTTATTGATCTTTCTTCTTCTTCATCTATGTTTTTTTCATCTTAGAAGATAATTCACTGTGAATACATTTCTGATGTGATATACGATGGCATGCTGTTACACAAATCTCAATTGCAGGGATTGCTCGCTGTTTCACTTTTGGTGGAAGTAGGAAGATAATGCTTCATGATCCTGCAATTCAACCACGCTCAGACTTATCAAAGGAACAGTATACGAGGAAAGAAGAACAAACTACTTTAAATCATTTTCATGAAAAACTTCTCAAACTGAAGGATTTAATGAAGACTAAGGTAACGTCATTGACTTAGCAGGGAAGCAGTAAATTAGTTTGCCTTGTAGTTTGTCAGTTCTCTTCCAACTATTTATTTCTTGTTAACCAATTGTATGCATTACAACTCGAAGCTGTATCCGCTTAATCACAACACTTATGTCTTGCATAAATTATGATTACATGCACATTCACGGACACCACCTGCTACTTTGTTTTTAACGCAATATCAGTATTGGTGACATTTCAGGCTGGAAAACAGAGGGCTGAAAGAAGACACAAGTTCATGGTGGAATTTTTAGAAGAGTTCTACGAAGAATGGGACGGGCGAGCTTGAGTAATGTAAGTTTGAGGTCCTTGGTTAGTTTTAAACTGAGCACTTGAAAACTGTATTGTATACAAAGATGAGAACAGTTCTTGAATAATGTATCTTTAACTGAGAAACCGATTGTATATGCTTAGATAACTTTCTTCTTGACTAACTGCCTCTAAAACTTGTAAAGCATATCATGTATATCTCTGAACTTCTTATTTATGTTTGCAGGGCTATACTCCACTTGCCCCGAGTGAATAAGATCAGTGGCTTAAGCCGGAAGGTCCTGTTAGGCTTTCCATGATGTGAACTCAAGAAGAAGCTTGATACAGTTTTTATGAATAATTAAGCATTGATCAAGTGCCTGTATATTAATTCTACAAAGGTGCAACTACTGAGTGATTTATGTCAGAATTTATTGGAGAAAACTATATATATAACCAATTTAAACTATCTAACCAATCCATCCAAAGAAGAATGGCATAAAAGGCAATAGTGCTGCCTGAATTTTCAAGTTCTGAATTGATAATCATATTCTTATCAAAGTTATTAACTGCATAGAACTAAACTGATTTGTGTTAGCAGATAGGACAAAGTTGTGTTTTGGCTACAAACTCTATGTCTGGTTCTACATGCTTTTTCTTTGAAGTTGATGATAGTAAGTTGTGATTCGTTTGTAGATGGTCATTTTGTTACATCTTACACTTGAATTTTCAACTTAGGTTCGGTAATTAGCGAGTTTCTAGCAGCAGCCACTGTACCGACAACTGATATTGTGGACCATTTATAATCATAACATGTATACCAAACTGATTAGTGGGTCATATAAATTTTCTATTAGGTTTTAACTACATGCAACCTTGTAGGCTTGAACTGTTTAATGTGCTGTTCTGCTGAGAAATCTGCTGCTGTCTCTTAGGTTTATGTGAAAAGGATTGGAAGAGTCATGTTTAGAGTCGTGTGGTCCAGAAAGCAAAGGAAACAAACCGTTTATAACTGCATTATTCATGTGCATACACAAAAACACACTTATAATCTAATCGACACGTACGAGTTATTGCCGAGAAATATATGAAATATGACCTCCTAAAGTACAAGCAACCTTCTTCCCACTCTTACTTTTATCAATTAACAGACTGTGTTTAGAAGTACTTCTGGAGCTCAGACATGTCACGCTGGAGTAGACTGACCTTGAGACCATGTTTCATGTACATTGTCAAAGCGAACTTTGGGATCACAGGATGATCTTTCACCACAGTTACATGGTAACGGTATAGTATGGAGGCAGCAGCAAACTTCATTTGATAGTAGGCAAAATCTTTCCCTAAGCATAGTCGAGGACCGCCATTGAAAGCTGTGAACTTATAGGCTGATTCGCTCATGAATCGACTATCTCTTAGCCATCTTTCTGGTTTAAACTCCCTACAGTCTTTTCCCCATATTGCCTCCATTCTTCCCATTGCATATATTGCATAAATTACCTTTGTTCCTTTCTTTAGCTCAGTCCCATCTGGGAATATGTCATCCTCAACAACCTGGAACATTAGACGTATAATGATGAGATTATATATAAGAGTAGAAGAGAAATGATGAACGTACAAGGAGACTAGGAGAGTTAGTTGCTCAGATCATCACCTCCTTGTGATCCACAGGGACTGAAGGGTACAACCTCAAGGCTTCAGATATTGCAGCGTGCAAATAATTCATCTTCTTTATCTCTTCTGGTCTGAACACCATCGGCTCTTTAGAGTCCAGTTCTTGTCTCTCTTTTATAATCCTGCATATTTCAGCAAGGATTTTCTCCTCTACCGTTGGATGTGAATCAAGAAGCCAGAAAAACCAACTCAATGCCACTGAAGAAGTATCTCTCCCAGCAAGTATGAAGTTTACGCATATGTCCCGCAAAAACTTGTCAGAAAATGGCTGCCCATGGTCATCCTTTAACCTCATAAACACTGTCAAAAGATCTAATCTTTGCTTCTTGATATCGTCGGTTTGCTTAGACAGTTCTTTCTTTCTCGTCCTGATCACATTTTCTGCGAATTCATCAACACCTTTTATCGATATTTTTAGCTTCTTCTCTGTCCCCAAATCAAGAAATCTCATGGCTTTCCATACGCATGTTGGGGTAACAAACCGCATCACTGTGGCCTCTGTTGCATCCTCAAAAGCTCTGGCAAATGGTATTTCAGGCAAGCCTGGTCTTAAACAACCTGGATCAACCCCAAATGCTATCATGCAAACATTGTCAAATGTTAGCCTTAACAAGATGTCTTGTAGGTCAATGGAGGAGGAGTTAGTGACTGCATTCTCCAGGACTGGCAAGAGCCTCGCATGGACAAGTTCAAACAATGACTCTGTGATTAATTTCCTTAACTTGGTCGAATGAAACTCAATGCTTGCAGTCTTCCTTTGCCTTTGCCATATCTCATCATCTGCACTAAATATCCCGTCACCTAGAAGATCACGAACCGTGTCATGGAAATACTGGCCTTTAGGGAAATTAGAGAACTTGGTTTTGAGAAGATACTCTACATTTCTGGGATCCGCAGTCACCACACAATTGAGACTACTAAAACATGGACCTCTGAATCTAAAAGTACCACTTTGACGGCGAAGGACGTTGGTAATCCACTCGTAGGTGTTGGTACGGACTCCGGCCATCATGGAAGGCATCATCCCGACAACTGGCCATACAGGTAGGCCATGTCTCTTTTCCTGCCTTAGAGAATGAATCACTACGAACACAACACAAGCAAGTAAAAGTTCCAAAATATGAACGTCCCTCAAGAAGAAGAAGCGCCGAGAAAGGAGGTTTCCATCCAGATGATAGGAGGAGTGGGAGAAAAATGAAGTAACATTGGTGATAGAATCAATCATGTTGCTGGACTTGGTGGGATGATTGTACTATGAAAATTGTGGTTAGTGGTGATGAGTTATATGGGAAGGAAACAGAAGTGCATGGTGCTTTCTTGGCGTGCAGTCTTTTCCCAACGGGTGTGATTTGGTGAGCTGAAAACTTAAAGCTGTCTTGGCTTCTGCATTCATCTTCTTTAACGTGTGAGTTGGATCAGCAATGCTATTTTTTGACTCTGACGTATAGGTCGTCAGATAGACACCTTAAACTGGTAACTCTCACTTGATCTTGGACATGGATGAATGCTGATGATGCTTCCATAATTGACACAGAGCTGCTAATATAAGTAAAGTATGACACTTTAAGGAGACTTTTAAGGGGAGGATGAGAGGTGGGTGGCAGCAGATAACCTACGCCGAAACTATTTACATTGGTTTTAGGGGTAATATACACGTCATTCCTGGGATTATACAAAAGAAGAACGAAACTTTGTAAGAGCATGTTGACTTTTTGGAATTCAGATCCTTTGTCCAATATTAATCTGTCTTATTCTGTCTTAAAGAATCTCAGCCATTTATTTTGCGGGATTCACGCAAGCTCCATGCTAGCCTCACATAAATAAATGACTGAGATTTATTGGACACAATAAGACA
Organism: Erythroxylum squamatum; assembly: GCA_025629845.1. Taxonomy (NCBI): domain Eukaryota; kingdom Viridiplantae; phylum Streptophyta; class Magnoliopsida; order Malpighiales; family Erythroxylaceae; genus Erythroxylum; species Erythroxylum squamatum. Next base: position 5,963,945 of record JAOTBA010000003.1, on the reverse strand, counting down.
CCATAATATTAGACAGAGAATCTGAACTCGACTGAGTTTTGGTACAATTAACGATCATTTGGCTCATTCACGTGTTTGACACGTGGAGATACACACCTCATTCATTTATTTTTATTTGGTAAAAATTTAAAACTATTTAATTTTTCGGTTCAATTTTAAATTTTTTATTTTGGTTAAAAATTATTATTAAAAATTGATTAATTCATTAATTAATTAGTTAATTTTTAAATTAAAAATTTTTATAAATTAATTAATATTTATTTAATAATTTTATTTCAATTAAATTGATTTAAATCGTTTAATTTTTCAGCTCAATTTTAAATTTTTTATTTTGGTTAACAAATTTATTATTAAAAATCAATTAACTTATTAATTAATTAGTTAACTTTTTAAATTAAAAATTTTCTAAAAATTAATTAATATTTTTTTCAATTTAATTTTAAATTCTTTAAAGACAATCTTTTTTGATAATATTTTGAATTATTTAATTTTTAATCTTTTTATGGTTTAATATTGATTAAATCTTTTAAATTTTAAATCTATTATCTTATCGGTGTAATTTCCGATACAGATTTTAAAACATTACTTAAAAAGTTCACAAACTCACTTAAAATTCATTACAAAAATATTAAATATCAAAAATTTGAAAATTATCTCGTACTTGTTTTAACAAAAATTAATATTAGGATTAGTGGCATAATAAATTTTATTTAAAAATTTAATAAAAAATTAAAATACTGTCTAAAATTTGATAACTTCACGTTTTTCCATAATATAGGTTTTATGATGAGAAAATTGGGTATTGGGTAATGGTACGTAGGTTTGTTTAACGACTTTGATTTTTATATTCAGATGTGCTGAACTACCTATGACGACAAGACAAGACTGCCATGTTTTGCGCGTAAAACTACTTACGACAAAACCAGACAAGACTCTTGTCCAAGTGCGCTAAGCCTAAGGCATCTGGCAGTTTCATGCATATCGAGCACACGGTTTTTATTTTTGCTTATAATATTAATAAAATATATAATATTCATTAAAATTAAAAATTATATCAAACAAATATATAAATAAGTATAGTGTTATTAACGTGTAATCTGTCATGTAAGTATTATTGCTAATATCAAATCAATAGATACATATATGATAAAAAATATTATTTATTTTTGAATTATTAAAAAATTTAAACTGTTTTTTAAACGAAAGAAACACAATTGCTATCCTTTAGATACGCACCGGATAAATCTCCAGATTGATACAATAGCCTACAAATCACACCAATTGGGTATTCCGTACTAAGCAAGTTATATACAACAAGCTCGATCGAGAGACCACAGAGTGGGGGATTCAAACACATCACCTTTTGACCTCATGTCCCCTATTCTGCCAACTCAAACACCCCCTTAAGGCTTAAACCCATTAAATGTTAAAATTGAAGTCTAGATATCATTAGAGGTTTACCATAAGTGCAACACATACAACAAACTACAACTTGAATCTTAATATTTTCAAACGTTTAAATTGATCCATAAAACTTTCAAAATGTTCATAACAAACTTTAAATAAGCGGAAAATTTGACGAGATTAATCCTCCGTCAACTAAATATCATGTCAGCATATATTTTTTTGAATAAAAGCATGTCATACTGCCATGTGACAGTGGAGTCAACAATTATACATTTCATACGGTAGATCTCATTTGTCACGTGACAAGTAGGATAAGCAGAACCCAAAGTTACATATTTCACATAATAGGGCCCACTTGTTTAGTGACATTTAACTAATGAGAAGTTAACACTGTTAAATTTTTCATCCACTTAATGAGGGTACGTTAGGTCTATTTTTTACTCCCTTTAATTCATAATAAGTGTCGTTTTAGAAAAATGCACGTTTATTTAGAAAGTTAATAAAATTATAGATATACCCTTATTAAATTAGCATGTGAGAGAAATTGCATACTTAAATTGCCTTGAAATTGTAATCTGTGTAATTAAGATGAGAGAAATTAAAGGCTAATTTTGGAAATAAAATTATAAACATGTATACAAAGTCAAGAATAACACTTATTTTGAATAATTAAAATGCATCTAAAACGACACTTATTATGAATCGGAGAGAGTATTCTTTTATAAATGTTCAGATTTAAAATGTACGGAAGTTTTAAACCAATGACGTTTTAGAGGTTTGAAACATGGACAGCCATCGTTAAATTAATGTGGTTGATAGACTTGTAGCATCCTTAAATCAACGTCGTTGATAGGTTTGAAGCCTAAGATTGACTAATACGAGGTCGGTTGTGACGGATGAGAACCAACAGATGTTTGAGAAGTTTGTACCATACGCAAAGTCCTCAAAATTGTCGAAACTTTATATTAATTATTGCGCGTGTTTGTTTCGAGAAAGGTAAAGATGTTTTTCCCTTTTCTAAGACAATATGAAACGAAAAGAAACAGCACGCCACTTTCAGTCCTTTGCCATCCTCTTTCCTTGGGATCTTTCCTTCCGCTTTCTGAAGTCTGGCCTGTTCTTGGAAGATGAGATGCCTATTGAGAGGACTGGACCATCTGCGCTTGAGCTGTACTCTTGTACATGGTTAGATCTATCAAGTGTAGTGTGAAGGTTAACTTCAGTTGGACTGCGGTTTCCACGTTCCTTCCCGTTGCAGTACACGGAGGGTTGATGAATATCCTTCCAATTAGGCACGGCAGTCAAGTTCGATTTCGATTTGGTCTAATTTAAAGTTAATGAATTAATTGAACTTTGAATTAAATTTGTATTTTTTATTTGTAATTTTTAGACTAAATTCAAGTTTGAAGCTAAATTATGCTTTCACGATCGCGAGTATGATTAAATGAAGCTAGAATGATGAGTAAATTTAGATTGATGACTTGATTATGCAATTTTTATGTATGTGTCGTAGGTGATGAAAAGTTTATATAAATGTCTTGCTTTGTATATGTGTATGGTGATTAATGACCCATAAATTATTATAGATATGATTTTGAGATAAAATGATCATTACAATGATGTTAGATGAGTGCAGAAAATCGATGATGAATGAGTTTATGTATATGTTCTGTTTTTGGGTTAACAATCAAATATAAATCATGATTTGTTTGTGAATGATATTGAGTTGAAATGGAGTTGATGATGAAGAGGAAATAAATTAGAAAAGATGATCTAGGTAAAAGATGTGTTAGATGTAAAATGTAGAATGTTATAAAAATTTGAAAAATTGGAAGAGAGTGTGCTGGAAAATGTTAGCTATAACATTTCTACCGATTAAGCATCAAGTGATAGTAGTGACTGCTCTGACATCCCATTATTATAGGTTATGTGCTTAAATGTCTTCGGGATTCTGATATGCACTCTATGACAGTGGGATGTTACAATTGGTACTTAAACCATCTTGGTGAAGATTTCAATATAAGTGAAATGCATGGAGTTTTGTTATCGATCAATAAAAGGTTATTTCTTACATGTTTATACATTTAAACTCATATTATAAATTATTAAAATATAACTAAATTCATAGAAAATGTAATTGCCCAATTTGGTTCAATAATTGAAGTGAATTGATAATTGTTATTGGATAGAATCTGAAGAATAAGGTCCCCATATGTCCATATGTAATAAAGCAAAAGATTTAGAGGAAATAGATTTGCTAGATTGAAAGGGTAGCCGTTTCTGTTTAGCAACCTGGCATACATCACAAGGGTCATGCAAATTTATACATGAAATGTAAGGAAATTCTTAATGAAGTACATTCAATATAGAATTTGATAAATGGCCTAATCTTAAGTGCCAAATGTTCTGTTTGATGTGTGAAGAAACAGTATTAACAGAATGATTGAAAGAGTCTTGAGAAGAAACTAAAGCAGGGGAGACTAAAACATATAGACCATCTCTTAATTCAGCTGAACCAATCATTCTCCAATGCTTGGTCTCCTGAATAACACAAATTTGATTATGAAACAAGAAACAACAATCTAAAGAATGGGTTAGTTTAGAGACAGATATTAAATTGAAAGAGAACTGAGGTATATATAATACATCATTAAGATAAAAATCTGTTGAAAACTGAATTGTACCAGCCTGAGTGGCTGTCAAAAAAGAACCATTAGGTAACTTTACTGAAATGGGAGAAATATTATGCAAAGAAGTAAAGGATTTTAAGTGAAAACAAATGTGATCAGTTGCACCTGTATCAAGAATCCATGAATGAGTTGATGTTAAACATGCTATAAATGAAACGGTACCTGTAGAAAAAGTGGCAGACATGTGTGGAGTAGTTAGCACTTGATTTGCTATATGCTGTTGATTTGAAGAATTTGACTGATCTTGAGAAGGATTAGCAAAAGACAGCAATCTATTATATTCATCCGACAATAAAGTGACAGTAGGAGATTCTGAGGATTCTTGATGAGGATTATCTGAATTTGGATGTAACATGGCTGATGATTGATCATTTGTAGAGTATATGGCAGCAGCTATGGGATTTTTGAATTTAAAATTTGGTGGAAAGCCATGTTTGCGGTAGCAATTAGATTCTATGTGATTGGTTAATCCATAGTAGGTGCAAAATTTTCCAGAAGGAGGAGGAAATTTTTTGGTGAAGGGTGGATTGGGGTTATTTGTAATTTTGAAAGGTGACTGAGACTGAAAGGCAAGAGATGGATTTCTTGATCCAGAGGGTGGACCAGTGGGGTTTCTTGGACGAAAATTAGAGGAAGATGATGCCAAGAAATTGGTATGATCAATAGGTAGAGTCATCTGCCTTTCTTGTTGAAGAACCATCGAAAAAACTTTATTTAATAGAGGAAGTGGATCAATTAACATAATCTGAGAACGCACCGAAGTGAACTTAGGATTCAAACCATTGAGAAAACGAATTACATAATCGTTTTGCTGATAAGTCTTGAAGGCGGTGATAGCACCACACATACATGGATTGACGCAGGTACAGGAAGGCAGCGGGCGAAAGTTGGTATATTCATCCCAAAGGATCTTGAGATGTGTGAAGTACTCCGAAACTGCCAAATCACCTCGATGAACAAAGAAGATTTCTTCCTACAATTCAGCGATCCTGAAGATATTTCCTTGTGAAAAATCGTCACGCAAATCATGCCAGACGTCTGAAGCTTTATCCATCCATAAGACACTTTGGGCTATGGAGGGAGAGAGGCAATGGGCAATCCAAGAAAGGACCATAGTGTTGTATCGAATCCATATCTGATGAAGGGGATCAGTGGGAGGTGGTGATGGGAGAGTACTTGTAACAAATTGGTACTTGTTCTTGGATAGGAGGGCCATCTTCATCGAGCGTGCCCATTGATGGTAGTTTGAACCCGTGAGTGGTGGTGATATGAGAATTAGTGCTGGATTCTCGTTGGCGTGTAGATAGTAGGGGCTGGCCGGAGTTAATTGTGCCTCAACGGCGGCAGCAGTGGTGGGAGGAACTGTGGTTCCATTGATCGGAGGTGTAGAGTTTGCCATAGTGAGAGAAAAAAAAATTGCAGAATCAAGGTTCTGGGCGAAGAAAGTTCAAGAACTTCGAACGAAAATTGAAGAAGAAGAAATCAAGAAAGAGTGCTCTGACACCATGATCAGATGCAGACGGTTGAAGGTGAAGAATAACAAGAGAGATGTAAACTGTGTAAAATTACTGGAATAAAAATTGAATTAACAAAGAAGAATATACAAAGGATATAAATAAACCCCAGAAGGCATGCAAGCCTTTCACGTGTACGGCTAAGATGAAAAACTAACGTATCTAACAACTAACTTAAGAAACTAATTAACTAAATGAAAAATATAAATACATTATTTATTTACCCCGCAAACTGGACTATAAACATTTATAAGTCCAAGTTTGAGAACATTGTCGTGGAATGAAGAAGACGCCAAAGATTTTGTAAAAATATCCGCGGCTTGATCTTGAGAACGGAGTGGAAGAAGATGAATAACTCCAGCATGCAATTTTTCTCCCACGATATGGCAGTCAATTTCGATGTGTTTGGTGCGCTCATGAAATGATGGATTTGAGGCAATATGGACAGCTGATTTATTATCACAATAAATCAGTGCAGCTTGAGGGTGTTCAACATGCAAATCTTTCAGCAAGAAACTACGCCATTGTATCTCACATGTCATGGCAGCCAATGCACGATACTCAGCTTCGGAGGAACTTCGGGAGACAATCGTTTGCTTCTTCAATTTCTAGCTAGTAAGTGATTGACCAAGAAACACACAATAACCCATAATTGATCTTCGAGTGTCGACACAACCAGCCCAATCCGAATCACTAAAGGCTTTCAAGGTGCAGTCATTGTTGGATGGGTAGAAAATGCCTTGAATAGGTGCTTGCTTGATATACTTCAGTATTCGTAGTGCTGCATGATAATGTGTATCTAGTGGACATGCCAAGAATTGACTCAAGGTATTTACTGCAAAAGAGATGTCTGGACATGTTGTGCAAAGATATAAAAGGCGGCCAATCAATCTTCTATATTCTGAAACGTCTGCATATGGTTGTCCATCATTGTTGCTGAATTTCAGAGAGTTGTCCATCGGTGTCGAAACTGGTTTAGCAGCAAGTGTACCTGTATCATAAAGCAATTCAAGGGCATATTTTCTTTGGGAAATAGTAATCCCAGAGGCTGATCTTGCAACCTCAAGTCCCAAGAAGTATTTCAAATCTCCTAAATCTTTAATTTTAAAAGCTTGATCTAGGTATAGTTTTATGTTGGCAATTTCCTGTGCAGAATTTCCTACCAATATGATATCATCAACATATACTAAGATGGCTGTAAAAGAAATGTCAGTGGCTTTAACAAACAAAGACTAATCTGACATGGATTGCTCATAACCCTGAGATACTAAAGAAGAAGATAATTTTGCAAACCATTGTCTACTTGCTTGTTTTAAACCATAAAGAGACTTATTTAACTTACAAACTTGATTGGGTTTTCCTGTAATAAATCCAGCAGGTAAAGTCATGTAGACTTCTTCATCAAGTTCACCATGTAAGAAAGCGTTATTGACATCTAATTGTTTTAAAAACCAATTATTCATAGAAGCTAAGGCAAGAAGAAGTCTAACAGTGGTTATCTTGGCAATTGGACTAAAAGTGTCAAAATAATCAAGACCCTCAGTTTGTGTATAACCTTTAGCAACTAAACGAGCCTTGTATCTTTCAATGCTACCATCGGCTTTATATTTTAGTTTGTAAACCCATTTACAGCCTATGGGTTGTCTGCCTTGTGGTAAGTCAACTAATTGCCAAGTGTTGGTTAATTCTAGTGCTTGTAATTCTTGTTTCATATCATTTCTCCAACACTCCTTTTTCACAGCCTGAGAGTAGGTTTTAGGCTCTATTTTTGTGGTGATAGACATGTCAAAGTGTTTGTAGTTTTCAGAAAGGTTATCACATGTGATAACAGATGAAAGAGGATGAGGGACAGTTTGTGTGCTGTTATTATCTGAAGTGATCAAGTTACAGTGATAATTTTGAAGATAACTAGGTGGTTTTGAAGATCTTGTAGATCTTCGTGAGGGAAAAGGATGAGTGATTTGTGGAAAAGAAATGGTGGAAGAAACGGCCTGTGTTGGTAATTGTGGTGCTGGAGGGGAAGTAGGTGTAATGGAAAAGTCGGCAGACTGTGGAAGTGTGTGAGTTGGAACTGAATCAGTATTGGGGGGAGGGACTGAAAAAGCCAAATTAGGGAGCACATCATCATTATATAAAGTAGTACTAGGTAATAAAAAATAAGGGGAAGAAATAGAACCTGATTCACCATAATTTTGTAAAGGAAAAATGTGTTCAAAAAATGCAACGTTTCTTGACACAAATATTTCAGAATTGGATAAGTCTTGAACAATATACCCCTTTATACCTGTCTTATATCCAAGAAATATACATTTCCTAGATCTTGAATCAAACTTAGTTCTCTGTTGTTGCAAAGTGGAAGCATAACAAAGACATCCAAAGACTTTAAATAAAGAATAGTCAACTTTTGAAGAATATAAAGAGCATAAGGTGAATGATTATTAAGCAAAGGAGTAGGTAAACGATTGATTATGTAAACAACATGAAGAACAACATAAGACCAAAGTGATTTAGGGAGATTGGCTTGGAAAAATAAAGCCCTTGCCACATTCAAAATGTGTTGATGTTTTCTCTCCACAACACCGTTTTGTTGTGGAGTTTCAACACAAGATGTTTGGTGCCTAATTCCCTTCATCTTATAGAAATCATTCATGAGAAATTCAGGGCCATTATCAGATATAATAATTTGAACTTTACAAGAGAACTGATGTTGGAACCCGATCCGAAAACCGGATCCCAACCGAAAAACGGAAAACGAAATCGAAAAGAACGGATTTCTCAACGAATTTGAAGCGGAACGAAACGGAAGCAAATGGATCGGCACGTGAAAACCAAGTATCGGACACGGAATGCAAATTCCGAAATAAAAACATAAAGCGATAACGGATCCGACATCCGAACACAATTATGAAACAATTATGCGAGACGCGTTGGAA
>JAOTBA010000003.1:5938625-5951239 GCA_025629845.1 Erythroxylum squamatum | reverse complement strand
CCACCCCATTCTGTTGTGGTGTCTCCCTAACCGTGAAATGCCTCACAATACCCTCATCTTGACAAACTTCCAAAAAATGATCTGACTTATATTCACCACCATTATCTGATCTGAGAATCTTGATCTTTCGACCGGTTTGCATTTTAAGTTTCCGCACAACATTTTTACATGAAAAATTGGATGAGAAAGTCTACACGAAGCTTCCACCTAATTTTCCATCTTCTCATCTTAGGAAGGTATTTTGATTGCATAAGTCTTTGTATGGGCTACGCCGAGCACTACATAAATGGCTCTTAAAATTAGGTAGTACTCTTCAAATATATAGGTGTACATAATCTTATACTGATTACTCACTTTTCACTTATCATAAAGATGTAATTACTTTGTGTGTTCTTGTATATGTGGATGATTTGATAATTATAGAGAACAACAATAAAGCCATTGGTAACTTCAAGTCCTACCTTAGTGGTTGTTTTCATACGAAGGAACTTTAAGTCGTAAAGTATTTTCTTGGAATTGATGTTGCTCATAGTTTTCAGGGGTTGTATCTTTGTTAACGAAAATATGTGCTTGATATTATTTCGGAAGTTAGACTATTGGGTGCTAAACACGTTTTCCTACTGAGCATAATCACAAATTGGCTATCGAGAACATGAACATGAATATATTTTTAGCATGTATGTGTACTTCTTAAGTGTAAATGTAATCAATAAGGAGATACTGTGGGAGAGAGTTTAGGACTACTTTTAAATATCATTTTTATATACTTTGTCATGTATGACAGTATGATATAATTTTAAAATGTATAATTATAATAATTTCAATTGTTTTTAAATTATTCTGTAGTTTTAGTAAGACATAGTAATTGCGATTCCTTGTAGCTGTAAAAGCAGTGGACAAATGGTACAAGGACACAAAAGGGTAGGAAAAGGCAAAGGCAAAGACAGCCGAAATAACCATACCTATCCGTTTAAACACTCCCAAAGCTTCCAAAGTTACCAACCACGGCTAAAGTTTCAATCTTTACTAACCAATTCACCATTCTCTCCTTCTCTTGCCTTCTCCTGTCTCTTTCTGGTCACCGGAGAAGAAAGTTTTGGGAAAACCATGGACATGAAGCTCCTTTATATTGAAAAAGAACAGCTCAGCCATTTAAAGATACACTGGCATGGTATTATCAGCGACCTTAGTCCAAATGCGATCCAAATCGTAGCTTTGGTTTGGTGAGGAAGATCGATCACCCTTTAATGTTGGGACCAGAATTGAGCTCAAGATGGTGGGTAAAGCATGGTTCTATGTACAAGCTTCGCAAAAAGAGTTTGGGTTATAAATGCCCATGAACTTGGGTTTCACTGAGGGTACTTAAAGCCCACAAAAACCCAACCTAGCCCATAAAAGTAAAAAGAGAGGAGAATATATGTATAGGTATAATAGGAATTTTAATAGTTAAGGGTATTTTAGTAATTACAATAGTAAGATAAAGTAAAGATATTTTACCAATTAAGAATAAAGTGGTAAAATGGTAGTAATTTTGAATTATCAAGTGTAATCGGGTTGAAAATTTTTTCTAAATAACGTCTAATAGAATTTTGTAAAAAAAAAAAAAAGAGAGGAGGAGATTGGATCAATTAATTAGTTGAGTTAGAAAATCAGGTAAGGATAGCTTTAAACTGTACCGTTATAGTAAATCGTATACGACTTATAAAATTTTGAATTTTGATATTAATAAATTATTTATGGGGAATTATACTTTGAACTATTAATTAATTAAATTAATGATTAATAATTGCATATGTGGATTTATGAAATATATGAATTTTTTATCTATTAAATCAATAATTATCAAAGTACAAAATATTCCGTGTTTATAATATTTTTATGCATTATGATACGTGTCACTTGATAATTCAGAGAAAATATGATAATTAAAATTTAAAGTTTTGCAGGCGTATAACTAAAAATATTAAGATAAGATAAATAACGTTTATGAAATTAAATAGAGATTGATTTATAATGGTTTGAAAATACACCACAAAACTGTAAATTTGTTGGCTCGCCTAAGATAAGTTATATTCAATAGTCATAAATCAATAAGTTGTTGATATGAGAACGAGTTGTAGTTAGGCACCTTTCATGGAGCAAGTAATAGAGCATTTTGAGTTTTGAGAATGTCCTGTCCCGATAACTAGATATCGGAGTAATATCGAAATCACATTTTCATTTAGTTACGATGAACAGAAATGAACCGGCAGATCATTAAATATAAGCCTATTAAGTTAAGTATGACCTAATCAATTTAGTTAATAAAAAGGTAAAACATAAATATTAATCATAAAATAAAATTAGGATTAATCATTACTAATTATAAAATTTTGGATATTTATTTAGTATTTGAACAGGTTGAGAATTGCCATATATTTTATTATTATATGTATATTTTATCATATGAAGTTAATCCTACCAAGTAGTAGCTCACTCATTACAAGTTTGATGTTGTTACAGGAGAAGCTACAGTGGAGTATAATGTGTACGTCTTGCATTATTGATGATGCCCATCTCTTTCCGTTCAAAGCTTCTGGAATAAATTGAAAGTAATCATTTAGAAACGGACGCATATGCAGTCTGAATAGAAGACATTCTGAAGAGGAAACGTGGAAATTTGTCTACCTCTCAGTCTGAATCTTCTATCCCAAGTGTGAACTTTCTGTTTTGGGTCTTATCTCAACACAAGAGCTGTACAAGGTAAGAACTTACTTCCAAGAGCTGTTCATTTCAATACATCTAACAGAATCAGAGTGTAAAAGAAAGATGTGACCTGCAGAACATCTTAGTTAAACAGAAGCAGAGTCTCAGAATTACGAGAATCAAGAACAGTTTCTCCATATTTAGATGAGAGTTAGTAAAAATGCTGTATTCCAACCGCAGCAGCAAAACATAAACTTTCAGATGTTTACCGACACATTGGGCCTGAAAAAACACAAACATTCAGAAGTTGTGCCAGTAGTCCTGTCTCCATCTGCTGTTAAAGTTTTCCAAAATAGAACGTTATATTATTATTTACAGGTTTATTATTAAGTATATATTATGGTCGTTATTATCATACCCGAAATTCCCTAATAAAACGAGATAAGGTCTTTATTATCATATATTCTTAATTATGAAAATTTTAAATAAAAGTAAAAAAGAACGTTGATATGATATAATTACTTATTCTACCCTTTTGACAATTTCCACGTTCTTGGTCCCCACCTTTTTCTACACACTTCAAAATGTGAAAGAACTACCTGGCTGTTACAAATTCTGTTCTCTTTCTTCTTCTTCTTCTTGCTAGTTCACTGCTTCACTACTGACTGACGAGTAACTAACACTACAAGTGAGCTATTCTCCAAGTGGGGTTCCTCAGTAAAGTAGTCTCAGTGTTTCCTGAGGTCAAAATATGACTAACGACTGGTGTAGGCAGGTAGTAGTAGTCGTTGTGTTGGTGTGGTGTTGTGTAGTTGCTAGTACAAAGTTTGTGGTGGTCGCAGGAGATAACTACAAAGAATCATCCCAAGAAGCAAGGTGGCAAGAGGCGGATAGAGTGACTGAGCTGCCAGGACAACCGCCCGTGAAGTTTCGACATTTCGCAGGGTACGTTAAGCTCAGACCCCAGCACCACAAGGCTTTGTTCTACTGGTTCTTTGAAGCTCAAGATGGTATTGTCTCCCAAAAACCTCTTGTGCTTTGGCTCAATGGAGGTACTCCTCTCTCTCTCTCTCTCTTTCACAATATGCGTGAAAATCACAATGTTCTTCACTCTTCAGTTTCAGAAAATTCTGCAGTAGTAAAACCTAGGGCCTGCGCCATTATCCCAAAGTACAGACTGAATCAGAGCAGACTCTCTTTTCTCTATTCAATATTTTGAGAAATGAAACCAATAAATTAAAACTTGAAATCACAGTACAACATTCGTCTGTAATATAATACCTGACGTTTCGTCTGATTAGGTAATGAGTTCAAATCAATGACTGGTCAAAATATTGGTATTGTAAGATGGATGAACTATGACAATATGGTGTAGCAATTAGCAAAGTAATCAACTCGGCCTAAGCAACCGGTTTAATAATAAAATTTTTTAACTTTTTGATATTTTGGTTCGATTTTTAATTTTTTAGTTAAATTTATTTTAACAACTTTTATTGATTGTAAATTAATAAATTATTATAAACTTAAATAAATAAATTAATTTTTATTTAATAATTTTTTAATTAAACTTTAAAATTTTTTGATAAAAAAGGATAATCTTTTTCAATTATGTTTAAAATTTTTAAATTTTATTCAATTTTTACTCAAATTTATGATGATCTAATACAATCTTATAAATCTTAAATCTTTTGTCTTATCAGTTTAACTTCCGGTTTATTTTTTAAAACGTAAAAAAATCGTGAATTCTTGATATCTATCTATATAATTTTTAAACGTATTGATTATTGAGGCTTTCCCTTTTAATACTTAATTTGATTGAAGAGTAAAACATACAATTTATCTTATTGGTTTTATTCTTTCTTAAAAATATCTCTATATTCCAAAAAATATCTTATAATATAAAATAACCTTTTGATAAATTTATTTTTACATATTACTATTAAAATTAGTTATCATGCATGCAATAATTAGTAATATAATAATTTGTGTTAAAAATTTTTGATAGATAATTTATTTTAATATTTTAATATTATAAAATATTTTTAATAATTCAAAATAATAAAGATATAAATTCTTTGAAAATACTTTTTTTTAAATATTGGAAGCATAAAGGGACCGTTTGATCAGCTGTCATTTGGATCACGGCTTTCTACAGCATTATTCCGTCTGCTTGTACCAGTACCACTAGTCTACTGCCCCTAACGTTCTTTTTCTCAATTTGTCCACGAGGACTCAAAAGGTGGAACGCCCACCCTAGGCGGTCCAACACCGTCCTCTTTTGTCAATATGTTCCCGAGGACTTAAAAGGTGGAACGCCCACCCTAGGCGGTCCAACACCATCCTCTTTTGTCAATATATCTCCGATGACTCAAAAGATAGAATGCCCACCGTAAGCGGTCCAACACCGTCCTCTTTTGTCAATATAAAAGGGGTAAGTGGACCTCAAGCCACTCAGGTTGCATCAGCCTGTCACGGAGATGTGGACCACAACCACAGTACACCACGACCGGCTCATTGTTTGTCTGATAATTGTGCAAATGGGTCAATCATTTGGTCAATAATCATAACGTGTCACTGTGCAATTTGTCTTTTTCAGACAATAGATCCAAAAACACACATGTCCCACCAACTACTTGCGTCCCTTAATTGTCTTGGTTTTGTAGCCCAAACATGTCCTGTCACTACGCTAAGCTTTGACTGAGATATTAGTAGAACATGATTAATCAACATATTTAGGTCTAATGGGAATAATATGAGATACCCATTTGTGCTTTTTTTCTGGGTTTGATGATAAAACTAAAACTTATCTAATTACAGGACCTGGATGCTCCTCAATTGCCTATGGTGCAGCACAAGAACTTGGGCCTTTCCTAGTTAGGAGTAATGGAACCCAGCTTATATTCAATAAATACTCCTGGAACAAAGGTAAAAAAAAAAAGCTCATATGTACACCAAAATCATGAAGCATAGGCATGATGTTAATTTACTGATGTAATATGATGATCAGTTGCAAATATGTTGTTTTTGGAGGCACCTGTGGGTGTGGGCTATTCATACACCAACAATTCACAAGATTTAAGAAAGCTAGGAGACAGAGTTACGGCTGAGGACTCTCATGCCTTCTTAATCAATTGGTTCAAGAGGTTCCCAAGCTTCAGATCAAATGACTTTTACATAGCAGGAGAGAGCTATGCTGGTAACAACTTACCCAATTCTTCTTTTAATAAAAATTGTTAATGGTGTGTAGAGTTTTTTTTACCTTCCCTTCAGTGTTTCAGGTCACTATGTTCCCCAATTGGCTGAGCTCATCTATGATAGAAACAAAAGGGCTAGTAAAGACTCTTACATAAATCTCAAAGGTTTCATGGTAAGTGCTACGGCCGCCAATGCCTTAGGGGTCTACCCTTAAGCCTTATGTCACATGAACTTGATAGTTTGCTTGGGACCTGTACAAAATGATAGGCACTAATATTTGCATGATAAAAATATAAGTTTTCAGGAATTGACCCAAATAAGAGTGTTTAATGCTTAACAATATGTATTTAAAGCTTCAAGAAATCATTGAACCCGAAAGTTTAAGCCGTAGTATGAAGTCAAAACTCGACTATACATACGTTAACTTGGAGAAAATGCAGTAACGGTGATCTGAAATCCCGCAGATTGGGAATGCTGCGATGAATGATGAAACGGATTTTTCTGGTGTTATGGATTATGCGTGGAGTCATGCAATAATCTCGGACCAACTCTACCACAACATTAAGGATTGTTTTGCTAAAGAAAGCAGTAGTAGCAATAGTACCGGAGCCAGTAATTGCTCAGTCCATTTCCAAGGATTCGTAGAAGCTTATTCTGGGATTGACATCTACAGCATTTATAGTCCCGTCTGCCTCATTTCTCGTGCTTCAAAATACTCCAAACTCCGGTTTGCACCTCGTCCGCGAACACTGCTGCATGTAAGCAATATATATACATATATAATATGTGTGTAACTAACTGTTTGTGCACGTATATGTTGAGACGTTTTGTTTCTACAGCTACTGGAAGCAAGAACTGTGTTATGGTTTGGCATAACTAATTCATAAAAGTTATTAGGCTGCTTCTTTAATGGTGTCTTCAATTTCAGGAATTTTGGCATACATTGGCATCAGGATATGACCCATGTACGACAGATTATGCTGTGAAATATTTCAATAGAAAAGATGTCCAGAGGGCATTACATGCCAATGTCACCAACTTGTCCTATCCCTATGCTTCATGCAGGTAAACGATCAATGCTCTACCTACTGTCTTCTCAAGCTAAGATACATTATTATATAGCACCAACATGCTATTTTTCAACTATTATCACTTATAACATTTCTTTATCTATTTATCATTAATTAGTATGTATTCTTTCTTTTGAGATGAACAGTTGTTAGTAACTCACAGACTAAATTTGAACTGTTTGATTGGGGAGGAGAAACTAGAATTTTGAATCATTTATTGAGAGCATGTGTCAAATCATTGAACCATACCCTCCTCTGTCCTTAACAATTTAACGCAGCAGAATTCTAGACCTCTCCCTGTCACACACACACACTTCATGTATTTTACCCACCATTCCCAATCATTCCAACAGTTGCAGGGTAGAAAACACAGAAAACAACGAAAGCATATAATGAACTGTTAAAAACAACGCAGTCAGATGTAGGACCCCAACATTACTGCAGTTGTATTGTGTCTCTTTTAGTTGGTATAGCTTCAACTCCATCAGAGTGGATACCTTGTGTTTCTGCATGCATTCCCTTTCCCTAAGTAGATATTTATATCAGGCTGCCTCTGATGTATTGAAGAAAGAGACAGAACATTTAGGTCATAAAGCAAAATCCTTAAAAGTATTAGTATTAGAATTTGAACTTATCAAGAACTGTTCACTTAATGTCTGTTACACTTCAATTTCTTCTATTCTTTATACCTTGCAATCATCATACTATACCATATACGGAACCGATGATGTTCCCTTAATTCCTCGTGTTGGTTAATTTTGGTTCCATCAATCTAAATTTACTTGCTGCTATAAGAATTGAGAGCATTGTGATATGGCATTTGCAGCCAAGTCATACAGCGATGGAATGACTCACCAGACACAGTACTGCCCATCATCCAGAAGCTCTTAAATGCTGGAATGCGCATATGGGTCTACAGGTAAAATACACAACTTAGTCATTCACTCTCATTTAATTCAAACAGTATGAATGGGCACAAGTTCCTCACCTATTGCACGTACAATCTTGGGTTACTAAAGAATAATGTTCCTAATCATTAGTCAAAATAAGAAGCACAATAGATTGATGTATAAAAACAAAATGAAATTGCAGTGGAGACACAGATGGGAGAGTGCCAGTGACATCAACAAGGTACAGCATAAACAAGCTTGGGTTGAAAGTACAAGAGGAGTGGAGGGCGTGGTTCCACAAGAGTCAAGTGGCAGGGTGGGTTGAGACATACCATGGTGGGCTGGTATTGGCCACTGTGCGTGGTGCAGGCCATGAGGTCCCTATTTTTGCACCTCAACAGTCCCTCTCTCTCTTCACCCATTTCCTCTCTGCTCAAGCTTTGCCTGCCTCTCGCTCTTCTTAAATTTGCTTCACTGACCCAAAGGTTGCTTCCCTCTGTGTCCATTGTACTGTATCACTCTGCAATTGCTTTCCTCCTCTCTACTCTATATGAAGAAATAACAAGAAGAAATTGCGCTGCTGATGATAATGCAGGTTGTTAAAAACAGTGAAATGCTTCAAACTTTATCAAAATAGATTGATTTCTTAGATTGAATAAAGTGAATATTGACAATAGTGACTAAAATTGTGATAAGAAAATATTTCACGCAAATTCTAGTGTGTAGCGGCTAAGACATGAAATTATACTGTACACAAAGACAACGGCGTTCACAACAAGAAAACTTTAGGTTAGCGATGAAAATTATCGACCGAATATATTTAGATTTTGTCGGAAATTTATATTACCAATGGAATCAATTGACGGACAACGGTGTGGATAAAACGGCTGTAGGTAAATTTAACGATAGACATATTATGTATCCGTCGGTAAATAAACCGACGGATGGAAATAACCGTCTGAAAATTTGACGACGAAGCGTTGGTAAAATTACATACGGACTAAAGAATTCCGTCGGAATTTTTTTCCAATGGTAGTGGTTATTCCATCGGCAAACCATAGTTCAAAAGATCCTAACAGTTTGTAATATTACCAACGGAACGTAGAGTAACTATCGGTAAATATCAAACATTTTACCGACGGTTCGTGGTGGTCTGTCAGTAAATATAGTGCATTTTACCGATGGACTTTAGTTTTCTGTCGGGAAAGAATATTAAGAAATTTAAAAAAAAAACTGACATTAAATTTTATTTCATGCTCTTATAATTAGTGCATAATTTCAACAGTTATGAATTATCTGTGCATGATATTTTAATTTGTTTATATATTTAATTAACTAATACTAAAAGATGATTGATGATATAAAGTTAAAATTATCTTAATTGATAATAAAAACATTATAGTGTACATAATAAGTCTTTATAATTCAAAGCAAATGACTACAACAATCCTAATGTCCTAGTGACCGTAGGTGCTCTGAGGTGCTACCCCTCGTCTTCATCTCATCCACCTCTTGTCTCAGCTGAGCTATGTAGTCCATCAATGTGTCCACTGTGGTCTGAAACCGATTGGCTTGTGACCGTCTACTAGATGTTGTTGTACTAGCCGTGGAGGATTGCGAATAATATGTATTCGCAAATGAACCTAGCTCGAAGATCCTTCCACGACGGTCCCTACTACCCACTGCGTCAAGATACGTCTGACTCTCATCAACAACTTGTTCGTGCTGAGACTACCGCTTAATGCTTTCTTATATTTGGTCCTATTAAGAGGCAATGTTTATAAAAGTAAGTGATAATGATTAAGAATTAATATTAAAGCATAAATTTTACATACATTCAGTTCTCTACATCGGCTATTGGCGAATGTCACACCGTCATGCTTCTTAGTGTAAGTGTGCAAAAACAGCTGACGAGGTGAGGTCTCATGCCCATAGAATTTTTTTGCATAAGAATAAAATATTATATGTGAACTAGAATTTATAAAAATTTCAGTAGAGTTTCCTCTATTTTTAGGCTATTTACCCCCTGTTGAACAAATAAAACAACTCAACATAGCCATATATGGCAGCAGACATTTATACTATTATCATTATCCATAATACAAACATTTTCATTCCAACATTCACACATCAATTTAAATTGAAATACAGCAAAGTAAAATAATTAGAATATAACTGTAAAGTTTAGATACTTACAAGTCTCTCTGTATGCTCGTGGTGGATAATTGATCCTCCCGTATGTATAGGAAGACTCTCTCCCCCGGCTCCTCCATGTCTGTTGGTCGAGTTACGCTCTGAGAAGGGCATTGCCTCATGTGATGTCCAATATTGTTGTCAACGGCTCCATATTTGCTCAGAAATATAAGGCGGTCGTACACCAGCCTTGTGTATCGCACCAATAAAGTCGTGATAACGTGTACGAGCTCGCCTCTCCCATACTTTATGTATGATCGTGTTGAAATCAAAATCTCAGAAAAATTCTTTCTGAAATAAACAGAAAAAATTCGATAACTTATAATGTAATAATATTTATCTAATTAATCTATACAAATCAATTAATTTAGAAAATAATTTTTGTATTGTACCTTAAACTCTTGAAAGTAAAATGCCTTTGTGGCCTGAGAGATATTCTTCCATACATAACCCTCAGGATCAATCCTCTCCTTAAATTTAGATGTCATATTTTTGAAACATGGTCCAGACAGAATCAACCTAATATAAGAACAAATAATATTATACCATTTGCAAAAATTTAAACCTATAACTTAATTATAAACATATAGTGTTTCATGTAATTTAACTTACAAATTATTGGCAATTATTATATACATTCTTCTATCAGGTCCCTCAGCTCTAGGCTAGCGGCCGCCTCCTTCATCTAATATAAGGGTAGTGGATGATGTAAGAGTGGTGGATGGTGTAGCATGAGAAGCAGCAGGTGGTGCGTCATCTGCAACTGTAGGCCCTGAAGGGAGAGGACTGTGATGGTCTCCCTTCACAGTAAGTACCTCCGAACATGCGTCTGAACCTGGGCCTCATTACATCACGTTGTCTCTTTGGTGGCATATTTCTACCTGAAATTCATTGTTTATTGAATTTGCAAGTAAGTAGTCATATAAGAATTTGAATTCAATATTTTATGCAATAAATGCAAAAGGAAATAAGGCGATTTGTTGAATATCATATTCAAGTACAAACTTTCAAATAGAAGGTTAACAATTATTACAGTCATAGAACAAGAACAATAACAACCCACACCAACAAAATGTACGCAGCTTCACCCCTAACTAGTAGGCAAGTTGTTTGACAAATTCTTACAAATACAACAATAAATCAACTTTAAAGCTGAGTCCAGTGTCTTGCATCGATAAATGACAATGATATAATTATTTTCTTGGATTCCAAGTGACATGAGAGTCGGTAAAAGTAATTGAGTCCCCGATGTCCGGATTCCTGAGAAGGATCCTGATATGTTCGAACGCACCAATTGAAACAGTGAAAGTTCTTCCCTCACGTGTAGGGTTTTAAACACCTTCTTGCAATCTGTAGAGGATACAGTAAATGAGTCGCTAGATTTATTATGGAAGACAAACTCTCTAGATGAACTGCTAGTACAAAACGGTTTACCTAAAACACATTCAGTATAGAACTTCGATATTGTTAGATTAGAAAATCGTTAAACGAACCAAAACTAGTGCGACATGCATACGTGAATGTTCAGATGAGCTCTATGGAATTGATGAATTTTCTAAAACAACTAATTTCCCTAATCCTTTATGGACCGTTGTGACATCACTCCTACCTCCATCGACATACATGTCATCTTTGAGATTCAAGGAAGCTTAAAACAAAATGCAGTATATACCATCAAATGTGAATATATATAATAGCTTCATAAAAGGAAATGAGATGTACATAATAAGGAAAGTGACATTGTTCAGATGATACTAAACACCTTGAAGTAGAAGATCAGCCATGGAAGGAAAACGATCATTAATGTATGAAGTGGAGTTTTTTCCTGCATTGTTGATTCCTTCGATAGGGACAAATTTGCCACATTCCTCTCAATGGATGAATTACTACTATCTGGAACCAGTCCCCATGTCGACATTCCTTGATTAAGAATTTGAAATCAATATTTGACATAATATACTGAAAAGGAAATAATTGATTTATTGAATAAAATATTCAATTACAAACACAAATTAATCGCTATCATAACTTAATTGTAAATTACAATCATCTTATTTTTCTGAAGAATAAGAATCAAACTCTGGCTCCTAGTCAGATCTCTGACCCTCGTCATCCTCTCTAGATGAAATTTCAACATATTTGTTAGATGAATCGTTCAAAGGTTCATTATCATCATATGTGATAGATGCATTTATAAAAGAAACATCTTCCTGAAATGCTTCACTTTCAATTCTCTATTCTCCTTTTCCATGTGATTTAAAAACACCTCTAAGTTTAACTTTGCAAACCGCCAACCAAATTGACTTATCTCATCATAAGCTGGGAAAAGGGATATAAAACACCTATTTGGCTTACATTGCCAACACGAAAGGTTCAAATTATCTCAATATTCTTTGGTTGTTGATTTCAACTAGATTATATCGGATATGCACTTTTGTTCCAACATTTGGAGTCAGGTCAAACCAATCACATTTGAATATCACACTTCGCTTTATTGGTAATGCAGGGTACTCAATTTCAAGTATCTCAATAATTTTACCATAGTAATCCATCAATTCTCCCTGTATGCAAACTCCACTAT
>JAOTBA010000003.1:5925195-5938525 GCA_025629845.1 Erythroxylum squamatum | reverse complement strand
GAAGAGTTTATAAGGAATCATGTGTAAGTCTGAGGGTTTCGGATTAGATAGTTGGGTCTCGGTAACGGGATCCAACAACAACGCTGACGACACACAATGAACTGGAGACCAAAAATCACCGAAGGAGAAGTCACAGCAGGAAGGAAGAAGAAAAAAGGAGTGACAGGGGGGAGGGGGTGGGGACCTTTGGGTGTGTTTTAATGTTAACACCAAACGCCGCCGTAAGTAAATAACGTTCAAGCGGAAATAGACGACGACGTATAGGTTTAAAAATTACCAACAAAATTTGCCGACGGAATACTCAAAACTTTAGCATTCTGCCAACAATTCTTGCCTTATTTACCGATGGTTATTTTTTCCGTCGCAAATTGATTTTCTCCTATTTAGCGATGGATATTATTACCACCGTTAAACAAAATTTTTCCCGTCAACTTTTCTTACGAAAAAATAAAATCTGTCGATAATTTGCAACGATTTGTTTTCTGTCGTTAATTTTGCATCGCTAATTCCTTATTTTCTTGTAGTAGTTGTAAGTACTAAGTAGAAGAACAGAAGCTTAAGGTTTTAGTTTCTCGAGCAATGTTACGAGTATCGTAATGATATCGGATTTTATTCAAATATAGTAATATACTAGTATGAGTTAATACTGAGTATCGTTTCAAATAATTTTTTAAATTCATAAAATAGTTCTTAATTTTTTAAATTATCAAATAGTCTTTCAATATATTTTACCGATCGATTCATAATTTTACAACGATTGTCTCCAAAAGTCATATATTAGAATTAATTTAAAATAACTTGTAAATATAAATCTCAATTCATGAATTAAAATAATACATACAATAAACGTATTTAAAATAACAAACATAATGAAGAATAATATACTATAATTACTTATTTAAAAAATAAAAGAAAAAGTGCTTCTTTTTAAACTATAAATTATATATATATATATATAACAAAGCATATTATATTAGTAATATTTAATATTTGATATTTAATTTATACGTACATTTAATTTTATTTTAAACAAAATTTAAGAGAAGTTTTCTCAAAATTAAAAATTATAATAAACAGTTAGTGTAGTTTAAGACTTCATAATTTTTAAAATTAATTTCTTTTAAGTTTTAACTAAATTAAAACGATAAGTGGAGACGTCGTTTCAAATTTATCTCCTTCCTCTATAGTCCTGCTAAGCTAGTGCTATGAAAGCTTGAAATGAACAGTTAGCGACAGCCCAAACTTCCAATTTTTTTTTTTTATCTTTCAGATTCTTTCTGATCGATTAACAAATCATAATCTCTCTTGAAATTTAGTTCCGTTACTCATTCGCTCGATCTCTGCATCTCCACTGAGCTTTATTTTGTTCTGTTGGCCGCCGATTTTAGGATTACACTTCGACAGAGAAAGAGTGAAAGCGAATAACTTTCATCTCAGCTGCTACAATTGTTATTTTCCGTTAAAGATGGCTTTTCTATTCAATAAGTTTCAAGAGGTACATTTAACTACATCTCTTTTTGAGCTTAAAAATTTTCAGTTTTAGTTTATGTTTTTTCTTATCTGGCTCTTACAAGGGTTTTTCTTTTGAGTGGTTAAGAGATGCGAAGACTTGTTTTTTTGTTTGGAAAAGATGAAAATGACTTGATTTTTGTGAGCAAGACTGGATTTTTACGATACCCATCTTCAAAATGTGTGGAAAAATGTACTAATTTGATTGGTTTGAGAAAAAAGCACCAATATTTACTAAAGGAAAATTCTAACTTCTCCTTCTTTTTGGGAAATGTATGATTTGAGCGATGAATTCAGCTACAGTTGGAGAATTCTGAATTGGCGTTAAGAAGATGGAAGTGGGATTGGAAATTGCTTAACATCACTTGTTCTTTTTGTTTTTCTTTATGATACATTTTCTGCTTTGTTATTGCAACTACCCAGGCTGTGAAAACTCTGGCAAATAGCCCTACCTTTGCTAGAAATCCAAGGCAGCTGCAGTTTGAAACAGACATTAATCGCCTCTTCTTATATACCAGGTTCTTCCCTAACGCTTATCTCATCTTGTGTTTCTTTGACTTTACTTTTCCCCTTATTATAGTTGAAACCATCTGATTATCTGCCTTCATTTTATGATGATTTTCTTCCCCAGGGTTTGGGGATAATGAAAACTGTAGCATTTTCTTCTACATGTAAACTTCATAAGAAGTAGTCAAAGACAGCTAAATTCATTCATTTCATGTCAAGGTCAATTTGCTTACCATGGCACCTGCAGTCTGTAGGATGTTACAGGACTAATGCAAAACAAGTAAGAACAGTACAGGTTTTTGTGAATATTGATAGAGAAAATGTGTCAAGGTCATTATCAGCTCTAATGTGATCTATTGAATCCTAAACTTTGTCGTTCCTGCTCTATTGTGTCGTATTTTGCTGTCACAAGATTCATGTCGATGTCGATGTTTGAACTTTTCACTTGATCTTACATTCTGTATATCTGCTGAATTAGTAACGACATTAAAAAATATTAATCACAGTTTTACTTCTCATCTCAACTAGATTCCATTTTCAACTCAAATGCCTGTAGCTTCTTTTCAATACCTTGATTTGTTTATGATGAAACTTGAAAAATCTTCAGTTACAACCGACTGGGGAGAGATGCTGAAGAGGCAGATACGGAGGAGATCATTGATATGGCTGGTAAAGCATCTGTTTCTGATCAACAGAAACAAGTGCAAGAAAATGTCCATTATCAAATTCAACACTTCTGCAAATCTATGGATGAAATTCTTCTTATAAAGAAACCAGATGAGGCATCTGCAGTGTCACCTGGTGCTTCACGTCCAAGTGGCCTAAGCTTTGCTGTTGGAAAAAGTGGTCCGCCGATAAATTCTCCTGGTGAGTTACTTGTGCACATCATCCGCAATTATTTGGGGAATGTTATTGATTCTATTACTTGAATTATGCAAACAATGCTAGTAATTGCTCTTAATTCACTACAATTTGCTCATAATTTTACTGAAAATTTTCTAATGTCAATGAGTAACACAATTTCCTTATAATACAAAGAGTATTTCCACATTGTGTCCAAGTTCAAGTTTTGTTCCATGTGAGGCAATGCACTTGTTGCATAAACAGATCTTACTTCATTAGACATTTGCATACTAAGCTTTTCCAGCTCTGTCTTCATTTCTTATGTACCCACAGAAAGTTATAATAAATGAATCTTCATGGTTCTGCATATTTAAGTAACTTGACTGAATGAGTGTCCCCCTGAATTTTGTATAAAGAAGCACAAGCTGTTAGTTATTCCTAACTTTTACCCTCTTCAATTATGATGACTGATGTTTTTTCAGCACAGTTAAACCTGAGACTGCACCATTGAATCGTGCCGAGGTCTCTCAGAGATTGAAGAATCTGCTTGGCTATACACTTGATCTGAAACCCTCTCTAATAGCTCACAAGGAGGCTGGACAAGGCTTATTTCTAACTGGTGGAGCTGATGTTGGCACTGTGATTGCCTTCTATCCTGGTGTGATATACAGTCCTGCTTATTACCAATATATTCCAGGATACCCACGAGTTGATGCTCAGAACCCATACTTGATCACAAGGTATGATGGAACTGTGATCAATGCGCAGCCTTGGGGCTCTGGGGATGATACCCGTGAAGTTTGGGATGGATTTAAGGTGTCTGAAATCAATTCATATGTGCAAAGCAATGAGAAAGGTGCAGATAGAATTTGGAAAGTGCTCAGTAGGCCTTTGGAAGGGACACAAGTTAATTGCACTACTGATGTCCTGGAGCGGAGAAATCCATTAGCTTTAGCTCATTTTTCCAACCACCCAGCAAAGGTTATGCTTCCAAATGTGATGATTTGTCCTTATGATTTCCCATTAACTGACAATGATATGAGAGCCTACATACCAAATATATCATTTGGAAATCCAGAAGAAGTTAATATGAGGAGATTTGGCAGCTTTTGGTTCAGATCTGGGAGAAAAAATGGGGACTCTGGAATACCTGTTTTAAAGACTCTTGTTTTGGTGGCAACTAGGGAACTTTGTGATGAAGAAGTGCTCCTAAATTACAGGCTAAGCAACTCCAAGAGGAGGCCAGCATGGTATACACCAGTGGATGAGGACGAAGATCGAAGGAGATGGAGCTAAAGCTTGCAGTTTGATTTCAACTTGGCTTTTCTATCAGACTTTCTGTCTGGATACCCATTTTTGTTTTCTGGGGATCTTCCTTACATCCATTTCAACCTTTCAAGAGCTACATCGTTAGTTCAAGATTAAGTTTTGACAATAACAGTTTACTGGATTCATGTAGGATTAAGGTTGAAATTATGTTAGTTCAAGATTATACATGCCTTCGATCACTTGATCAATTCTTGAACCTTTGAGCAACTAAATTGAGAAAAAGTCTCTCCAGCTGGTTAGGCATTTCTTGGTTAATAAGAAGTTGCCACCATTATAATTTTGCCACCCTTTCTGAAAATTTGTTAATTGTTTTTTCTTTTCTTCAAGAATGATAGTTGACTAGATGTTGAACGTTGTGAAAACAGGGAAATTTATGGCAATTGCAATCTTTTCAGGAACGACTACTACATTTTAAAGAATTGTTTTATCAAATGAGGAAGCAAAACCTTTACCCTTTTCTGTAGAATCTAAACCTGAGCAGAGTTGGGGTCGGTGACAGATACAAACTACATTACAGGATAAGCCCCCCCTTATGGAAGTTAATAATGTTTCCTTACAATAGCAAATCTACAAAAGCTTTATTTAACCGTTCACCATTTATTACAGATGCTGAGAGACCAGATAGCACTGTGAACAGATATGTAGCTTAATTAATGTACGTAGTCACTGATTCAAGCTTGAATGTTCAAGCTTGATCTAGTCCATAATTTTGAGATTGTGCAAATAGTGTTTGAATCATTGCTTTTAACTAGAGTTAAATAATTGGTGATGCTCATAAAATTAAGAAATTGTTCAATGAACAGCAGCAAAAGCTCTCAGGAAAGTTGAAAAAGAGTCATTCAAGGTGAGAGTTCCACATCCACACGGGACCCTGATTTATGTTTCACGTTTTTGTGCAATTACATGTGCTTGAGCAAAAATTTTGGCCTTGCTACTAAATTCAAATGGTACAGCATCTACTCCTCAGCAATCAGCCACTCTCTTCTATGCTGCGATACCACCAACAATCTTATAACAACAAATTTTAGCCGGATGAATGATTAGGAAGCCTAGTCTTTTAAGTAGGAAGCGTGGATTAATTTTCCTTGGCCAATATTTGAGTCGTTCAGGAATCAAAGAATCGAGGACCAGCTCTTGATAGAAGTTCCTTGCCGGCATCTTTTCCCATCTGAACCATATCATCAAGAGCATAGGAACCTTTTCTCGAAGTTTCAAGCACTGAATTGCAGAGACAAGTTGATAGAAGGAAAAAGTCACGATCATTAAAAATCAAGCAAAAAAAAATGATATGTATCAGCTTTTCATCATTGCCTTAAAGATAACCATACCACGGGTTCCATCTGGGGAAGCTACCAATCCTCTAAATAAGCAATCTCCGTCCTTGTCCTTGCAAGCATATCCAGCAATTGGGGTCCGGCAAGACCCATCAAGGGTCTCCAAAAAGGCCCTCTCACATACAACAGCTAGTCTTGTTTCATCATGATTTAATGACGACAAGTAATTTGCCTGCAAGAGTTGATCACCGAAATAAATGCTATATTAACATACAAAAAAGAACAAAATTCCCACTGAAATGTAAGATCTGAAAAAGTCCAATGGCACGTAGCCTTATCCGTACTAGGTAGAAAGGCTGTTTCCAAATATTATGTGAACATATGATGACAAAATTTCAGCTACTGATGATTGTAACAAATGACAATCTAGATGTTACATTCTAACTTGCATACTGGAATTGTGGATACACCCAGTGGAAAGATCTATAATCAATTTTCATGTGTATAATCAAATTGCAGAGTTAATTACAGAACAATCTGCTTCTTATTGCAGCACACGATCCCCTTAACCTATACTATGCCCCTCCTAAGCTATGATCCCAGAATTTGTACATTTATCATGCACTTCAAGTCTGAAAATATTTTCTTACAGTGCCAAGAGCCGTAACAGCTTACAACTCCAAACTGAATGAAAAGATTAGCCCATTTGTTCAGATTGACGAATGATGATGTCTTTGTCACGAGTTTCTTAAATGTTGTCACTGGTTATCATTTCTCCTTATACAAGTAGTGTACAACTTTACACCAGCACATGCAAAAAGCCTTAGTTTTCTGTTATCCAATTTACTCTACAAGGAGGTAATTACTAGGTAAAAATTTAACAAAATCAGCTTGAGTTAAACATGCTGGCCTAATTGCATCCTCATTGTACAAAGCGCCAAACTTGCTCCCAATTATAGCTCCATATTACAAGTAAACACAAATCGGAGATTGGTTAGCAAACCCATGGTCTAATTGTAACAGGATATTGCCATTCCCAAGAACCTCAAAGTCGAATATAGCTCTTTTAGAAAGGGGCATGTGAGTCAATAAGATTGCCCAAAAACCTTGACTAAAACAGAATCTCAAGCATCGTGTAACGTCTTAGATATTGACGGTAGCTTGAGGCAATGGCCTTTTCTTCAGTCTGAAGGGAAAGATTAAAGCCATCACATTCTCTTCCCTTAGATTGATGTTTATCAGTTGGATTTGACAAGAAATCCACGACTTCATTCTATCGGATAAACCATGTCAAATGTTTGAACTGTGAGTTAAGGTTGTTCATACTTTGAGGACTTATCACATGTTAAATATGGATATTATATATATTGTCTTTTCACATCGACTATTGCATGCATAAAGAGAATGCAACATACCATTTTGTCATCATCACTTCGACATGCTATTCCAATTGCTCCTTGCGCAACAGCTGGCAGCATGTCATCAATTGAAAGAATTGAAGTCACATTTTCTGTCATATTTAAGCGTTTAAGTCCAGCCAATGCCAATAGTGTTGCATTTACCACTCCTTCATTGAGTTTTCTCAAACGAGTTTGAACATTGCCACGAAAATTGTCTAGCACCTACATGAAGAAATTAAAATGGAACCACAAATAGGAAGACTAATCAAGAACTCTAGAAAATTTTAAGGCATTAATAAACCACTGAGGTCATGTAACAAGATATTATTAAAAGCAAATAACAATTGACAAATGAAAACTGAACTCAAAACTTAAAAAGATTGAGTGAGACCCAAAAATGGTTCAAATAATATTCTGAGACATGCCTTTCACACAAATTGAGGTAAAATCATAAGAAATCACAAATCTACTATAAAAGGAGGTAACATGACTTGAACTCAAGATCTCCCAGTCATCAAGGCTTTAATACCATGAGAAGTAATAATTCAACCCAAAAACTTAAAATGCGAGATGAGAATACAAATGCATTAAATGCCAATCCAATATCAAAAACTGGAAAAGGAAATGCGTTTATATGAAATTACTGACATACTTTCCATCTCAAAAGGATCTCAAGTTGTTTCTTATCAAGCTTCTAGAAAAATGATTTTAAGTACTAAAGCATTCTTACCTTGAGTGATGGATACCTGTGGAGTATCTGGGACTTTCTTCTGAGAGAAGCAGTACCGATGACACTGCCATCAGGAAGCTCTGCTAGAGAAGCTATAGACAAGGAAATAAATGCATCTCTAACATCCTCACGCTGAAGGTTGCAAGGTAGGATTGTCTTCTCTGGTAGATACGTGGGAACATCTTTCATTGAGTGAACTGCAATATCAATTTCACCATTGATTAGAGCCTCGTCTATTTCTTTAGTGAAGAGTCCCTTCCCACCAATGTCAGCTAGAGGCTGAGTCAGTATTTTATCCCCCGTTGTCTTTATTATCACTATCTGAATGGCACCCTCTTCAGCTAACTCAGAATGTGCTGCAATGAGTTTCTCCCGTGTTTCATAAGCCTGAGCAAGTGCTAGTGGGCTGTCATAAATACAGGAAGAGTATAAAAAACAAGAAGTAAATACAGAATTTAAACCAGATGGAGAAAGCATTAAAAAGAAAACAAGCGAGAGAGAAAGAGGGAGGGACGAAACAGATAATAAAAGATACATATTTAGAGTAATGACTGTTAGGAAAAGAACATAAGCCAACCTCATATCTCCCCCAAAATTAGGGCTTTGATACTTAACCGTTAAATAATCCTTCTTATTGGTACTCTGGAATGTAAATGATTATGTCAATAATTGTTCCCATAGAATATGGTCAAGATAAGATCTTAATTATGCAACAAAATGAGTCTTGTCCATGAGCCATACTGCTCAAATTAGTAAAATCCCAGATCAATGGCGTACACAACTCGGCAAAATTTTGCAGAAAAGAATTGGAAGACTAGATCAAGTCACTTCAAGAACCAGGTACAAATAGTTAAAGTGATCAAGTAAATTACTAACTATATGTTGTACAGACGAGAATGTGTAAGAACTACACGAAGAGATACTTCAACCAAATAAAAACAATCATAAATGCCTGTTCACTTCAATCACCGTACGCACTAAAGAGTGAAGAACAATAACACACACACAAAAAAAGGAAGCGCGGTACTTATTTTTTAAACACCTGGGAGAAAAAAGAAGTTAAATCACCTTCCTCGAGTGCCAATTCTGATGAGAGCAACTTTGGCCTCCTGGGTCTGCTGTTCAACAGCAACAGAAGCTCTAGTAACAACACTGACACCTTTGCTCCTCGTACATATTGGAAAAGTTCGTGTCCTGAAATGAGGTGACGAAGAAGAAGAAGAAGAAGACCCAGAACAGGAAAAGGACAGAGACCCGCCATTGCAGGAGATGACAGGACATGAAGGGCTAGTCATAATGAGAACTTGGGTGGTTAAAAGAGAAGACCAAGTCTCCACAAAACCAGTTTAGTGATGTGATGAGAAAGCTTGGCCTAGTAGTCTGTCAAACAGACTCTGATTGGGTTCGTTACATCTCTCTGTGTTCGGATACTGGATAGGATTCGAGATGTGATTCTGGTGGGTTATGTTCTCCTGTTCACAGCTCCAATTCCTTATTGTGCATCTTACTATTGTTACTTGCCACGTAAGCATAACTTTACTCAAATAATTAATAAAAATAATAATTTATTATATATTTATATTACAATTTTTTAAAATTTTAATTCATTCGGCTATCTATTGCTTATAGTAGGGATAACAAGGGGTCGGGCTTTAGGCTGGGCCTCGGGTCCGGTTTTCTGGGAGACCCAATGGAGTAAGGGCAAAACGACACTGTTTTGACAAAAACGACATCGTCCCATTTTACCATATTCTTTCACCTTCTAGACTGTTCCATGTACTTGGTAATTGGTATCGTGTTATATAAGCTGGAAAGCTTTGGTATTGCAAGTGACAAGAACAGAAGACAGACATCATAAGGAGGAGGAGAAGAAAAGGAAGAAGGAGGAGAAGTGACGATGTCGTATCTGCTGCCACACCTTCACTCTGGCTGGGCCGTTGATCAGGCAATTCTGGCGGAGGAACAGCGGGTTGTTATCATCCGTTTCGGTCATGACTGGGACGAAACTTGCATGGAGGTAAAAATTGAGATACCAATTCCATTATCTTTCTCTCTGAGAATATACATGTTAGTGAAGTTTGAGAGGTGATTTTTGAGATTAATCAGTTACTCTTTGTCTCAACATTATTTCTAGGTTGTTGTTCTTATGTACTTGCATGATTTGAGAATTCTGATCTTTTTGAGGAAGGTCTATGTTTAGCAAGTACTTGTACGTAAAGTGAGATGAGGAGACTTAGACTAAGTTAAGTTGATAAAGGTTGGATACTGATGATATGTTTAAACTGATTCTTAAAGGGCACTTGTGCGGTGCATGTTGGAAGTATTCATCCTGGGATTTAGTTAGAGAAAAACTTGGTTAAGTTGTGAGTGAGTTATTAAAGAGCAACTTATCAGTAATTTTATAGGAATTATGAAATTTGGCCAATAGACATAGTGTGTCGCAAATGCAAATGTCTCATGCTGCTTTTGTTTCTGTCAACTATATGAACGGGTTCTGGATTGTGTAAGCGACATCTTCACAGTTCTGGTAGATTTCCTTTGCAGAAAAGGTTTGCTTGGCTTGTTGCAGTAGTCGATGGAGCAAAGCGAGCTTTATTTAGATTTCGTAGTTAGTAAAATGGTTTCTTCACATTATTTTCTGTAAGAACTCCTATAGAAAATATATGTTGACTGATGATCTGTTGTGCTGGTAGCTTGAAACATGGATGGTGCTGGCTGGAGTAGTCTGAGCTAAAGCTTTGGTAATAACTTGCATTCAGCTCTTCATAAGACCACCTCTTTCCATTTCGTCCGCAATTGATCCTTGTTCGTATTGGAATCTCGTTTCTTTGATCCTCCTAGAACTGTTGGTAATACTGATACAGGAGACTTGTTTGGTGCGGTAACACCTGCACAACTCGATCGACACGTGCTCATTTCATTTCTTGTCTTAGGTGGAATAGTATGTCTATAGGAACTTAGTAATATTATCATTCTGGCTTCTTCACTGTTCGATGTTATATGGTTATGACTAGTTACTTTCTTTGTTAATTAGCTCCTTTTAAGATTAGAAGTTCTCCTGTCTGACAGTAATCCATCACTTTTCCTTCAGATGGATGAAGTACTGGCTTCAGTTGCGGAGGCAATAAAGAGCTTTGCGGTTATATATCTTGTGGATATAACAGAAGTCCCGGATTTTAACACAATGTATGAATTGTATGACGCATGCACGGTCATGTTCTTCTTTAGGAATAAGCACATTATGATTGATCTTGGTACGGGAAACAATAACAAGATCAACTGGGCTCTCAAGAACAAGCAGGAATTCATCGACATTGTTGAAACTGTGTACCGAGGTGCCAGGAAGGGTCGAGGTCTGGTTATTTCTCCAAAAGATTACTCCACCAAGTACCGCTACTAAATATGTTATCTACATGTTTCATTCTTACCTTAATGAGTTTAGTGTTTACTAAAAAAATTTATCCGTTGAACTCTTATGAGCCGGAAAGTGCTTAAAGTGGATACTGGTTTAACAGCACGTGCATGACTGTACCATATGTTGGACTTTGTATAAAATTCCTCCATAGTGTAGCATCGTTGGAATTCTTGCATGGTAGCTTTCTTAATAATACTAGTTTCATAAATGTCATGCTCTACTTGATATTTGTGAGACTCATTATTTAAAATTAAAAAAATAATTAGAAAAGTATTGAATACTACTTAATTGGTCACCCAAGCTAGTTTACTTTCAAGAAAAGACTAAACAAGGATGGTTAAACAAAACCAAATAGGAGACCCAGTATGTGAAGAAGAAGAGGAGATTTTATGAGAGTAGGGGCCTTCAATCTCTGTTGTCCGTTGCCATTTTCCTTTGAACTTTCGTCGGCCTGCTTGCATTTTCGTTCTAAAGGCCTGCCACAAAGATTTGGATTTCCTACATAACTAGAGCCATGAAACTTGGCAAATCCAGCTACCCTTGGTGGTAATGGACCTGAAAGGTTGTTGAAAGAAACGTTAAATACTCTCATGGAATAGAGAGTGGTCAGATTCGAAGGCACTGCACCGAATAGCTTGTTATGGGAAAGATCCAGCGACTCAACCCGAGTCAAATCTCCAAAAGATGCAGGAATTTGACCGGTGAGAAGGTTATGTGACATGTTTAGATGATTTAGCCCTATGAGCCGGGTGACTTGGACTGGAATTGTTCCTGTCAACATGTTGCAAGAAACGTCGATGGCTTTTGAACTAATTATTTGAGAATCATAAAGAACAGTGCCGCCAACGACGCGGCCAGACGAATCATCGCGAAAGACGAGTAACTTAGGCTCGTCATAGAGCTCACTCCAAGGGTAAACTTCGTTGTTATGCGATTCCGAAGTGAGCGAAATAATATTGTCAAGGCATGGGGGAAGCTCACCTGAGAGGTTGTTGTTGGAAAGATCCAGAATGTGTAAGTCTTCCATTAGGCAGATTTGAAGGGGAATCTGCCCTTGGAAACGGTTCCCACGTAGGCTCAGCACTTTTAATTTGGGGGCAGAAGGTGATGAAATCTCACCTGACAAGTTGTTTTCTCCGAGGGATAGCCATTTCAAGCTAGCCAAGCAAGAATTCCTTGACATTGCTTCACCATGCAGCCTGTTTTCGGACAAGTCCAGAATTTCTAATCCACTCATATTACTACGGGTTATGGTATGTGGTATCTCTCCACTCAACTTGTTAACGGAAAAGTCCATATACCGAAGTTGCTTCATTTCACCCAACGATTCAGGTATGTTGCCCGTTAATATATTCCGAGAAACATCTAATATCAACAACCGTGCAAAGGTTGAGTGGATGTTTTTAGGAAGCGATTGAAGTGCATTGTCAGACATGTTTAGTACAGACAGTGATGAGCTCATGTTTCTTCGACTACTGGGGAATGACGATGTGAATCTGTTGCCGCCCAAATACAAAGCCGTTGACACATTGTAAAACAGCCAATAAGGGATGCTCCCAATAAGTGAATTGCCAGATAAATCCAGGGACTGCAAGTTGTATTGTGTGGATAGGAAGCTAGGGAGAGTACTGCCACTTCTATCATTAAGGTCACATTCTGCGAGTTTAAGTGTATCCAAGCTAAAAGATGGCAACCAAGCGGTGGACTCAGTTTCAATCGCTGAAAAGGGAAAATGTGAGATATCAAGGTATCTAAGTTTGGTAAGATTGGCAAAGACTGACAAGTGGATGACGCCTTCGAACCGGTTATTGGAGATGTCAAAGTGTTTGATATTTGTTAGGTTTTTAAACAACAACGAGGGAAAGCTTCCATAAAAATTGTTGTCAGAAAGAGCTAAATATCCGAGAGAATTCATCTTACCGAAGCATGCATCAATATTTCCTTCCAACTTGTTGTGAGAAAGAATAAGCTTGGTAAAGGAGGTACTTCTGCATATACAACTTGGGACTTGTCCTTCAAAACGATTTCTCCCGAGATCTAACACTTGTAATGCAGACATATTTCGCCAGCAGAGATGAGAATCATCTGAAATGGAGTTGTCACCAACAGCCAAAATCTTCACGTGTTTGAGATTGTTTAGTGCTGCAAAGTTTTGTTTGCCAGTCACAACTTAGAATTGTAACCATAGAAGGATGGCAAAGAAAAAAGGGAATCAATTGTTTACCATCTGGTGACATGAATCCGCGAATATTATTCCCTCTTAGATGAAGTTCTTGCAAGCTTTTAAACTTAGCAAAGAAGGTAGCATCTGGATACCATAAAT
>JAOTBA010000003.1:5891336-5920455 GCA_025629845.1 Erythroxylum squamatum | reverse complement strand
GTATCGTCGAACCTTCTTGATGGCCCATTGCCATCAAATATTAACGTCTTTCTTCCAAAGTTGCAACGATTTAATGCGTCTTCACGCCAACTTACTGGTTCAATTCCTCCATCATTAGGAGGACTACAAAATCTACAGCACTTGGACTTGTCTGACAACAGATTTTCTAGAGTTACTCCAAATAATCTCACAAAAGATTCCCCATTGAGGTACTTAAACCTCGCAAACAATGGCTTGATTGCTGATCTGCTCCCTAGAGACTGTACTAAATCAAGTGGCTGAACTATCGGTTATAGTTGTAACTATTTCCTTATTTTCTGCAATAATTGTAACTTTCATTCACTTGTTTTTAATCAAGTGAACAAACCAAAGTATGCTCTTATCTTTCATTTTGAAATATCTTTTGTGTTATCTAAGCCCAATGACTACTACGGATTGAAAGATAAAGTAAATTGTATACGTATATTGCCAAGACTGGTTGAAGATAAAAGTTATTGACAGAATCATCTCCCGAATGGTCGCAGGGGAGTGGAGTATTTACATTTTTAGTTCGGTCAGGATCAACTGCAGTCAGGCTATTTTGTGAGAGGAGGAGCCACAGAAAACTCAGCTTTCCGGGATCAAGAAACCATAAAACAATGCCTAAGAATAGCCTCTTAACACCCCAAAGTAAAATTTTTCAGGGACTAGATCCCTGAATAATCTACTTAAGTACATTATATTCAAGTACTAAAGTAT
Organism: Erythroxylum squamatum; assembly: GCA_025629845.1. Taxonomy (NCBI): domain Eukaryota; kingdom Viridiplantae; phylum Streptophyta; class Magnoliopsida; order Malpighiales; family Erythroxylaceae; genus Erythroxylum; species Erythroxylum squamatum. The sequence continues at coordinate 5,919,717 of JAOTBA010000003.1, read as the reverse complement.
TTCATGGATAGTATGAGTGCCGGTAAAATAGTTCATCCTGCAATATTATTCTTCTTAAAGACAAGATGCTACAATTATCCTAATATTTTCATTGCATTTCATTACAGTTTATACTGCATGTTTTGTTTGTGAAGCCCTGTGTGATTCTTATTGCATTTTTACACTACATAGTACAATATTCTACATATAGATACAACTTCATCAAGTATAACTTAGTGCAGGTATTGCTGTTCTCTGTTTTAATGCACTATGACCTATTTCGTATGCTTTCAACTATTCCAGTCGCTGCCGCCCCAATTAGATACCATGTAATCCATGCCAATGTTATGTGTAACCAAAAGCTGTTAACGATCTGCAATGCCAAAGAGCCACCAATATGCTCATCCAATCCATCAATGGCCCTTTCTCCTACTTGTAAATAAACCACACTTGCTGCTATCGTTGCAGTCAACAGAGGGATTCTCCACATTATGGGGTTCATGGGAACTTTTCCTTCAAGTTTATAATCTCTGTCATTCTTGCCTCTCTGCTCTTTAGTTTGTGAAACCTCTGAAGTAACTCTAGTGCCAGAGCTAAGGCTTGAGCCAGGTAGAGCTTGAGTTGATGGTATCCAATACTCATCATGATACATATAACTAACAGGGCTCCTAGAGATGGATCTTCCATTCTCTCTTGCATGTTTTCTTGCTGCAGCAGCCTCCCGGAGCTTGTTAATGTCTGGTTCAGATGAATTTTTAGTTGTCTGCATTAAGCTTTGGCGAGATCCTGATGTAGATGGTCCGACTTTTGGTGATTGCCAGTACAACCAATTTGAGATTGACCTGATGGCCTGAATAGCTGATATTCTTGCCTCTCTTTGGAGGTCTGTTTCCTGAAATATTCCAGAAATGCTCCTGATCACTTGTACTACTTAATGAGACCTACAAAGTCATTCTAGAGGAAATCTGAACACAATATGACAGATCTTTTTGGTTAATGATCAAATATGAATTACTCCCATAACTTGCTAAGCAACTTTTCTCATTGGCAATGTGCTGGTGAGAAAGTTTACTTAGACTTTAGAATCTGCAATCATACGTTATTTAAACACATAAGTTAGCTATTAGTATTCCTATTAACACTTACAGTAGTTTTGTGCGAATTGATTTTTTCTCAGGAACCAGGGTACTAATAACCCTCATACAGAAACATAGACTATTACCATGTAATGATAATGCTAGTAAAAGTCTTCATTGCTTGCAATAGACTATTATCATATTAAAACTTCGAAGGCTTCAGTGATTGGAAATGGTCCCTGGAAAGTTTTTGAGATTACCTGTGAGTTCTGACTACTGGCTTTATTCTTGGCAACAGTGACTCTGGTCTGGAATTTCTTTGCATCAACAAATATATTTGAGACACGTGTACCAACAGAATTGCTTGCACCAACTCGTACATTCCCTCGTGGCTGTTTCGACATAAGAAACTCCAGTGCTGCTAAGTCAGATCTTTCCACTATCCTAGTTTGATGAAGAGAATCATTTGAGGACACTAATATTGAATCAGTAAACAGAAAGAAACAAATAAATGATACTGAAGGGTGGCCTAAGGTTTGCCTCTGAGTAAGAGCTTTTCTTTATCTGTTTGAATGTCCTGCCTTAAGCTTTACTGCTAAGCAAAATGCGGTTAAATCTTTCTTATTTTTTGTTTCTAGTAGTCATCCAGTGTCTAATTTATATGGTTTCTGAAGCTTTAATCGCCTGTTTAAGTACAAGGTTCTCTTTTAAATAATCTTCTACTCCTTTACCTCCTGAAAAACATTCTTCCAGAGCAAGAATCATAAAGCCATACAGCAACAAAAACCAGATATGATCTTCCATCGTTCCTGTTAAATAGAAGTCCTACCTCTTCTGATACTTAAATGAGCTTCTAAGATGATATACTATGTAGCTGTATATGTTTTTTTTGCAGAATTTTGTTCTAAATCCATATCAAAGAGCAAACTCAAGGTCCTATCCTCTCCTGAAATGACACTCAAATTTTAGTTGTTTGAAAAAAAAATTGCCATCTGAGCAAGCTCAGAAGGAAGTTCCTTAAACAGATCAATCCATGTCTTCTGTATGATCACTAACGGGTGGATGCAGCGCTACTAAAACAAAATTGAAAGCATGTAAGGTGTCTTTTTGGTGATATTTTGTCAAATACTTCTCCAGAGCTTTGTCAAAACTTGGATGCTAATCAACTGCAAACGAACATTAAGTCGAGAAAAATGTAATCCTTACGAGATGCAATCGACAGGACATGTTTCGATGGCTGCTTGGATTTTGTGCTCAGGATCAGCCCACTGTGCAACAACCCTTGCTCTTCCATAGACCGATTCAATGGCAAACGTCTTCTCTGCAAACAAGGCACATTTTAAGCAGCCAACACACTTCACTTCATCAACAAAGACTGCCCGCTGTTCACTTTCCGAGCCAAACCAAAGAGAATATAATGGTTTTCCAGTATATCCACGGAGTTCTTCAAACTTTGCTTGTTCCTGTACCACATTACTGTTACAACTAAACCGCAGACAACTTAATTTGTACTTCTCAAAGAATTAACAATAAGAGAAGCTTATATGGGAGAATTGCTCTGAGGATGGAGAATTGGCTACTATTTGTTGTATGGTTAAAGATCGGAACTTGATCCCATGTAACTAAAACAACTGTTCTAATGAGTGCAAGGCCACTCAAAATAGTTGACAAGTTCAACTACTCTTCTTTTTTTTTTTTTGGTATAATCTAGTTTTAATCAACAAATTGCCACTGCTGTAAGATGAAGAAAAGATTATATTTCTCATTCTGCAAAAGGGTATTGATAGCCAGCGAAAACAAGCACATATGCAATGAAAAAACACAAGTTCAACTACTTTTCTTTTTGTTGGTATAATCAAGTTTTAATCAACAAATTTCCACTGCTTGAAGATGCAGAAAAGATTATAACTCTCATCCCGCAAAAGGGTATTGATAACAAGAAAAAACAAACACACATGCAATGTAAAAACATAAACAAGGACCTTATCATAAGCCAAACGGGAAGTGGGATCAGAGAGAACTGCGTAAGCTTCATTAAGAATGATAGCCATGTCATGTCCAGTCGGTCCTGCAATGTCTGGATGACAACGTTTTTGCAGGGTTCGGTAAGCGGTTTTTATCTTGGACTGACTTGAAGAGCTCTCAATGCCCAGAAGATCATAAAGGTCGAAATCTGTGACTGGAGAAGAAGATGAAGAAGCAGCCTTGCAACTGAAAGAACGGTCACACGGTTTCCTAGAAGTACTTGAAGGGTAGAAGCTTAACAGATTTGGCGTTCTGAAGAAGCTTTTAGCTACAACTGAAGTAATTGGAAGACATGCAGTCGTAGTTGCAGGCATGTTTTCCAGTTCTCTGAGGAAGAATATCAAGATCTTTCTTTGAGATCTCTGACTAATGAGATAGCCTTTGTTTGCTACTGCCAAGATATTTCGAATTTAAAGTGGCGTATTTCACTTGCAAAAGTAGGCTTACCCACTTCTGAGTGGTCCAATTTGGACCCAGTAAAAAAGATCTAAAATTTATTTAAACTTTAAAATAAAAATTCCCAATTAAGCCAAGGTTTAAAAGAAATTTCCATCCATGAGATTGTATAACATAATTTTCTAACTTACCCTCATTCTTGTAAACAATTTAGTAGTTTGTATTGGTTTATAGCAATACTAAACTTCATTCTAAACTCAGAGCCACTCAAGACCTTTTCTGCACATAGATATAATCTCCTTTTTCTGGAGTCCCAGAACAAATGTAAAGGTTTCTTAGCTAAAGTTGTCAAATTTAGTATAATTGCTTAACTATTACATAAAATGTGGCCACAAGAAGCTGTTTTTGGTCTCAAGAGTTCTTTTAATGGAACTTTAAAGCTAGAACACTTGAATACTATCAGAAGCGGTGGTATCTCAACCTGCTACTTCATCGAAGTGCTCCAACGTTTGGAGAACACTTGGTACTATCAGAAGCTAATCAGAAGGCGATGGCAAGTGGTGGTTGCTCAACCTGCTACTTCATCAAAGTGCTCCAACGTTCGGAATTTCTAGCTTTTCTCCATTACCTTGAGTTCTTCTTCAAGCTCCCTGCCAGTTTTCCGGAAGTTTCCATTGAAGAAGCATCCTCAGGAACCACCGATACAAAAGCATTTGGTGAAGGGAACTCGTAATATAACAGGTCAGTGATTTTCCAATCTCCTACCCCCACCATTTACTACATATTGCCTTCGTCAAGACACAAAGGCAAGGATCTGTCGTCTAATTCTTGTGTTGAAAGATAGAAACTTAAATACCTAAAACACACACATCAGTAAGAAAAATGAGAAAGATGAAAGAAGCAAGCACAATAAGCCCAACTTTCTCAACAAAAACACAAGTTGCTCGCATGAGGTACTACATTGTCAGCTGGCGTTAGAACTTTCAATCAGCTTGTCTTACTCCTCAAATCGTCTATTTCTCCTTACTGACTGAGGCCTCTTCACGAGATCTACAAGAAAATCAGGTGAATAAATGGACAACAATCAAAGCAAAAGCACAACTGGTGCAAAATCCATACACATGCATTCTCAAATATAAAAATAGTATGGCACTATATAACAAGTAAGATGAACAAAATTCTAGGTTCATATAGCCAACGCAATGATGTCATTTGTATTCCTATTCACGCATGCTAGGAAGGAGTCCATTTGAAGTTTAGAATAAATTTTCTTTCTATAACAAAAGCTTTTAAGTACTACTGCTTGGTTTCCATGGGGACACACAAGCTTCCAATAATGTTGAACTGGATTATGGAGACAAGCCGCTACAGATTACAGGCACTCCGACATCACATTCACATTGATTATGGATGAAAACAACCACAACTGAAAAAGTTTCCCAATCATGGATATTATTTTTGTACAAGTGAATGGAAGGATGTGGAAGAATTAACAGTATATCATATTGTACTTGAATTAAATCATAGAACAATGATAAACTGCATCTATGTTCCTAGCACAAAAAATATGCACGTACTATAATGTTCTTAGCACAAAAAATAGCTTGGGAACAAAACTTAGAAGGAATACTTGAATTAGTCTACAAGAATAGGAACTACTGACCAAAATATAGTTGTTTAGAAAATGAACTATTAAAAGTTAAATTTGATCTGCCTACCTTTTAGCTGGTCTTTTTCTTTCTTCAATACCAATGCATGCCTTTAGCTGCTCAATGCTCAAGTCAGCCGCTGAATTGCGTTTCAATAAATTGCAACCATCCAGAAAGGAACCGTTGGCTAAGCCCGGGACATGGGACAAATCTTCTACCTTTCCTTTAAAATATTCCATTAAAACAAGGCCTGCTCTAGGCATCGTGCAAAGAGATAGTCAATACTATTGAATACTTATTTAAAGGAAAAAAAAACAAATCATAAATAATGACAAATAGAAGATATATCCTTAGATGCTACCAATTTCCACATAATCTAGGGACAGTAAAGGAAAATCAAACTGGTCTTTCCATCAATTAACATACAGTTTCGTTTATCTTTTTCACTATTCTCAACATTTGGGAGAAACAAAGATGAAATTGTCCATGTCCCATATGAACTGGAAATACTCAAATGGAAGAGTAATATATTCATAATTAACTACAAACATCAATCTACAATAGCAAGAACTAAGTAATCTGACCCTAACATAGATAAAGAGAGCTCCAAAAGATCAGATAGCAGCAAGAATCACAAACTGTTTCAAACATAGATCCTTAGATAAAGTGTGAAAGCTCAACACAAAAAGATAAGCTAAAATGAACGTTCAAAATTCCTCTTTCCCTTTCAATTTTTAACATCGCCCACTTGCTATGCCTCAGAAAAGAAAAGTAAAATTACAATTACAATTAACATACGCCAGCAGAGCACATAAACTATTGATGAAACAAGAGTGTTACATCATAAATATTGGTGACAAACTGCCAATATATCACATGTTAGGTTCTACAACATTAACAGCTCAAAGGAAAAGAAATTACTTAAACTATAAGAAACCACCTCAAATATAGTTTTTATGTCGTTATAGTCAATTAAATATGAAGATGGGAAGTAAAGCGTAAAACATACAAAGAGCTCGAAGAATCTTCAAATCAAATCTTTTGGCTAATTCTTCATGACCAATTACTTTTGCTCGCTTAAGAACCATCTGTTTCAAGCTAACAAGCAGATCCTGCAACAAACTTCAGTTCTAAGCAATCGAGGAAATCAGGAAGTAAATACATGCTGATTGGGGTAGTTGTATGATTAGTATGAGTTTCAGAGTTCAGAGTTCCCATTACCACAGAATATGGAAGAATAAAAATACTTTCTAACTAGCCCTCTCTTCAACTAAACAGAATAAGAATGCTAAATTTTCCATCTATTCCTTTCTCCAATCTTAGAACAACTGGAAATAAACATAAGGAAAGAGATACCTACAAGCTCAGATTCAGACAGCGAACAAAGCCAATTAACATCTTCAAGGCTGTTATCAGCCAAAACCTCGTCTAGTTCAGCCATGAAAATCAAAGGCTCCAAATATTCTCTGAAAAGCAAAACAGCATTTGCTCAAAAAAAGGAAGAGGTAAGAAAATCAAAACACGCCTATTGAGAATTGTAGAAGCTCTACACCAGCTGTGATAAACGGAGTCAGAGATGAACCTGTTCCAATTTTCTTTTTGCAATCTTATACTTCTTCTAGACTTGCTCTCTTTTGAAGCAAAAAAGGAAGAAAGAAGAAAGAATCACAAGTCTCGGTGAATCGTGAGTTTTTCACAATAATAACCTCATTAAAGTTGAAACCAAAAACTTTCTCTCCACAATTCAGTCACTAAAAACTAACAACAACCTGAAGAAAAGCACAAAACAATGCAATACACAAAAACTGCCAGCTTCAAAGTAAAGTTTCGTTTTGCTATTAACACTTAATATAATCAGATACTAATGTTTTGTTTGTACTGCAAAAAATTTTAAACGTCAACCTCTTTTGGTCACTCTAGCAGAGCAATTCGTTTTGAGAAGCTTGAAGCGCCACAGACGTCGCCAGTCGATGAAAAACACGACGACCGGAGAGATAGAGAGAAACAGAGAGGAGTAGGGCTTGTTTGGTTTTTGTTTTCCCAATAGAAGAAAACAGAAAGCGGAAGGAAGACCTAATAATTAATGTGAAACCAAACGGCATTGTCTTAAGGCTTGCGTAAGTCAAATTGTTTAAACCTTAAATTGAAATGCAAAAAGAGAAGTAAAAGTCAGCGTTCGATCTAACCTGGGCTGAGAAGGGAGATCGACCCACCACGACTTAACAGGTACAGCTACCGCGACTACTCCAAGCTAAAGTTCAAGCCTAGCAAAGTAGAACTATGATCAGATGGTTCATAGAAGAAATAGTCGCATGATTCAAATAAGAGATTTTCATACCTTGGTAACGCAAACTGCGGGGAGAAGAAGATCGCCCATCGCCCTCTATGTTTAGCTCGAATTGGCAAACTTTTGGAGACCCTTCTCTCGTCCGGTGTGGGTCTTTATTCTTTTACCCGTTTACAAAACGTCACCGTGTTTTAGATTATCTCTTGCTAACTGCAACGTAGTCGCTTCATTGTATAAGTTGGGCAGATGCGGCACTCACGTGTTGTCGTTTTTATGGTGCTTGTTGTTGTAACTCTTGTTAAATCAATATATTTTTATTTTTTATTTTTTATTTGAAAGGAAGGATTCACGGGTCGACCCGAGTAGGGGTCAAAATGACCCGACACAGACACGAAACAAAGCTGCTCCGCCTTTCGTGTTCCTAGAGAGATCGAAAAATGGCGAGACAATCCGGTAGACTCACAGCTTCTATATCTTCCAAGATTCGCTCCCACCAACCCCAAATATCGCCTCACACTCCCTCTTCGTTTTCTTCTTCTTTTTTTTGTCGTAGGTTTGAGGAGAAAATTAACCTCAAAAGTTAGCTTAAAGCGTGGGAGAATAAACCTCACACCAGTTTCTTTTATTACCGATATTGGACAATTAGATTATAACATTCGTCCCTTCATAAGGACCAACGATCACGTTGGTCACAACCATCACTCCGTGAGCCACCACTCCAAGACCGACTATGATATTAATTGTCGTAGGTTTTATAAGAGAACCAACCGCAAAAGCTAGCTTGAAAGATGAGAGGCCTCGTAAACCTATAAACCCTACGCCGATTTCTTTTATTACTGGGACAATTAGATCGTAACATTTTTACAATCCCGGCCGTTCCCCGGAACTCCCCCTCCCCCGGCGGTTTCGTTGACAAGAACACGAGTGTCATTTGCCAAGGTATTACTGGCAAGAATGGCACCTTCCACACCGAACAAGCCATTGAATATGGCACCAAGATAGTATCTTTTATGCTTACCTGTGATCTTGTGTTCAGCTTCGAATTTTGCTGCTTCTTTCAAGGTCTTTTGTAACATTCCTGTTCTGAGTAGTCTGTGTGATTGTGAACTGTTAGCTGTTGATTTTTTTCCTCATTGTTGTTCGTTTACTGTTGTTGCTGGCTACCTTGAGGCGTAATTTAGGTTACAACATGGCATATAGTTTCGAACAGATAATGTGATTGTAACAAGCATAGCTGGAGCTGGTGCTGGTGCTGGTGCTGATCTGTATTTATTTACTTGTTTAGTTCTTTATATGGTGATCTCATAAATAAAAACATATTGAATTCTGGTTTGAGCTGTCTAGCTGCAGAATTTACTAGTTGATTGTGACAATGGAGGAAATCGCAGATTAGTTTTTCAACGGTGCTTTATGATCTCAGTTGATAACTCTTTTGGTAGTTTTTCAATTATTATAAGCGCCCAGATTGTTTGTTGGGGCATGTAGTTAAAGTCGCTTAACCTGTGTCCATTTGTAACCAACAGAAGATGATCCGAATATAGTGAAAGAGGGGATATTTTCCCTTCCAGTTTCTCAGATGTGTAAACAAAGAGGTGTTTGCTGATTTGTGTTGATTTTATTGGGTTGAAGACTACTTACAAATTGTTTTGTTGCCCTCTTCTTCCAACCTGCAGCTATACTCTTCTTCTCTATCCATTTTTCTTCACACTCTTTCTTAACAATGTTTCAGCTCTAACATTGCCGTACATTTTCTGTTTCATCTTATAGGTTGGTGGAGTGACACCCAAGAAGGGTGGCACATTGCACCTTGGACTTCCTGTTTTCAATACAGTGGCAGAAGCCGAAGCTGAAACAAAAGCTAATGCATCAGTGATCTATGTTCCTCCTCCTTTTGCTACTAGAGCTATTATGGAGGCAGTTGAAGCTGAATTGGATCTGGTGGTGTGCATCACAGAAGGAATTCCTCAGCATGACATGGTAATGATATTATTAATTCAGTAATCACTTAGAAAGAAACATAAGTAGTTCATTATATTCGCTTTTTCTTTTGCCAATTTATTTACACTTTTCAAATCTATTAAAGCTTTTTATTTCTCCTTTCTTGTTTTCTTTTTTTTTTCCTGTTTTTATTTGCAGGGGAATCGTTGCATATTTCAGTTATATGCCATTGGCTTTTCTAATTTGAAGTCAGCAAGGGAAAGGAAAGTCTTACGATTTATACTGGACTTTGTAAACTGCTTACATATGTAAACTTTTTCTTATCCAGTGTTGGAAAAAATGGTGCATTACAGTCCCAGGTTTCAATTATAATGGCTGTTTCTGTCGTGATCTTTCTAACTTCATTACATCTGGAAATAGTTTGCTTGTCAAGTTTGCATATTTTGTGCATTTGGAAATGCATTGGCTGTAGACAACTGCTGTAGCTGGAGTTGTTCTTTTGATACATAAATAGTCCCATTGAAAGTTCAATAAATGGATGTTTCAGGTTCGTGTGAAAGCTGCTCCTAATTGCCCTGGTATTATCAAACCAGGGGAATACAAGATTGGAATTATGCCTGGGTATATACACAATCCAGGACGTGTGGGAATTGTTTCTCGTTCTGGCACATTGACTTATGAGACTGTGAGTTCATAAATTGCATACTATTGCCTATGTTACATCCACTTTTGACCTCCCTTTCCATCATAGCCATTGTCAATGAAAACTTTTCTTATATACCTTTGTACCTCTGAATAGGTGCTTTATCCATGCATGAGTTCTTGCATTACACTCTTCTTTGGCTATCAATTTCATTCTATGTCACTATTTTGCAATTAATAATGCAGTTTTAGGCATGATGATGCTAATAACTTGGTTCTTGTCAGTGCAATTTTGTATTTACTCCTGTTTTCCATATCATTGCATTACTGACAAAATTTCTTTGAATTTCATCCACAAAAAAAGTTATGGATTACTAGCTATATTCTCTTACATGTAGGCATGTTTTTGGTCTACTTGAGAGCTCTGAAGTAAACAAAATTTTCAAGAAATTTATCATTTAATAGCATATTTGTCCCTTTGCCTGCCTATGTGAAGCCCTCCCTCCCCCTAATTTTTCCTTGAATCATAGAGATTTTGCTTTTTGATTTTGTTGAGCCATTGCTGTACTGATGAAGTTCTTTGTGCATTTATTTATTTCACCATAACCTGTCTAAGATTGTTGGGAACTGCTATTTGACCTTATCTTCCTGCAAATCTTTTTGTACATTTAAGCTTTATTAACTGCCCTTAAGGTGATGTTGAAAATCTGCAATTATTTAAAATATTCATTTTAATTTTTTTTAGGTTTTCCAAACAACAGCAGTTGTTCCAGGGCAATCTACTTGTGTAGGTATGGGTGGTGATCCATTCAATGGAACAAACTTTGTTGATTGCATCACCAAGTTTCTTGCAGATCCCCAGACAGAAGGTAAGCTAGGGATGTTTTGAAGTTTTGTGATCAATGTTGCAAAAGCCATAGTTTAGCATAGGGTCTCCAATATGTGTTATGTGCTATGTTCAGAAATGTACATTGAAGGCTTATCTATGTTTATTTCAATGACATTGTTATAATAATTCCTTTAGTATCTACAAAAGCCTCGGCGTTGTTTGTGAAATATTGGAAATCTGCATTTAAGGTTCTGTTGTGGCTCCCAGTGCCTTGTATAAGTCTTCATTATGTTCATATTAAGACTATTTATTGGTTTTTTCAGCTTGTTAATTTGCAATTACTGGATGCATTTCCATAGTTTTGTGATTATAGAATGCATTTTTATGTTTTGTGTTCTTGTAGTTTGTCAATAGAGTTTATGCTCATTACCTGAACCAAAGAATTCTGTAGTCACAGTGATCAAAGAGCAAAAAATTGCCTGAACTGTCGAAGGGATGCTATTGACGTCAATCTCTCCAATGGTTAACTGAATTCTTTCTTGATTTTCTTCCATTTCTTGCTTTATTCCCCTTCAGGCTATTTAATTGAAAGTCTTTGATTGTACATAAAGGATAGTCTAACCCTAAAGCAGGGACAGGCAGAGCTTTAATCCGGTTAAGAATTGAATTGTATGTATCGTTCTCATTGGTGAGATAGGAGGTACTGCAGAGGAGGACGTTGCGGCTTTAATTAAGGTATGCAATTCATGGTTAAATGACAATTCTGGACAGTAATTATGATAATAAAATCTGTGGAAGGAACTCAGCTAGTTAAGCTCAATCAAAAGAAGGGAAGTGAACGAAGTTTCGAAAAGTTATTTAACTGTTCAATTTTAATAATTTATTTCTCTAATTGCATGGCTACATTAATGTTGTAAGCGCTACATTGTAGAATAACAACACTTTTGTAAAAGAATATTTGTTTTATGTGTTGAATGAAATTGCCATGGCTTTAAAGTTTTCGAGGTTGGCATGCAGTTACTTCATTTTCAAAGAGCCCCTCTATATATGGTATTTGCAACTTGGACAGGAAAATGGAACTGACAAGCCTGTTGTTGCATTCATTGCTGGACTTATGGCACTCTATAATTTTATTTTAAGTTGCTTATCATATCCCATGTTCCAGAATTGCATGTTATTTTAGACCCGTAGTTCCAAACATTGTGTAGCTTTCTGAGCATTTGCAAAAGGGGAACTGCATTTAAGTGTTTCAAGCGCTACATGTTAAAGTTTCCTTTTCTCCCTTTTGAATCATGGAACAAATATGGATCAACTACCATTGTCTATATGCAGCTATTGTATCTGGGGGGAAGGGTACAGCCCAGGACAAAATCAAGACTCAAGAGAAGCTAGTGTGATGGTGGTTGAATCTCCTCCAAAAGTAGCAGATTATGTTGTTGTAACATAAACAATTCACAAATTGAGTAGGCATTATAAAAGTTCTCAGAAAAATACATTTTAATTCATGGAACTAGTTGGTTAGCCATGGTAATTATAGTTTAGTCGGGCTGGTTTGACTCGAAATTAACAGATTCGGGATCGGAACGAAATGACACGGATATTATTTTATATTTTAATTAATATTTTTACTTTGCATTAAGAGAACAATGTTTATAAGGAGATAGAATATTGTTGGAATCCCAAGATAAAGAATGGGTTAAAGGTTGTTGTTGGGTTATAATTAGAGAGAGAAAGAATCAACCTGATTTCATCATGCCCATACTCACCATCATCCAAAATCCATCCTAACAATGCTTGCCTCTTTTTTTTTTCCCTCTATCTTTGGTACGGACGAAATTAATTAATAAATAATATTTTAAATTTTAATATGTATTTATTTTTAATTGCTTATTTTAAATTAAAAAATTCCTAAGTAAGGCTAAGTTGTTGTTGTTTTTCACAAAATTAAATTAGTTGGAACTCATATTTGCGTCTGATTATGATTTTAAATGTGAAACCGTTTGGAAGACTTAGGACCTTTTTATTTGATTACTGTGGGCGTGGTTTCAAGGGGCTCGAGGGGGGAAACAGAGCAAACCCTAATTGAATTTAACAAATCCGGAATTGGCGCCAAAAACACCCTCCAAACTCCAAGATTTGTTCCTAATTCCAAAATCCTAATTCAGTGAGCAGCCAACTGTTTTGAATAGCTTTTCAGGTACTTTTTGAGTTTCTCTGATTCTCTGTACTTCCAACCAAGTCTTCAACATCTTCAAGTTAGTAGGCTGTTATAGGCTATTTTTGTTTTTTCTTACCTTATATACATATATATATATATGTGTATAAATATAACTGAAACTATTTCTATTTTAAGATTCTTTGATTTCTCACCTACAACCAATCTAAGTGACTCTTCTCTCTCTGTCTCTTTTATCTCTGTAAATCTCTCAAGCTGTAAACTTTCTCTGTTATGGAGCCTTGTCCGAAACCGGAGAATCAAGACTTCGAAACCGTTGACAAACCACCGGAGGTGGTCGCTGAAGGGAACGGCAATAAAGGGTTCGAGCTTGGTGATGTGATGGCTGGAATTTGTGAACATGATGTAACGATGGAGATTTCTGAGCATGGTGTAAAGGTTGAGAGAGTCGAGAATAGTGAGTGTAATCGCCAAGAAGAGAATGAAGAAGAAAAGGGCACTGTTGAAACGGAAGTTTTGAGGAAGCGTCAAAAGAAAGGAAGTTCCTTTAGTGATGAAAACGAGGAACTAGTTGGGGGTGACGGAGTGAAAGGAGGGATAAATGATGGGAACTTGCAAGAAGATTTTGATTGCGTGGAAGAGGATAGTGTGGTTTCTTCTTTGAAAAGGAGTCGGAGAAGTAAAGGGAAAAAGGTGAACTATGCTGAGATTGATGAAGAAGAGGATTACGAGGAGGGTGGGGTTCCAAAGAAGAAGAAAGGTGGTGGTAGGGGAAGGAAGAAAGGTGTGGTCGTAAAAAAGGATTGTTTTGGAACAAGGGAAGGCAATGAGAATGGTAACTTGGAGGAGGAAAGTGGAAAGAATGTAAATAAAAGAAGGAAAAGGAATGGTTGGGCCAAGGAGAATGATGAAGGAGAACTTGATTCAGTGGCGACGAGCACCGAGTCTGGTTATCCACTGAGCAATACACTATCTTCTGAGATAGAAGTTGAAAGGAAAAAGCGAAGCCGCCAGGTTTTGGTTATCTTAAGGACGTTTAGGATTTCATTGCTTTTCTTAAAATATTGTTTGGGTTATTTGGCTTTCCGTCTTTGTGCTTGCAGTACACAGAAGAGGACTGTGAAATGTGCCATCAATGCCAAAGGAATGATAAAGGGAGAGTCGTCAGGTGTCAGAAATGCAAGAGGAGGCGATTCTGCATCTTGTGTTTGAAGTGGTATTCAATGGAATATCATTTATGTTATTTTTTTTAATTGAAGTATTTTTGTTTAATAATTCTAATAACTTTTTTTTCCCCAATTAAACTCGTATATCAGGCATGATCTATGTATTACTGAAAATTTTATACGAATGATCTGCTAGAAAGTTGAAATGAATGTACACTGTCTTTTATGAACGATTTGAGGTTTTATAACTGTAGAGGGCGGATAGGCTCGAAGTTTCTATTAGGCAGGTTGGTTTATGCCTGCTAAGTTATTCTACTGCTACTAGGGTCCTCCTTTCTTAATGTTTTAGGTACCCTAAGATGACGGAGAATGATGTTGCTGATGCTTGTCCAGTTTGCTGTGGGAACTGCAATTGTAAATCTTGCCTGCATATGCATATGCCATCTGAAGCTCGGGATAAAGTTTGTTTTTCACCTTGGAATTTGTGCTATATGGTGTTTCCATTACACGTTCAAGCATGTATTTGATGACCTGCTAATGGCTGCAGCTTTTAGAAAAAGTAAAACTTCAACTCAGTGGTGAACAAATTCAACAGCACTCTATATATTTGCTCAACCTACTACTTCCACGCCTGAAGCAGATAGATGAAGATCAAATGGCAGAAAGAGAGATTGAGGCAAGGATCCAGGGTAATCTTTGATTGTTTCCCAAATGAGATTTGTATAATCGATAAATTAGGAAGATTTCGTACAATTGTTAAATAAAAAGTTTCTATCTCCTTTTATTTATTTATTTGAATGTTTTGAGGATGGTCTATTTATGTTGAATGCTTGGAATGTAAAATCCCTTCAATTGAGAAACATACACTTAATCAATTATTGTAGGTCAAAAAGATGTTTAGTATAGGTTCCTCGAATTCAGATGAAAGTGATAGGTTAGTTTTGTGCGTCATGAGATGGCGCATATTCTGAAGATGCAGCCTCAGCTCGAGAATCTGCACTGAACGCCATTCACATCGTTAGAGCAAAATCTGAAGTATCAATCAAACCTATCTACCAAACCAGTACCTGCCTAATAGTTTATATGTTTTCGAGGAACTGTGTTATTGAGCACCCAATTACATTTATATGTTTAATTTTGATTTTACATTTCTTTCCACATAATAAGTGGCCCAGTGTATCTGCTCAAGTTATTATTTGGGAATTCAAATGTTAGTTTTCCTTTACATCAAATGCTGACTATTGTTTTGGGCAGGGGTACCTCTTGCGGAATTGAATGTAAAATTTTCTGATTGTCCTGTGAATGAGCGCATGTTCTGGTAAGACCTTCTTCAGGTTAGGAAACATTTTGGAGATTTTTCATTGCTTTAAGTAAGATTCATTGTTGAAAAATTTTCCTTTATTATTTTCTTTTACTCGGGGACACAGTGACAACTGCAAAACTTCTATATCTGATTATCATAGAAGCTGTCCGAGGTGTTTTTGTGATCTCTGTCTTACTTGTTGCCAAGAGATCCGCAATGGATGCCTACAAGGTGGTGGGGATGATGTTGTTATGGAGTATTTTAATCCAGGGCCTGATCATTTGCATGGTGGAGATCTGAAACCACCGGAACCATCTGCTGTAGTAACTGAGACTCCTTGTGAGGATCCTTCTGATACAAAAACTAGGTGGCAAGCAAATGAAGACAAAAGCATCAGTTGCTCATGTGGGGGTGACATTCTAGAACTCAAGTCTTTGTTCCCAGCTAATGTTTCAGAGTTAGTGAAGAAAGCAGAAGATATTACTAAAAGACATGAACTGGACATGGCTGGGACTCCTATTGAAGGATGTCTGTGTTTTAACTCGAATGATCATGTAGATTTGGACAGTTTTTCGTTGCTGAAAGCAGCATCTCGAGAAGATTCTAATGATAATTATTTGTACAACCCAAGAGCCAAAGATATCAAAGAAATGGATATTCACCATTTTCAGCATCACTGGATGAAAGCTGAGCCGGTGATTGTCAGCGACGTACTGGAAACTGCAACTGGGTTAAGCTGGGAGCCATTGGTGATGTGGCGTGCCTTCCGCCAGATAAAATGTGAAAAGCATGCACCCCTGTTGGATGTGAGAGCCATTGACTGTTTGGATTGGTGTGAGGTAAGTGTAGTTATCTGTTATTTGCTGTATACTGGAGAGAAAAATTCATCTGATTTGAATATCTCAAGAGTAATTTCTGATTTTACAGCATTGACTAGAATTTTACAGCTGTAGTATTGAGCTGTAGAATCCCAAGAATCAGGTCAACAGTTCATTTCCAACAGTATATCATCCTAATACAGTTATGTTCCTTAGGCTGACTATTGACCTAAGCATAATTTAACTACACAAATAGTCAAGATTATTGTAGAAGATGAGTTCGCACTGGTAATCTTGCGAGAAGTGAGATATAAGTTTGTTTAAACAATTCAAAACAATTATGATTTCTTTTTGGGCACAGTAGAGCCTAGTTTTTGCTCTCGCAGTTCCCACCATTCTTTGACATGATACGTAATCTGGAGCTTATGTTGATATTTCTTCTATTCAGGGCCTCAAGTTGACAGGTTTGCATGTGGATGCTACTTTACGTGATGCAATGCATTAACACAGGGTCTTTCTATAGGACTGTTATGTGCATTATTCGCATATGATATGTGATTTATTATAGATATTGGTTACTTAACTAGTGTGACTGCATATCTTGCTATGCATGGCTGATTTCTCTGAACGGTCACTTTTTTTACTTGCTCTGCTGTCTTGACTTTTGTGTTTCTTCCCTATTTTGATTCTTTTTAGTAGATTTCTTCTTTTAACTGGGAAGTCCGTCATTTTAGTTTGATCTGGTGGCTCTTGGTACATGTGTGAAATTAAAGAACAACACTCTGTCATATTCACCTCGTTCTGAAGAAAGTGAAAATTCACTGTTTCTCTCTGTTAAAGATTGGTAGAACAAATGGAGAGCAAATGATATGCACCTTTTGTTGATGTAATTTAACACTATATTCACCTCCCATGTATCTTCTTTTCCTTTTGCATGCTTTACATTTTGCTGTAGTTATAGAATTAGTTGATTCAGAGCCTGGTTCTTCTTCTGTAACTTCTGGGGCCTCCGACCAAAATATTCCTGCTGGTTTTGATCTTTGAGTATTGATGCTGATTCTTTCTGATATGCAGGGAGATATCAATGTCCACCGATTTTTTGTTGGATACTCAGAAGGGTTGCAAGATATAAAAGGTTGGCCTCTAATATTGAAGTTGAAAGATTGGCCTCCATCTAATATGTTTGATGAACGTTTGCCACGGCACAATGAAGAATTTATATGTTGTTTGCCCTTTAAAGAGTATACACATCCTAAAGAAGGGCCTCGAAATCTTGCCATCAATTTGCCTGCTAAATCTCTGAAGCCAGATATGGGACCTAAAACTTACATTGCTTTTGGATTTTCTCAAGAACTTGGACGCGGAGATTCTGTGACCAAGCTTCACTGTGACATGTCAGATGCGGTATGTTCAGTATCATTAATGAATGTGGTCAATCTCTATATTTGTGCATTGAAAACTAGTTCTTTACGAGGGG
This sequence comes from Erythroxylum squamatum, assembly GCA_025629845.1. Lineage (NCBI taxonomy): Eukaryota > Viridiplantae > Streptophyta > Magnoliopsida > Malpighiales > Erythroxylaceae > Erythroxylum > Erythroxylum squamatum. The sequence continues at coordinate 5,901,956 of JAOTBA010000003.1, read as the reverse complement.
AATGAATGTATACTCAACTTTTTGGTGGTCTCATGTTTTCCTTTAGTCATTCTAGTAGGTCAGCTTCTTTACCTGTGTATAAATGTGGAGTTGGTAAACATGTGATTATGTTAAACGGTATAAACTTTAGAATATGGCATCAATTGTTTATCTTTATTTGAACTGGCAGAGAAGTTTTGATTTATTGCAATGAACAATCTGGATTTAAAATGATTACTTACTATCAAACTGGTATTTAAATATTGAGTTATCCATGATCTTTAAAATTATCTGTTTCAGGTGAATGTTTTAACACATACTGCTGAAGTAGAGCTTGAGCCTCATATCCTTGCTGGCATAGAGAAATTGAAAAAGGATCACTTTAAGCAAGATCAAAAGGAACTTTTTGGAATCAATCAGGTAGAAAATGAAACGGCTTCTTCTGACAATAATGATACATGTGGTAGCTCACCAGTAAACAATCAAGAGTTAACTTCTCAAATTGATGGCCACCAAGATGATTCTGAGTCATCTGAACATGATCCGAAGAAACCAGAGCCAAAAAGTAGGGAGGAGATGGAGATTGTTCAACACAAAGGCATCAAGGGTCAGTTTGCCACTGAAGTTGATCCAAATGAGGGATCTCTGCTGACTGACTTTGATTCGTCAGAGACAAAATTTGAGGAGGACATGGTTAAATGCAGAGAGAATGAGGGTGGTAGCCCTTTAGATAGGCAAGATGAAGTGGAGGGAGGTGCGCTTTGGGATATTTTCCGTAGAGAAGATGTTGATAAGCTGAAGCAATATCTTAACAGGCACTTCAGAGAATTTAGGCACATTCATTGCCTTCCTTTGCAGAAGGTAATTTTATGCATTAAAGTAAACATGGTTGGTTTCTGTTTGATGCTAGATTTTTCTAGTTGTGTATAGCTGAAGTGTACGTGAAAGCAGCAAAATGTGCTGCTTTGACTTTAAGATTTAAAATTCCAGAAAGAACTGCAATCATCATAAATATATTGATAATTGATATCAATGATGCTAGTATTTTTCTTTAAAATTTGCCTGAAAAGTGTCTTGAAAAGATGTTAGCTATCTTGTTGTTTGATGGATCCGACATCTATATGTCCAGAAAAGGTGTGTGCTATTTACAGTTGGCAATTTAAGCCTGACCTGGCTTGGGCTGGCCCAAATTCATCAGTCCAGGCTCGAGTTGACTAGGCTTTGGGTTGGGTTCAGGCTTGGGAGATTAGTCCAAAGTTTGACCCAAAAGGTTCAAACACCCTCACCAAAATGATGTTTTGGTTTTGGTTTTGGTTTGCATTTTTAAGAAACTCTAAGACTAAAATGGTGTTATTTTGGTCATTTACACCAAAACGACACCATTTTGGTGCAACCCAGTGGGATCGGGCAGTGGGCATCAGGGGCTCAATTCAGCCCGGCCCATTGCCATCCCTTACTGTCACACTAGACGTCTTTCTAATTGAATTGCTTATTCTGGGTGTAGGTTGTTGATCCAATACATGATCAAACATTTTATTTGACTGAAGAGCATAAGAGAAAGCTGAAAGAGGAATATGGTTAGTTTTCACGTTTATAGATAAGTTCTAGTTACTTTTTATATTTACTAGTTATTATTATATTGAGGTTATTCATGGTTGTATGCAGGAATTGAACCTTGGACCTTCATTCAAAAACTTGGAGATGCTGTCTTCATTCCTGCAGGCTGTCCTCATCAAGTGAGAAATTTGAAGGTAAATTACTGTTGCATTGGACTTTTTTTTATAATTAATTTGCTTGATTCTTGTCACTTCCATGACTTCCATGACCTTGATACAGAATTAGAACTTTTGACTAGGATGGATGTTCTAACTATGGATGTGATAATAGAACGAGATTGATTTTGTGTGACCCTTGAATTCAATAGTGTCAAACATCAAGCAATATTGCTATATATGTGTTGCTATTCAAGTCAACCTCAGCTTTATGAGAAATTATAATAAAAAAAGGTTCATTTGTCCAAGAAGTTTGTCAAAGCTGTTGATTTGAGTTAGGAATTTATTCAGTTTTGACTTGTCATCTCTAGCTTGAAGTTCTGCAAGGTGTAATGCCATCCGTTGCCAAACTTTGCTACAATGTTTGTTATGTGTTAAAAGTTGTGTTGAGTGCATACGTAATGCATAATAATGTCTCCAAAGATGATTATCGTATAAATTTAATCAATTCTACTTTTTAATTATTCAGAGGATATTTAACATCAACTAATCTTTCTACACAATGCTCATCTCTCTTGCAGTTGGTGATGCCAGATGTTGTGAATTAATCAGTTATCTTTGCTGCTTTCATGCTTAGCAGGCTCTATTTATGTGTTCCAACAGTCGGATGTATGACTTATGGGCAGGCTGAAAAATATGTCTAAAACAGTTGCGTAAATGATACTGATATGTTTAATTGATCTTGATCTTTAAAATTATTGTCCTGTGGATGCTCTGGGAGTGTTGAAATAAGTTGGGTATCTTAATCCGAGTTCCCCTCAAAGGCAATATAGATGATATCATAACTGTTAAGATATGTTACATTTTGCAAGAGAATGCTATTCTGTAGTCTTCAGCTTGCAAACCATAAAATGAACTCCATTCTTGTGCCAATAAAGATTCTATACTTTCAGATTCGTTCTGGACTTTATCCATTGTTTTGACAGTTTAAGCACTAATATCAAAAGATCAATTGATATTTTTGTTGCAGTCATGTATAAAGGTAGCGTTAGACTTTGTTTCGCCTGAAAATGTTGGTGAGTGTATTCGCTTGACAGAGGAGTTTCGTCTACTTCCACGTAATCACCGAGCTAAGGAGGACAAGTTGGAGGTAAGCTTCTTGTAGTTTTATTTTATATATTTTATGGTGGTTACTATTGGACTTGGACGCATTTTTGCCTTTGATATATTGGGACATAAAAGTAAATTGGGGCCTAATTTTTATATTGTTAATAATTTCTTTCTTTCTTGGTTTTCCTGGGCTTATATTTCTCATAGGCGAATATACTGTTAGATAAGTTGGATTTGCGTTCAAATTTGGAGAGATGATTTGCTTTTACTGTTTAGTTTGTGCTGATATCACCATGTTTTATGTTGATCTTTTCTTGCATGATTTTGCGGGAATTGAATTTTGAAGTATAATGGAGCTAAACGTTTAAGTTTGTTAATTTCTTTGTTTTCTTGGTCATCTCTGTTGGATTGGGCTCCAAATTTGGAAAGATGGTTAGGTTTTGTTGGTTGCCACTGTTTTCACTATGCTTAAAGTTGATCATTTTATTCTACAGGATGTGATTTAGAACAGCTTTGAACTTCAGATTTTCACATGATTCTTTTTGTTTTGGGTGGTGGTATATAAAGGGTTGACGCACAAACAAATAAATTTATAGTTCCTTAAATTTCATAAGGAGTAACTGTTAACGAACGAAATCCAAAAGGAGCAAACTTGTGTACTAAACTTATCTAAGTAAAACAAATTGGTTGAACTGAAAGTAGCTTACAAAGTTTATTCACCTGTCATCAATTTGGACTGCCACGTTCTTTACTACATATGTTCAAGTTGCTTGTGATGATTATAAATTGACATGTTCCGATCTGGATGGATACTTTGCAGGTGAGGAAAATGCTCCTGTATGCTGTGCAACGGGCTGTAGAGGTTTTCCAGCCTAAAGAAAAGTGAGTCACCGAACATCTGTTCATGAGTTTGATTTTTGTTACTTCTGTATCTATGCAGTTGTTCTACTTTTGACTTGTCACCATCTGGCCCCAAAAAATATTTGTTCTGAAATTATGGGAGCATTGCCGTTTGTCATGATGATTATTAGTGATTGTGAAAAGGACAAAGAGAGGAGCAGAACTTTGTTTTTCCCTAGGGAGTCAATTCTCATGCATTTACTTTCTATCCAGCTCTCATTTTCTTGCTTTTTGCTCGGTTTTTGCCCTCCATTAGTAGTAACGTCAGAGATAGAAATTGAGAAGATGACTAGAAGGCACAGAAGGTGCTGGAATTCAATAGTAGGATTTTGTATCAAGCAAATTTCCCATGAACAATGTAGGCTTTGCAATAAAAAAGACAAGAAACTACCTGACACATATGGCTACAGCTTATCAACTGACTGTTCATCATATTTCAGCTCAAAGACAAAAGAGGTGGATGAGAAGAAAACTAGAAAGAGAAGAAAGCGTAAAAGCTCCTAGAGAGGTCTGCCTGTGTTATGGTTATTCACATCCCAACCCAATCCTCCTGTCAAAATATGCCCTCTGTAATAGCCTGAATTATACAAGTTTCCTGTGTTGCATGGCAACTACCACGCGAGGCTTTTTGTTTGAAATGTTTGAAGGAAATGGAAGACAGAACAATGGACAATGTTCTTCTAACCATCTCCAGTGTCGCAGATGCATATGCATCTCGTGTATATTATATTTTGTTGTAACGGGTTAAATGTTTAGTCCATCCACCATTTTTATGACATCCATACATCAACCTAACCTGGAATTGGTATTTTGGTTAGTTGCACACTTCTCTGCAGGAAGAGTTTCTCAGTTGAAACCAGTAATGTTCTTATGAAGTACGCAGATTATTTACTACCATTAATGTTCATATAATAAATGCTCATGACTTTAAGAGAGTACTCTTGACTGGGTTGTCTTTTGAATTGGAAATACGAATTTGGGTATTAGGATCCTGTTTTTAAATCTCAGGTCATGAAGATGACTTTCATTTTGGGCTTGTTTTTTTCAATTGCATTAAATGCTTAAGATGCATATTTAAGCTACTTATTATTGTTAATATTTATATAACAAAATACAACTACAAGCCCTGGTTAGCTACCCTTAATTGGTAGCAATGGTCTTCTGTGTTTAGTATATCATCAATACCGAAAACACCATGTGAATCTGAGGTCATATAACCATGAAGTGGACGTGAAACCACTTCCATTCAAAGTTTCCATTTGTGGCAAGTGCCCATGTTCTTTTCTTCTCTGCACTGGTCTTTTTCAATGGTGAGTTGGTGATATAGTCTTCAAGAGATATATTCCACAATATTTCTTCCAAGCCCTTTATAGTTTTTTTTTTCATAAAATAATGAAATGTTAGTTTTAAATGGTAATCATTTTGAGAGAGACAGAAAATTAAGGAAAAGCACGAATAGAGGGCCAGAGTAAGGGGGTCTGTAGCTATTGAATTCAAGACAAAAACTTAAAAAGAGGAGGGGACCATTGGAGTAGCCTTCCTTGTCTAGGATTGATGACATGTGATGTCTGACCATTTTCTAGTTGCCCACAAGAAATAGAAAGAAAGAGAACTCTGACTACACTGCAAGTTCTGGTTTTCTTAAAATGTTCTACGTTAAGTGAAGGGGACCAAAACGATCTCTATTTTCAATCCAGCTGATAAGGAAGAAGAATAGAGTTTAATGTTTTTGGGGCTTACCTTTTCTAGCTTGGTAGCAACCCTCTGGATTTGATCTTCTTGATGGATATGCCAGATTGCTTGAACAAGTTTTAGCAAATTTTGGTGGTGGTACATTGTAACTTTATTTTGGTGCAGATAGTAACTTATATTACTGCTCATGGACTGATACGATCCTCTGATCATTATTATAGTCGCTGATTGACAGGAACTGAAGATCCTAATGTTCAAAGAACAATTTCTACTCTTAATTCAGACTTTAACTAACAAAGTAATGTTCAAAATGGAAATCTAAAGCCTTGGTGGTTCAATTTAAACTTGGAAACATTCATGGCTAAGGACAGAATCTCTACCTAGCTTCCATAAAACTTGCTTATGTTCAGAGTTTGTGAGATCCAACTGGACACAAGTTGTCAGTATTTGGTTAATCAGTGGAGGTCAAGATACATATTATCCAAATTACAGCCTCAGTGAAGCTGAAAACTTCGGTCAAAAGCATCTATCAGTAGATAATTAAGTAGTTCAAATAACTAAACCTTATACTGTTTCCATAATAATGCTAAAACTTGAAGAGTACCCTTTATTTCTGTGTCTTAGAAGACGAATAGATTCATGTCTTTACTAATGTTAATACCTTCTTGTACCCTTTTTCTTTAATGCCTAAAAGTGCAATTAGAGCGTTGCAGAAGAATTGAAATGATTTTATGTTTATATAATTAAACTTGAATCATACTTTTTTCTTAGCTGAAATGTATACATATTACATATAGTAAACATATGTAAAATGATGAGAACACTATATATACAAGACGCCAACTTGCTCCATTGTCGCCATAACTGAGTCATGGAGCTTTCTAGCCAACTGTTAGCTTGTCGGCTGTCTTGGAATCAAATTCCTTGTTCGGACAAGGAAACATAGAAAAAAGTAAATGTAAGTGAATAAATCTCATAACTTGATATCAGAACACATCAAATTTTAGATATGATTAGTTATTTTAAATTTAATAAAAACAAATTATTTTTTATAATATGATTTATGATTAATTAAAGCTTTGAATATTAATAACAATTATGACTGATATAATTTAATAATTTGATGTATTTTATTTTTTAAATAAATTTTAAAAATTTAATAATTATCCAAGTTATGTGAATCAAGAAAAGGGATGGCAAGAGCTTACCGAAATCAGTAGCTCTTACTTCCTTTATATAGTAGATTATCTAATTCATATAATGTAAGTCAAAATTATAATTTTTAAAGATTCTCAATCAAATCAAAATCGTAATCTCTAAAGATAATCAAATCATAATCTTTAACTATCACTCTCAAGTTGGAGCAAATATATCATAAGCTCCAAGCTTATTACATAGTTGTGTTACACTACTTTCAACCAAATACTTGGTAAATAGATAAGCTAATCGGTCATTAGACTTTTACATGAGTAGTTTTTATAACTTTTTGTTACGCCTTCTATATTCGAAAAAGTGATAGTTTACCTCAATATACTTTGTCCTTTTATGAAAAACTAGATTAGAAGCAATGCAATTAGCTGCTTGATTATCACAAATTAGCTCCTTAGGTTGTGTTAGCTGAAATCCAAGTTCTTGTAACATATGTTTTACTTAGACAAGTTTTCGAGTTGTATATATCAAGGCTCTATTTTCTAATTATGCATTTGAACAAGAAACTACATTTGTTTATTGCTTTTCCATGAAATCAGATTACTATCAACAAATTTCCAATACCCTGTAGTAGATCACTTATGAATTTTAGAACCAACCCAATCAACATCACTATAGGCTTGAACTGAACAATGCTTATGGTTATTATATAGGAGTCCTTTTCCAGGATTGCATTTGAGGTATTTCAAGATTCAAATAGCTGCATTCCAATGGTTGGTTCGAGGGGTTGCGTAAATTGACTTACCACACTTGTACTGATTGAAATGTCAGGCCTAGTAACTGTAAGATAGTTAAATCTTCCAACTAGTCTCTTATAATTTCCTGGATATTTCAAGAGTTCTCCCTGGTTTTCCTCAAGTTTGATGTTGGTATCCATTGGAGAATCTACCGGTTTACATCCCAATAAGTTAACTTCTTCTACGAGATCAAAAAGATACTTGCATTGAGAGACACAAATATCATCTTTAGATCTTGCAACTTCGATTCCTAAAAAATACTTTAATAGACCAAGATGTTTTGTTTAAAATTGTTGTTACAAGGACTCTTTCAATATGTGAATTCCATTTCGATCATCACCAGTAATAATAATTTCATAAACTTATACGATCAACACATAAGATTTTTACCAAATCTTATGTGTTGATAAAACATCGAATGGTCTACTCCACACTGCTTCAGATCAAATTTTTTCACAACTGAACTAAATCGTTCAAACCCTGCTTTAGGGGGATTGTTTTAAACCATATAAAAATTTCTTCAAAAGACACACTTTTTCAGACTTCCCTTAAGTAACAAACCTTAGAAGTTGCTCCATACAAATTATTTCTACTAGATCACCATAAAGGAATGAATTTTTGATGTTAAGTTGGTAAAGAGGTCAAGAATAAGTTGCGGCTAAGTAGATAAAAATATAGATTGACACCAGTTTTGTCACAAGAGAAAAAGTTTCAGAATAATCAATACCATAGACTTGTATATATCTTTTAGCAACAAAAAGAGCCCTGAGTCATTCGATAGATCCATTAGTAAGTGTCTTAATAGTATATACGCATCGACAACCAACAATTGAGGCATCAGGAGGTGAATAAGCTTCTAGGTGCCATTTAACCATAAAACATATGTTTCCTCTTGTATAGCTTGCATCCACCTAAGGTTCTTAATAGTCTATTTTACTTTTAGGTATAGAAATATAATCCATACTTGATAAAAAAGAACAAAAGGAGATGGGCATATGGTTATAAGAAACAAAATTGAAAATCGGATGATTCGTACAAAATAATTTACCTTTCTGTAAAGCAATAGGTCAGTCTAAGTCATTGTTTTTCGAATATGGAGATAAATTAAGCGTTGGAGGAGAGGGCTCATCCAGATGGCCATCTACCATTCAACGAGGTCGTCGAGAATAAATCTATAAATTTGCTCGAGACAACTAATTATGAAGATAAGAAGGATCAAAATTTGTATGCGAATTGTCTAAATTTTTAGGAGAATTATCCAATGAGTTGTCAAAAAGTAAGAGTAAATAATGATGAAAGTTTTTGGCATCTTGACTCTCAGAAAAAGTATGCAGTATTCTCTAAGAATGTCACGTCTGCACATACAAAGAATCTTTTAAGTGAGAGGTTGTAACAATGATAAAAAATTATGTGATCTCGAGTAACTGAGGAAGATACACTTGATGGCTCATTGAGACAATGTCAACTTCTGGCTAGATTTGGTGGATAAAACAGACACATCCAAAGATACGAGGCTGAAGAGGAAACAAAGAGTTATTAGGAAACATAAAGAAATAAAGGATTTGATCTTTGAGAGTAATAGATATCATTATGTTAATAAGATAGCAAGCCATGAGGACAACATCACTCAAAAACTCCTTGAGAACCTTCATCTCAATTAGTAAGGTTCAAGCAATTTCTATGACATGCCCGATTTTTCTTTTAGCAGCACCAATTTTTTGTGTGCGTGAGAACAAGAAGATTGATGAATCATACCACATTTTTTTTATGTAAAACTTAAAGGGTTTAGAAAAATATTCTTTGGTATTGTCACTTTTGAGGATATGAACTGAACAACCAAATTGAGTTTTGATTTTAGAGCAAAAGGATTGGAAAATAGAAAACAATTTGGAACATTTTTTCCATAGACATAACCAAGACATTCTAGACCAATCATCAACAAACACAACAAAGTAACGAAAACCAATTTTTGAGGTCACACGAGATAGACCCCAAACATTAGAATAAATTAACACAAAATGGCTTTCTACTTGATTTTGAACTTTGGATGAAAAAGCAATACGATGATGTTTCCTAAGTTGACAAGACTCATATTCTAAATGAAGATTTGAATTCAAATTAGGAATTAATTTTTAAAATTTTTTAGATGGATGGATGACCAAGGTGATTGTGGATTTGGAGAGTTGAAGCTACAACTGAGTAAGTTGAATGACTATCAGAATAATAGAGATCTTTAGATTCACACCCTCCTCCAATCATCTTATTTGTCTTCAAATCATGGATAACAACAAAATGAGGAAAAACAGAGATATAACAATTCAATAATTTAGTTTACTAAAAGACATTAAGTTGAACAAAAATTTTAGAATATATGGTGTTGCTGATAACATCATTAAAGGAAAAGGGAATGCAATGTCAACCCCACTTATACTAGTACTGGAACCATTAGCAACAGTAAGTTGGTGGGACAGGGGTAATTTGATCAAAATATTTTAGGTTACCTTCAATATGATTAGTGGCTCCTAAATCTATAACCCAAGGTTTAATAGAAGACGATATACAAGTTATATGATTACCTAGGTGAGCAAACAACACAATTGGGGTAATTGCTTGCTTGGTCGCTTGATACTGGAGAAAAGCTGCATATTCTTCTTCAAAAACCAACTTATTTCCATTCGTTAAGAAAGAATGATTAAAAGCCTCCATAATATTAGCAGAATGAAATGGTTTTGGGTGCAACTATGGGTGTAAGTCCCAACAATAGTCCCGAATATGCCCATCTTTGCTATAATGGTTACATTTCCTTTGGCCTCCTATGTCCTTTCCTCCACAACCACCACAACCAGCTCAGTTAATCAGCCTCTATTTCCACTATTGTGAATAGTTAGAGCAGAGTTATTGTAGCACCTCACTCCCGCAAGACCCGAACCCGACATCGACAGTGATATTTGAGTCTATACCCCGCGAAGGTGGCGTGCTAAATACTCAATTGCTTTAGATATCGGTATACCTTTTTTTTTCACAAAACACAATATGCGAAAGTTCATAATCAAATAGGGCATAAGCCCTTTTCACTCATGCAATGCAATTTACCAAAAATTCCCATAGGTCCATCTGGACCCTTTCACAATTACAAAATCCTTAAGTTATTTCAAAATACACATTTATACAACAGTTGCGGAATATAAATTTCAATACAAAATAAAAGACATGAAATGCAGACGCGAACTGATCCCGACCTCTATCCTTCACTAGTATGCTGTAGGTATACTCCCGTTGGC
>JAOTBA010000003.1:5867008-5891236 GCA_025629845.1 Erythroxylum squamatum | reverse complement strand
TCTCAAACACAATTCAAAACTCCAACATTCCATTCCAAAGCAAAACCCAACAGCAACTCAACAAGGAACAAAGTATGTACAAACACATTCCTTTGTGCAAAGTCATATACAATCACATTTAATGTCAATTATACCCAGAATTTGTCAATGAAAACATATACCACTTTTTATACGAAAACATTCCATATTTATATGCATATATGCTAACCTGAGGCATGAACAAGAAAATGCCTTGTCTTAGTTTCTCTTTGAGCTCACATGTACCAAAATTTCGAGTCCTAACTCTTAATACGGAGACAGGATGTTACAGTTATCACCTCTTTCTTGTATTGTCCCTTTCAAGGATTAAGATACTCATGAATATATCTCAGTAAGTGATGGAAGTCCAGTGCCAACGAGTATCTAGACTCGAATTGGTTCATATTCTAGTCTTAAGCTAGCCAAGTATTTCAGCACAAATAACTCTTCTCTTTCTAGCAGTTGATCTTTAGTTGTTGTTATTGGCTAGGATACTAAATATTCCACAAATAGATTCTTTTTTTCTGAAAAAGACTTGGTATGATTCTTTTCTCCCTTCTCACACTTGCACAATTTTATAGATAAATCATATATACAATTAACGTTATTGGAAAATAAAAGTCTCACATACTTCTATAACTCCTTCGCGGAGTTTACATGTTGACACATGTCAGCAATATTTGACTCTATGGTGTTTCAAAGGTTTGCCATTATTTGATTGTCATTTGTTCCTACTTCTTATAGCCCATTAACTTAATACCAAGAGCTAGATCTATGAGATGCTCATACCTGCCACGGCCTTTGAGATATACAATGAACACCTTTTCTTAAGCAACATAATTCGTTCCATTCAATTTCCAATTTGTGATTTGTCGAACTATAATTGATGATTGTCCTTCAATACTTTCAGCTTTGAAGTCATTCATGATGTAACTGATATAGAAAGATGTTGAGAATCAGGTGTAAGAATAATAGTGCAAAAATTTGAATTTCAAATATCAAAAACTATACAACAACAAAAGAGGGACTACAAATATGAAAAAACCATCATAAGATACAACTACGAGTATGACAAAAGCGCCAACGATGAATTTTTTATTATAAATATTATATGAATAAATTAAAATTTTTATTTATAAAATCAATTTATCTTCAAATTTGATTAATACTTAACCATCGTTATTAATAAAATTGTAACATATCAATAATAATAATAAAACTAAAATTTGTTTTTTTGGAAAAATATAAAATAAAATAACAAAAGTAATATATATATATATAAAAAGAAATTAATCGGTGTCGAAACCACAATAAAACGTATAGCAAGTTATATATGTAGAATCAGAAATAAAGGAGTAAAATAAACGTCTGTCCCAATAGAAGCCTCATAGCTTCTGGCAAGAGTGAACTCTATCCTTGGAACTCTTTCAGTTGCTAATTTTGCAGGTTTTGGTAAAGGACAAAAGGAACTTAGGAAGATGAACTGATATGGAGGTATGAAATGAATTATTGGAAAGGAATATTAGTGATGATTTAACCAGTGATATTAATAAGCTTACAACTCATTCAAGTGCATTATCAGTTTCACTTTACGCAGTCTAACTAGTTTCCCAAAGTTCGCAATGATGCTTTTTGGTTCATGATCAACACCATGAACCATAAATGCATTCAGAGTTTTTCTGAGAGATTGTAACTCTTTGTCGTGTCCTAATAGTTCTTGTGGGTTTTCTTACCCAACCCCATCTTTGGTTTCTTTTCGTGGGAACCTCAGTTTTCTAACCATTGTTAAAGCATTCCAAAAATGGGAAAGTTCAGGTAACTTGACAGATCAAACACAGAGAGAGTTGTTAAGAGTCACACAACACTTTTGTCCAAGCTTTCAATGTATGACAACAATGGAAAACTTCTTGCATAGAGAAAAATTACATGCTATACCACTATTCTCTTGGAAGTGTATAATCCCATGATGTAATATGCACCATAGAAGTTGATATATCGTTTAACCTCAACCACGGATCAAACCTAACACTTGGTCAAGATCATCTCTCTTTGACATCCTTTTGAGCTTTATATATAGTATATTCCAATATGCATGGCATTCACATTATAAGGTTGTGATCTTCTTATAGAATGAATTGCCTCTTCTTACTCTAGCTCCAATTCTACAAGGAATTGAAGAGAAGACATTAAGGTATACAAATGTTCTCTCTTTCTCTATTATCTCTCTCATAAGCCTGGAATGGTTTTGGAAATTACACCAACACATCAGTTTAGGTTTCAGAAGCTTAGTTTCCATTTGCCTATTTGTCTTATGCCTTTCTAATCCTTTATTTGAAACTCGTCCTTATGATGGGAAATTCAACTCTTACTCTACTTTCCATTTATTTGAGAGCTAAAGTGAAATCGAAACATTCCCTTATGTGGTCTTTTGGAATTAATCCCTGGAGTTCTTTGGCATGAAAAAACCAGGAATTCCGGCATAATATTTCCCCAAGTAGAAGAGTTTTACAACATCAAGGCTTGTTCAGAATCATGGGTCGTGGAAAGATACCAATAAAGAGGATTGAAAACCAGACTACTAGGCAAGTCACCTTCTCCAAGCGTAGACAAGGCCTTCTGAAGAAGACACATGAACTCTCAGTCCTCTGTGATGCACAGATTGGCCTCATAATCTTCTCAAGCACTGGCAAGATGTGCCAGTATTGCACTGAACCTTTAAGGTCCACTTCCGTTTCACTCTTTACCATGCTCTCTTTGCTTTCACCCTCATCTCTTCAGAAAATTCTCTATACATTAACCAAAAATCACCTGCAGACTATAAATCTGTTGCATGCTTCTGACAAAGCTTATCATTTCTTTTCCTTTTTTCTCTTCATGTTAGAGAACTTTTAGATTATAATCTTTTGCTTCCCTAAGAAGAAAAATTTGTGACACATAAGATGCTTGTAACATATGCAACTGTAGATTTAACTGTAGTTTTAATTTTGCGAATTATGAGAAGAAATCAGTAAGTGTAATAGTTGTCTGGTGGTCAAGTTTCATGATGAGCAAACCCTAGAAACTGCTTGGAATTTTTCTTAAGAAGTTTCTATTCATCTCAATCCTTGGTTATAGTTGACCATCAATTCCTTCAGTTGAATCATTAGCCATTTTTTCTTTTTCTAAACTAAGAAAGGCCATAAGGTCCAGGCCATGTTATTATCTGAAGACTGAAGCAATTATTCCCTGGCCTGACTGCAAACCCTCATGGATGAGGTCACTGACTCTTTTTAATTTCTTCCGTTTTCTTTTCTAATATATTAACGAGGAAACATAAACCTAGAGATAGTCTTCAAATACCATTATCTTTTCGCTTTCAGAACCAATTAAGAATTAAAGCTGCTAACATATCCAACATCGAGGGCTTCATCCAATATTCCAGGAGATTAAACTCTACGAGTCTGCTAGATTAATTACTAATTTCCATTTTCAAGATACAAAAACTTGTTATTAAAAAACTAATCAGATTCTGCATTCCAAAAAAAAAAAACGTATTATTATGCATTCAATTAAGAAGAAGATTGTCTATTAGCTATCTTTTCTTTAATTTTCTCAAAAAAACAAATCAGAAGAATGGAAAAGAGAAATGAATCATGATGAATCTTTATCTATTACAGGATGGAGCAGATAATAGAAAGGTACCAAAAGGTTACAGGGACTCGAATTCCTGAGCATGACAGTCGGGTAAATATTCGCAACACATAATCTATTCAAGTTTGTCTTCTCATGCTTGAAGTTACTTGTTGTGTGTCCTTCATTTCATTTTATAGGAACAATTGTATACTGAATTGGCAATGTTGAGGAAAGAAACACGTCGTCTTCAGCTAAGCATGCGACGTTACACTGGCGAGGATATGACGACTATCCCTTTTGAAGAGTTAACTCACCTTGAACATGATCTTGAACGATCTGTGAATAAAGTACGAGATAGGAAGGTAATCAGTAAACTTCAAAGTTGTATTAATACTCCTAATTATTTGTGAGGATTAAGATATTTATTAGAACTATATCATACATATTCAAGGGTTCTAGTTAAGAAGAAAATTTTATTATCGTTTCTTTTTCACCATGGTAGGGTTTGTCTAATAAGATTTGTAGCTACATAATACTGTGAACGATATAGGAATTGAAAAAAGATGATTTCGATTATGATTTTGGGTTCTAATCAATTGATTCTCTTTATACGCATGCACAAATAGAATGAACTCTTGCAACAGCAGCTGGATAATCTTCGCAGAAAGGTACTTAAGCGTTTTTATTTTCGTCCATCTCCTACCACAAATACACACTCAATGCACTCCTTGACACATATCAATATGTATTCTTATTAATGCAAAGATCTAAGTTGATGTTCTGTGATTTGCTCACGTACCAATTAGGAGCGACTGCTGGAGGAAGAAAACAACAACATGTACCGTTGGGTGAGGAGACACTTATCCACCACCTTAATTACTTATGTATTTGTATTGATATGAATAGCATATATTTTAGAAACAAGTAGTAAGAACAATGTGTTAACTTCTTTCTTTTTTTGGAACCGATTGTTTCAGATTCATGAGCATAGAGCAGCACTGGAGTATCAGCAAGCAGCCATGGAAGCAAAACCAGCAGAGCATCATCATCAACATGAACAGCATCAGGTGTTGGATCAATTTCCATTCTGTGGAGAGCCCAGTAGTGTCCTTCAGCTTGCAACCATCCCTCCTCAGCTTCACCCTTACCATCTCCAGCTCGCTCAGCCCAATCTCTAAGGTCCTGGTGTAAGGTTACTTATAGTTTGTGAATTATCATCATAATATGAAAGACTTCTATAAGGTTTTAAGTTTTAGGCTATCAATTATTCTGACATGATTATCATTTTTATCGCAGAGACTGCAGGATTAGTAGATCGATTTGATGGAGGGGCTTCTGTTGTGGAACTACTTGAGTAATATATTTTGATGTCGGATTAGTTATTTCTACTGGATTTATAATTTTCATGTGTGGTTAAAACTATATATGATTTCAAGAACATATGTGATGTGTTTCTGATGATTTAACTCTTTGTTTGTGTGACTGGTTTGCTGTGATTTGTAATTTTGTGCGACAATTTATCTATGTAGTGGAATGAAAATATTACATAAAGTATATGGGATTGTAATGCAAGTTTGAACACTTAGTCGACCTAGGTTTAGCAGAATTTATGAGTAGTGAAGATGTTTTGGGATAGATCAGATGTATTAACAAGAAATACAATCATCTGTTTCAAGTTCAACAAGACAGGATTCTCGAATGGAAGCTAGAACTGCTAACTTTTAGAATCTTACCTGTATTAAGACTAACATGTGTGATTGCAATAATGTTTGAAGCTACAGTTACTTCAAGTCAGATTCTCAAGCAACTATGTTTGTAAATGTTACATACATATACGTATGTCTTTAGTTGTAAAGTTTCGCTGTGCTCTTTTCTTTCCTTTTATTGAGTTGTGTGTTCTTCCTTTTTCTTGAAGGGTTTATGAAATATCAACCATCTCCTTGTTCTTCATTGCTAATTCATTATCTATAATACAAGTAATTTTAAAACTAGTGCAGCATCAATTTAAACATATTTGGTACAAAAAGAGAAACAGAAAATCGAGTCATCACCATCGCAATAAGTAGATAATTCTGGATCACTAGTATATCTGTGTCTGCATCATAAAAGGTTTTATAAGGGAAGCACTGAAGGACTGGAAGGGCCAACTTGTTCGTTGGTCCCTTCCCTGTAATTGAGAAAGACTGGAACATGAATTTCAACTTGCTGAATATGCCTAATACAAAAAGACTAAATGCAACAAAAATAGACTTTTGTTTTTATTTTTATTTTTAAATTCCATAAAAAACCTATTTTTAGTTTTAATTTCTTCCGTTTTCATAAATTATGAAAACCTATAAAAATAGTTTTTGATTTTTGTTTACTTTTTCCTATCAACTAAATATATATTATTTAATATATTAATTATCATTAAAAACTATGAACAATTTAATTTAATGTTATATATTTAATTAATTATTAGCATAAATTATGAATAATTTAATTTTACTTAATAATCTTAATTATTTTTAATTAATAATCATTAATAAATATATTTAAATTTCAAATAACATTAAAAAATTTCAAATAAAAATTAAATTAATAATTAAAAATAATATTGATTTTTGAATAAAAAGTTTATTTTTAAATTATTTATTTTAATAAAATGTAATAATTTATTAATAAATATAGAAGAGATTAAAATAAATTTATTTAATTCAAAATAATTTATTTTTAATTTATCTAATACAGTGATAAAAATATAACTATAGACGTTAACAATCAAATAAAATTTTGTTTTAATTTGAAAGAAATTAAAATTTTCATCAGAAACCAAATAAACAGCCCTAGATAAATAATAAGGGAAGAGAAATCCTAAAAGGAAAAGAATATGCCCTGCTAAACAACTCAACAGAGTAAAACCAATCCTACAGTCTTAAATAGGGAGAAAAGGCTAAACTAATTTAGCAATTCTTGAACTTGCTTCTAATTTCCTTTACTAGAGCAACGTTACTACTAAAATGGAATATACAAGAAACAGGACAATAGTCCAAAAATCAAACGTTTATAAAATTCCATCTTCAATGAAAGAACCAATCTGGAATATTATCCCTGCTGTTTCACTGCTAAAGCAGAAGATTACAGAGACAATGTGCCACTTAAAAGAGTTCCAGGACGGTAGCTAGCAGGTAGATAGGAAGAGAGATTAAAACCACCTTGTGAAATTAAAAATATAATTGATACAGGAATGGATACAATGGCCTTTAAAAAGAAAGGCAACAGTGAGGTGCAGGAGAAAGAGTTCATCCCGCTGGTCAGCCATCTGCAGGCATTGTGGGACAAAAGATGATGGTCCAACCAACGCTACTTGTGACCGGAGGTGGATACCTCGGTGCTACAAACTGGGCACACCTGCAGTCGCCAAAGCAAGTTGATAAGATGCCTGATTTACGTGATATGCGTCACAATAGAGAACCCATATGATTCTAATATAAAGGAACTGCTGAACGAGCTCCATGGAGTGGAAACATGACATGACCATTAAACCATAACCGAACATCAAAAGAATTAAGAGATATAAGCTCCCTAAACAAATGACTTGCACCATATTAGAAATAACATAATAAAACATGTCCATATGCAAGTATATACTCGAGTGCATGCAAATTTTTGTGAGTGTGTTCAAGACGAGGGGAGAGAAAGAGAAGCTAAAGATGAAACACAATAATATTAGTCTTACATACCACACTGTTGGCAATTTTCATCCAGAAAAAGGGTAAGAGATTGACACATTTCGTGGTGTTGGTACTTTTCTGATTAATTTGCAAATGGACACACATTTAACTCAAATGGTCTCCATAATGCTGACAAGTAACAAAATAAACCCTTTCAATATTTTGTAACGTGATTTTATATAATTGTGAATACAATAACGTTACTAAGATAGTTGATAAAACCAGGTCAAAATATGGTTTGAGCGGTGTCAAAACTTAAAAAAAATTCTTTTATAAAGAGATTCAAACTCAATTTACTGCATAGGCAGCCTTGTCAATAAACATCACCATCACTGTTCATCTAATTGTATTCGGCCCAAACAAAAGAAAGCAGAACGATGCAGAGAATGACTTTTTTATCAACTTACCACCCATTGATTCTTCACCATTAGTTTTTAAAGGAGTTTAGTCACTTTTCAATGTTAAGAAGAATTGGGTCAAATCAATGATTAATGCTCCTTCAGATGCAATCCTGAAATATCTCCTCAATAGATGTTTCCTTTAATATTCTCAATACATGTCATATAAAATCTGGAACACATAGCTTATAGACCAATGTGCAACACTTGAGCGGAATTAATACTTTTGGTTATAAAGTGCTATGCTTTAATCAGGAATACAAATCTAATAAGCAGTGCAAATGTAGACTATCCAATAAGAATATCATCTATGCCAAAAAAATTGAAATGGTTCAATTACAACCAAAAATTTTTGAATTAAGGGTAGCTAACTAAGGCTGAATTGCAATAAGCTGAATTAAGTTGCAGTATAGCAAAGACTGTAGATATGATCACATTTATGTTATGTACATCTCCTCACAATATGAAGAGATAATTGACTTCAAGCCATTCTAGCAAGGGAAAGCAAAAATACTTCAATCCTATTTAAGGTTCAAGAATATTACATAATAAATAAGCTAAATGAGTAAAAAATGGGAAAGCGGAAAAACAAGTTACGAATCTACAGTGGTCATGGCCTCCAGAGTAGCAGTTATGCATCAGATAACAACTGTGATTGTTATCCACCATATATTTACCCGTATTTGTTCACCAAAAACCCCAGCTATGAGGCTGGCACTAAAATAGCAGGATTTGAATCTCAACACCTAGAGGGCGTCTAAATGTTCTATGGTCTCCAACATAACTTTCATGAAAAGAGCCATTGAGATGGCAGCAACAATTGGAAAGTAACAGTGACATTATTTCTCAAGCCATGCAATCCACCAGTTTAAAGCAGAATTACCATACAAACAACTCAGCCCCCGGTAAAAAGAATTACATGACATATTGAAGTCAGATATTATTGAACTCAGTTAACTGGAATAAATGAAAGGAAATCATCATGGAGTTGATCCACCACAAATATCACTCATTTAAAGGAGCACAATGTAGTGTAGTAACACCAATCTAGGTAAAACATAACATAGAATCCACGGATGAAAATTCACATTGATCCCACATGAGAAAGCACATTTGACACTAAACAAAAACTTTTTAGTACGACCACGAAGGAAACCTAGTGGTAAAGTCATAAACTCAAAGACATACCTTATTTATTTTCAACCAATTATTTATACACTCTGAATGATATGAATGTTTGCAAGAAAGCACTGTCATTGTCTCACCATCTTCAAAATCCACACGGCAGATGACACAGCTGAAATAAAATCACAGAAATTCAGTTTCCATGTTGATACAGGCTGTTAAGACTTGGGCATTCGCACTTACGAATCATTGCTTCCATTCTGACTGCTTGCTGAATTGTACTTCACTGAGGGCAAAGAAGCAATTCTTTCAGCCGAAAGCCCCCTGCTCTCAGTTCCAACAACTTCACCCAATGCAAGCAACTCCTAGAATAAATTAATTGTAAAGTGAAAATAAAGCGAAAAAGCAAACTCCACTATAAGCACAGGACAGAAGTAAGGCTGACCTCATAAGAAAGCTCATCTGGATCAACATCTTCCCATGTGTCCTGTATGTTCGAAAGAGAAAATAAAACACTTAAGATTACCACAATAAGGATTTATATCACAAACATCTGGACTCACATATACACTTCAAACTGTCAGTCAATAAAGACATCATTAAACACAAGGTAACAATTATCCTAACCTATGAAAACAGGTGAAATTATAGCTCAAACCAATTATGTCCTTCCATAAGGGCAATGATGCTAACGATCTATAAGTCACTTTAAACAATCTTGTCAATCCGCAAGTGCTATAATCATTAACTAAGCAACACCTTGCAGAAAGAAAAGAACCACTTATGCCCATTCTGACATATCAATCACATGCTAATATCAGTAACATGTGCAAGGTCGCTAACCAAACAGGCAGGATAGATAAGTGAAGAAGGGAGAAATATGACTAGGATTAAATAGAGTTCACACCTGAGAGAGAGCTCCATGATCCTCAACATCTTCAATTTCTCCTATAACACATGGTATCAGTGTAAGCATTGATGACACTTACGAATAACAGTGCCAAGAGTTAGCAAGTATAAGCACTCACTCTCTTGAAGCCCGGCAAGAGCCAAAAGTCTTTCAGCCATTTCTCTCTCTTCTGCTTCTTGTAAGGCCCGGGCAAAAGCTTCATCACCAGAAAAGTTATCTGGGTCAAATTCAACAACAGGATGATTCGCAAGCGCAACGCCAGTATGAACATGCACGTTAAATTCATCCACATCATCATCGGCATCAGTCTCATTATATTCACGTCCCTCCTCCTCGTCATCATCTTCATCTGTTTCGTCATTAGGATCACCAAAATCATCATCCTCATCATGCAAGTAGCTCCCAGCATCCCAGCTTCCATAATCACTCCCTTCATTATTCATACTCAGCATCATGTATGCTCTTTCCTATGCCACAACAATACCACATAACGACGAATCAAACAGGCACTAAAACACCAAAAAAATATGTTCTTTTTAGGTTATTGGTAATTGAGAAATGAAAGATTACACTTCAATTAATTTTCCTCGTGAACATAAAGTAAAATTTCCATAATGGTATAGCAAACTCTTAAGTAGTTAAGCAAAAAGAACTGCCCAAAGTTGCAGAAACCCTCAAGTATCCAAACCCATAAATTGAAATTCGGAAAATTTTGATATGATAAGAAAATAGAAATTGGAACCTGTTCTTGCAGGGTACGGGCAAGAGCGAGGTCAGCATCGATCTGACTAAGAGTAGTGAAGGGAGTTCTTGTAGCTCTTGAAGTGGTCTCCCTCTCTCCTTCCTCAACTCTTTCATCAACCGAATTAGGGTTTTCTTCTTGCTGGGTACTGTCGCTGTTATTGTTATTGCTATTATTCTTTTCCTCTCCTCCTGAACCCAATTTTGCGTTATCTTCGTTGTTCTCCATTTTTCCAACTAAAGATTGGATATTTTTTTCCTTAAAAACTCGAAAGAAAAGCTGGGATTTGTTCCTGTTTGGGTTCAGATCGAATCAGTGAAAAAACAAGAAGATTGAATTAGAGAGAAATGAGAGTCTGATTGCTAATTGGGATTTTATAAAGGAGGTAGGGTCGGATAAGAATTGGGAAAGAAAATGTGAGCTCGAATACTTTGTTTGTTCCGTGTCTTCTTCGACTTCTGTCAATGAAGCGAAGACGGCGAATTTGGAGAAAAGTTGTGAACAGTGTTCCGACAAACATTTGATTTAGGGACGCATGTAGATATTTTTGTTAAGATTATTAAGGTTAGGGTTAATCATTTGATTTGGTTACTAATTTTTCAAAATTAATAATTTCTAACACCATTCTTCCTCTTTCCGCTTTTAGTATGACGTGTTGAATAAGTAGCCGTTTAATTCTCCTTCTCTTTCGTTTTCTATTTTTCTTATTAAAAAAACTTCTTTAATAATTATATTTCTATTACTAATAATAATTACATATTAACTAAAACTTAAAATAAATTTTTTAATGAATAGAAATGTATTATTTAAAATTAACTTTTTATTTATGAACTAATATTTATTTTAAATATATTTTAATTATGAAATCAAATTTTATTTGAAATTTATATATTTTGAAAAAAAATTATATTTAATTAATTATTTATAATTCTTATTTATAATTAATTTCAATTAATTAAATATATAATATTGAATTAAATTAGTCATAATTTCTACTAAAATTAATATATTAAATAATTAAATAATACATATTTAATTGGTAATAAATCATATTACGAAAAAAAACAGAAAATAAAAATAAGTGTTTCTGGTATTCAAGAATTTGTTTATGAGATCATATATGTTTCTCAAGTCTCAACTCAAGCTATTGTCTATTAAAAGAAAATTGTACTCCCTCTTATTTAAAATAAGTGTCGTTTTAGAGGAATGCACACTTATTAAGAAAGTTAATGAAATATCTGGTATACCCTTATTAATTACATGTTAAAGTGCCTTGAAAATATAATCTGTGTAATTAAGATGTAAGAGAAATTAAAGGGTAATTTTTGAAGTAAAATCATAAATATGAATAAAAAGTCATAAACGACACTTATTTTGAATAATTAAAATCTCTCTAAAACGATAGTACTTATTTTAAATAGGAGGGAGTATTAACGTATCACATTAGGCAGATAACAAAAGAAAAGCTTTTAATTGAGCTTCTTAAATCATTTCCATCTAAGGTACGACTTTGCTTTTGATTGTGGTTCGTTGATACTCCTAGTCTGATCTTAAAGTATGAAATAGATGAACATTGAATAGGTCTCTGTTTGATTGTGGTTCGTTGATTTTGTTTCAGGTTTCATAATTCACTTTATACCAATATCTGCGTACTTTACACAAATTTATGTAGAAAGAATTCACAAATTTTAGAAATCACTTATTCACTTTTAGAAAGATCAATATACCAATATTTGTTTAAGGAACACATAAATCATATGCCATTGAAGAATATAAATTAGGAATGATAATGGTTTGGTATCAAATTTTAATTAATTTCTATAAAAGTTGTAAATTTGTAACAGGATGCAATGCATCTAATTTTAACGGCTTAGGGAGTGAACTAGAAAAAGGTTACGGATGAACAATAAGACTCGTATTCTCAATTTTAGGTGGAGAAGCTCTTGGAAAATCAGGAAGGGATCTGATTTCAAATGCAGTGGAATAATTACGATTTTTTTTATATTTTGATTTTTCGAAAATCAAAATCACTTTAATTCTATAAAATGATTAACACATAAATTATATTAAAGCATGAATCTTAATTCATACCTTATTCCAAAACTTAGACATATTCTAGTTGTACTCTCAAATTGTTCCTAAAATCGATCCATCCCAACCACAGTAGCCACATAAGTATCCGATCTCTAACGACATCCACAAAACAAGTTGAGAAAATTGTGTAACTCTTACAGAGAGGGTCAAGCAAGAAGTGTTAGCTCTATTAGAACTTAAGCTTATATGTAATGAGTTTGAACATTTGAGTATTTTAATTGAAATTAAATCCTAATTTTTTAATTAGAATTACAAATAATTCTAATTAAATACCAATTATACCGAAATAAGATCCAATATCTCATATTGATCTTTATTTATTGAATATTTCATATTTAATCATAAAGTTTATCAAATTTTACAATCAAGTCCAACTTGATTATATTCTTTATCTGAGACTCATTAGATTTCTAAATATGTTGACAATGATTATAAATTATAATTATAATTCATAATTAGAATTAAAATTAGATAAATTAAAACTCCTTTTAATTTATCTTTAATTATCTAATTATACAATTTATAATCATAGATCAGGATTAACATCTAGTAATCTATCACGACCACCCAAATATTTAGAAATGTCAAGGTGGTTTAACTAACATTTTCGTGCATAATTTTTCTTTATAATTCAATCTTTTAATTATACAATATTCCGAATAGACTTAGAGCATGAAATTAATGTCTACTCTAATTTGAATCCAATCATATTACTTTTCTGCCATTAGTTATTGATTCAATTAATGAAATTTGTAAACTCTTTACAAAACGTTATTTTACCTTAGCCAAGAATTTCCTGAATCAATACTAATCGAGAACAACATGACATTCTTCCTAATTACTTTAAGGTGATAAATCATATATTGATTACTCAACTACCTCTATACATGCTACATTCAATGATTACCGACTGAATGACCTATGATTAGAATAAGTTATAAGAAATATCAAAATATAGCAATCTCTATACAAGGTAACTTTGGAAACCTCAAGTTAAAGGATTACTTATATAATCATCACAATGAGAATTTTCATAAACATATAAGTAATATTTCAAATAGATTTTTCATATCGGGTCAATTCAGTAAACTTGTTCCCTAATAAGCATCTATACATTTGTTTAAGTATCTCCATACTATAGTCTATGAAATCGACTACTTCCTTCATAAGGAAAAATATAACGTGTACTAGTTTTTCTACATTCTTTTAAAGTTCAGTCTTAATAGAATAATAACTATAAATAATTCAGGGATAATACATAAATGCAATATAAATCTCATTATAATTTTAGTTGCAATGTATAATTATTCCATAGACTTTATCATATACATCTAAACATCTACATTATTTAAATTATTTTGTCACTAAACTATAACCAATTGAGTTTAGTGACAAAATAAACTCACTTCGATTTGAGTGCTGCTTGCCTTAGTGGCATATCAAGACTTGGAGTTAGAGCAACTTGATGTGAAAACAACTTTCTTGCATAAAGAGCTAAAAGAAGAAATTTTTATGAGTCAATCAGAGGGGTTCGCCATTCAAGGAAAGGAATATCATGTTTGTTGGCTTCAAATATCTCAATATGGGCTGAAATAATCTCCAAGACAATGGTAAAAGAGGTTTGATAATTTTATGACAAATCATGGCTACAACAGAAGTCCATATAATTGTTGTGTGTATCATAACAAGCTTAGTGATGGTTCATACATTTATTAGGTATTGTATGTAGATGATACGCTCATTGTGGCTCAGAACATGTCAAATATTCGAAAGCTAAAACAACTTCTTAGTGCAGAATTTGACATGAAAGATCATGGTGTAACTCAGAAAATTTTGGGAATAGAGATTTATAGGGATCGACAACAACGGAAGCTCTTCTTGCCACAAAAAACTACATAAAAAAAATTATCTAAATTTGGGATGAGTATAACAAAGCCTTTAAATACTCCTTTAGTGGCAAATATTTGTCTCTCTATAGATGTTGCACCACAATCAGAAGTAGAGTTGGAGTATATGGTTGGAATACCATATGCTAGCGCAGTTAGAAGTCTAATGTATGCTATAGTATGTACTAGGCCCGATATTACACACTCGGTTAGTGTTGTGAGTAGATGTACGAGTCAACTTGGGAAAGAATATTGGCAGTCAATGAAGCGCATATTCTGATATCTAAGAGGAACAACTGATGTTAGTCTCATATACGGAGGTGATACATATTGTTTGTTTGCTGGTTATTCAGATTCAGATTATGCTACAGATTTGGATAGTAGAAAATTTGTGACTGGCTATATGTTTACATTATATGATTCTGTCGTCAGTTGGAAGGCTACTTTATAGCCTGCAATTGCCTTATTTACTACAAAAGCATAATATATGGATTTGACAGAAGTAGCTAAAGAATGCATCTGGTTGAAGGGCTTAGTCAATGATTTTGGGCTATATCAGGACCAAGTTATAGTGTTTTGTGACAGTTTAAGTGCTATATGTTTAGCTAAAGATCAAGTACATCATGATTAGACCAAGCACATTAATGTTAGATATCACTTCATCCGTTCAAAAAAGAGAATCAATGTGAAGAAAGTTGGCACTGAACACAATCCAACGGATATGTTCTCCAAACCAAATCCTAACGACAAGTTCAGGCATTGCTTGGATTTGCTGAGTGTTAATAGTTTCAAATAGACCCAAGATGGGGCTGGCAACGACAAAGTTTGAGAAGTAATTTTTCAAATATGGAAGAAGATTCAATGCAAGGTGGAGATTTGTTAGATATGCCTTGAATCTTCAACTTATTATTCAGGGGTATTTTTGGCATTTTGTATTAGAGTAATATATAAACTCCATCTGTTTTAAGGTTAGGTGTGGATGAAAAACCTTATCCGCACACCTCTTGTAATTCTTCTCCTTTTCTAATAGTGAATTTGTGATCTATCGTTACCTGTGGACGTAGCCTTAATCAATTGGGGTGAACCATATAAATATGTATGCTGCACGATTGATTGTTTCTTTTTCTTGCTTAATTTTCAATAACAAACATTGAAAAGGATTCATATAGCTGTTGGTCCTTCCCATTTATAGTAAAGATTTAAGTAATACTTATAATCGGGACCTTGACTTATGTTAAATTATTAGAAACATAGCATGATAGGTGGTGGCATAGGAATGATAGAAATATTCCATCTTGAATCCTTTTAATTAGTGTAATTGGAACTTAGTATATTAAATTCAATTCAATTACACTCAGTAAAAAAAATTCGAATTCATGCCGAATTTCAATTATAAGAATGCTCAGATTAAAAATTCGACCAACCTTCATTTAAATTTAATAAAGTCGTTTGAATTTATCCAAATTAAATTAAGTTGAATTCTAGATCGAAATAGTTCAAATCTCAACAAATAAATTTAACCTTTTAATATATGTTTTGATCAAATGAACTTTTAATCCAGTTGACTTATTTAATATGATAGAGTTTAAGGCTCAAGATAGAATCTTAGTGATCGATCCTTTATTAATGTACTAACTATGACATAATTTTTTAAAATAATGAATCAGAATCATCTGTGCTTTAAACTATATTGTGATGAGAAAAGTAGTATGAGAGAATATGTAATAAATCGACAAACATTTAAAACTATTATAAATAATTTTGGTTTACTGATATAATTATGAATAAGTTTGTTAAAAGAAAATACTATATTAAATCAGCATGATTTATTCAAAATTAATTTTTTAAAGATGAAAAACAGTTGTAACATGATTTTATTAATTTTGAAAATCGAAATGCTTTATTGTTTATATTTTCTATATAAGTAGTCATAGTCTAATAATTCTTAGCTATATCCATGAGCGGATCGACAGAATTTTCAAGAACTTCCTAAAGTCCGAATGCAACATGCATACTAAAGTTAGCAAGATTAAATGGGCAGATGTATGTTCACCTCATAGGCAAGAAGGTCTTGGTCTTATCACCTCTAAATTGATAAATCAAACCATGCTTACTAAGAAGGTATGGCGATTGATCCAAGAACGACAATCCTTGTGGGTTAAATGGGTCAATGCCTACTACATGAAGGAAAAATCCTTATGGTGCTTCAACGTTCCCAGGAATGTTGCTGATTTGATCAAATATGTTGGTAAGATCCGAGACAAGGTTAGAACTCACTGCAACTTTCAACTTGGTAATGGGGAGACTCTGAAGTTTTGGTTTGATCCGTGGCTCATTCAAACTATTCCGTTCAACCTACCTCAACTTTATGCACTCAAAGGATGTATTTCTGCAAATGCTAATGTAGCTCACGGCTTAACCATTTATAGACAACTCCAAAACAGGAATCCTCCTATAAGCAGCCCCTTGTAAATTTCGTGTAAAATGTAATAGATTTCTTATTTCACACTGTAACTTTACACTGTTGAGAGAGTCTGAATATATACAGGTATAATGCCTATATCTGTACAATATCTTTACGGTTACAGAAAATGACAAAAGGACAGAGAGGAGATTCCTTCTAGAATGTTGTGTGTTAGTCTGTTGGGCCTGTTGATGGATGGGCTGATGGACTGGTGGAGGAGGCCACCGAATGGTCTCTTACATCCCCCCGCAAACACAAGCTTCGTGGACTTCGAAGGTTGAGTTTGGCACATAAACTGAAGTGGCGGTCAAAAGGCATAGGCTTAGTAAAGATGTCAGCTAGTTGGTCGTCCGAACAGATGTAGTTGATCTCGAAGCTTCCAGCAGCGACGCGATCTCGAAGAAAATGCACATCAATTTCTATGTGCTTTGTTCGAGCGTGGAAGACATCATTCTTCGACAAGGCACGAGCTCCATTGTTATCGCACCAGATGATGGGACGAGGAGAGGGTGAAAACCCTAATTCGGAGAGGAAAGATAATAGCCAAAGAATCTCGGTCGAAATGGTGGAGAGAGCTCTATATTCAGCTTCGGAACTGGAGCGAGCAACAACGGATTGCTTTTTGGAGCTCCAATGGACAAGATTACCACCGAGAAAGACACAGCCGCCGGAGGTGGATTTACGGTCGTCAACAGATCCAGCCCAGTCAGAGTCAGAAAAGGCATGAATCTGTAAAGGAGACGAAGAAGAACCGAAAAAGAGCCTGTTATCAGCGGTACCACGTAAGTAACGAAGAACCCTCTTTAAGGCAACCCAGTGTGGCTGAAGGGGGTTGACCAAAAATTGACTTAATTTGTTTACGATGAAACTGATATCTGGACGACTATGGCACAGGTACTGCAGACCACCAACAAGACTGCGATAATCGGATGGATTAGCGATGGGATCACCAACAAAAGCAGAGAGCTTCTGACCAGAAGCGACAGGGGTTGAACACGGCTTACAGGTAAGCATATTTGCCCTCTGTAAAAGATCATAAATATATTTTTGTTGAGATAGATACAAACCCGTAGGAGTGCGATGTACTTCAAAGCCAAGAAAATAGTGCAAAGGGCCAAGAGTCTTGAGAGCAAATTTGTGCTGGAGACGTAGAATAAGCTGATGAATGGCTTCTTTGTTGTTCCCAGTAATCAGGATGTCATCAACATAGATTAGGATGTAAAGTTTGGTGTTCTGTTGATGAAGATAGAAGAGTGACGTATCACACTTAGAGGGAGTAAAACCCCATTGTTGAAGCGTCTGTTTTAGGGTGAAGAACCAGGCACGAGGTGCCTGTTTGAGTCCATATAGAGCTTTAGAAAGCCGACATACATGTGTAGGATAGGATGAACTAACATACCCTTGAGGCTGATGAATGTAGACCTCCTCATGTAGAACTCCATTGAGGAATGCATTGTTAATATCAATCTGTTGAATATCCCACTGAAAAGAGACTGCTAGTGATAGGATGACCTTAATGGTGGAGGATTTTACCACTGGGCTGAAGGTCTCAGTAAAATCCACACCAGGGTTTTGAGTAAACCCTTTTGCCACCAGCCGAGCCTTTGCTTTGTCAAAGGAACCATCTGAGTGATATTTGACACGAAATACCCATTTAGTGCCCAAAACATTCATGCTAGATTGATAGGGGACAAGAGTCCAGGTCTGATTTTGATGTAAAGCATGCATTTCTTCATCCATAGCAGCCTTCCAAATAGGATCCTGTAGGGCAATGGAAACTGAGGGGGGTTCTGTGATTGGTGAGGGAGAGATAGGGGCATGGTACAATTTGGGTTTAAAAATGCCACTCTTGGAGCGAGTTTGCATGGAATGAGTGTTGGTGAGAGGAACAGAATGGCCAGAAGGGACAATGTGGGATGGGGAAGAGGTGGGGGAAGAGGAAGAGGAAGAGAGAGGGGTTGAGGAGCTGTGAGGACAAAGTAAAGGTGATTGTAAATCAGAAGATAGAGGAGAAGAATTTACCTGTAATGATGGTAAGTTTGGAGCAGCTTCTGAAGACCAATCCCTCGGCAGAGAACTTCCAACAGTAGGCTGTACAGGAGAGGAAGGGACTTTAAGAAGTGAGAGAGGTAGAGTAGAATGAGGTTTGTTAGATGGGGAAGGTAAAGGTGAGGGGTTTGGAAAAAGAAGAGGGTAGGCATATTCAGATTCATTGAAAACAACATGACGAGAGATATAGATTTGGCCATGAGCATTAAGACACTTATAACCACGATGAAATAAACTGTAGCCAAGAAAAACACACTTAGTAGTGTGAAAATTGAATTTGTGAGGAGAGTAGGGTCTTAGATAAGGAAAACAACTACAGCCAAAAGGTTTTAGATGAGCATAGGCTGGCTGTTTGTGGTAAAGAAGCTCATAGGGTGATTTGGAGTTAGTAATGGGACTGGGTAATTGGTTTATGAGGTACGTGGCTGTGAGAAAAGCTTCTAACCAAAAAGAGAGAGGCATTGATGCATGAGAGAGTAGGGTAAGACCCATTTCAGTGATGTGACGATGTTTCCTTTCAGAAACACCGTTTTGTTGATGTGTATAGGGACAGGATAGCCGAAGGGAGATGCCTTGTGATGCAAGGTAAGGTCGAAAAGACTGATATTCCCCCCCATTGTCAGTGTGGAAAGCTTTTATCTTATGATTAAATTGCAATTCAACATGTGATTTGAATTTGAGAAAGGTGGAAAAGGCTTCGGATTTAAGTTTTAGAGGATAGAGCCAAGTAAATCTAGTGTAGGCATCAATAAAGATAATATAGTATCTATGTCCTTCTGTTGATAAAGTAGGGGAAGGACCCCATATGTCGGAATACACAATTTCAAATGGGGCAGTAACATTAATTGAATGATTTTGAAAGGGAAGTTGGTGTAACTTTCCAACTTTACAAGCATCACAAAATTTAAGAGAGTGCATATCAATTTTAACATTCATAGACTTTGCAATCTTGGATAGAATAGATGGGGAAGGATGACCCATTGTGGCATGTAGCACATTTGCATCTACTGTTGTAACATAAGCACTAGGAAAAACAGAAACAAAAGAGGAAGGTGCAACAGGTGATTCATGAGAAGCTTTAGATATTGTCTTGAGGAGGTACAGCCCATCCTGCAGAGTTCCCTTTAGAAGAGTGGTCCCTGAAACCTTGTCCTTAAACAAACAACCATTAGCAGAAAATTCAGCAACAATATCATTGTCTTTGGTAAGTTTAGAGATACTTAAAAGATTACGGGTTATAGAAGGCACATGTAAAATGTTTTTAAGATGTAAAGGTGTAGAAGAAGCATTAAATTGAAAAGAAGATGAACCAGTGTTTTTGATAGGTAAAATGTTACCATTGCCTACAGTTAACTGTTCATTGCCAGTGTATGGAGAGTTGATGCTCAGGTTCTGAATATCAGGAGTAACATGATTGGTTGCTCCACTGTCAACAAACCAGGTGGACTCGGTTGGTGGCTCAGATGATGAAGCTGATTGTGGAGAAACCATGTAGGAGTTGGAGGAACCAGACTGAACATAATGTGCTTGAGGTGAGTTGTTATACCCAGTGTAGTTCTGCACATGTTGAGGAGAGGATCGCCAGGGCTGCTGAAGAAGGGGAGGTCCTTGCCAGTTCTGATTAAACCTTTTGTGGCACTGCAGAGCAGAGTGATATGGCTTTTGGCAAAGTTGACAGAACACTCGAGGGGTAGATCTGCCTCCTCTTCCTCTTGTGCCTCGGCCCCGTCCCCAATGTCTGCCACCAGAAAAGGTTGAGGAAGGAGGGTGACTGGCAAGATTGGCAGATGGTGGTGAGATTTGAGACACAGCATTCTGTTGCTCCAAACGGGTTTCATGCATGAGGAGGGAGCTTTGAACATCCTGAAAAGAAGAAAAGGCCATAGTATTTGATAAAAGACAGACAATAGGGTCATAATCTTGTCCTAAGCCAGCAAGGGCACTGAGAATAAGTTCAGATTCAGGGACTGGATGACCAGCCAAACGAAGTGAGTCACTGATGATCTTTATTTTCTGCATATATGTACTGATATTATCTGAGCCCTTTTTAATTGATGAAAGCTGCTGTTTTAACTGTAAACTTTGACCATGCTTGTTTGAGCAAATAATTTTTCCAGGGTAATCCAAACGTCAACAGAGGACTGGCAGTGAGTGACAAGGCTAACAACATCATCATCGACAGTGGACAATAGCCAGCAAAGAAGAAGTTGGTCAGATCTATGCCAGAGGCGATACTCAGGATTAGGTTGAGATGTATTGTCATTAGAAGGAAGAATAGCAGCAGGGATTGCAGAAGAGGAAGAGATAAATTTTTCAAGCTCCAAGGCACGAATAGCAGCAAGGACCTGAGCTCTCCCAAGTAATGTAATTTGAACGGGTAAGTTTGGTGATGGTGAAGTTTAACGATTTGGCAAGAGAGGGAAAATTTAGAAGCTGATCAGAAGAAGAATCAGCAGTAGCCATAGAAGAAGAAGGAGAAGCAGCCATAGACGTTTGTCTGTGTAGCTCTGATACCATGTAAGAGTAGAATAGTGTAATGGATTTCTTATTGTCACTGTAACATTTTTACATTGTTGAGGAAGAGTATAAATAAACAAATGTGATCAATACAGCTGTACAATATCAGTCGGTTACAACAGAAAAAATATCAAGGGCACCGATGAGGAGTCTTCTAGAAGATGTGAGTTATGCTGTAGGTATTGGGCCTGATGTGTTGTGGGCTGGACTATCTCTTACATCTGATGTGTTGTGGGCTGATGAACTATCTCTTACACCCCCCCGCAAACACAAGCATCGTGGACTGCAAAGCTTGAGTTTGGTACACAAGT
Source organism: Erythroxylum squamatum (assembly GCA_025629845.1). Lineage (NCBI taxonomy): Eukaryota > Viridiplantae > Streptophyta > Magnoliopsida > Malpighiales > Erythroxylaceae > Erythroxylum > Erythroxylum squamatum. The sequence goes on along the minus strand of JAOTBA010000003.1, from coordinate 5,869,397 downwards.
GGAAGTGTCGGTCGAAAGCCATAGACTTAGTAAAGAGGTTAGCAAGCTGATCCTCGGAACTGACGTAGCTAATCTCGAAGCTTCCCGCAGCTACGTGATCACGAAGAAAATGCACATCGATTTCGATATGCTTCGTGCGAGCATGGAAGACATCGTTCTGAGACAGGGCACGAGCGCCGTTATTGTCGCACCAGATGACAGGGCGAGGAAAGGGTGAAAACCCTAATTCAGAGAGGAAAGACAATAGCCAAAGGATCTCGGTCGAGAGAGTGGAGAGAGCACGGTATTCAGCTTCGGTACTGGAGCGAGCGACAACCGATTGCTTTTTGGAGCTCCAATGGACCAGATTTCCACCCAGAAAAACACAGCCGTCGGAGGTGGATTTGCGGTCGTCAACAGATCCAGCCCAGTCCGAGTCAGAAAATGCATGGATCTGTAAGGGAGACGAAGAAGAACTGAAAAAGAGCTTGATATCAGCAGTGCCACGTAAGTATCGAAGAACTCTCTTTAGGGCAACCCAGTGTGGCTGAAGGGGATTGACTAAAAATTGACTTAATTTGTTTACAATGAAACTGATATCCGGTCGACTATGGCACAGGTATTGCAGACCACCAACAAGGCTGCGATAATCGGACGGATTGGCGATAGGATCACCAGCAAAGGCAGAGAGCTTCTGACCAGAAGCAACAGGGGTGGAACACGGCTTACAGGTAAGCATATTGGCCCTCTGTAAAAGATCATAGATGTATTTCTGTTGTGATAAATATAAACCAGTAGGAGTGCGATGAACCTCAAAACCGAGAAAGTAATGTAGAGGACCAAGAGTCTTTAGGGCAAATTTGTTCTGTAAACGTAGAATGAGCTAGTGAATGGCCTCTCTATCGTTCCCAGTGATTAATATGTCATCAACATAGATCAAAATATAGAGTTTGGTATGATGGTGATGAAGATAGAAAAGCGAGGTATCACATTTAGAGGGTTTAAAGCCCCATTGCTGAAGAGTTTGTTTGAGGGTGAAGAACTAGGCACGAGGGGCCTGTTTGAGCCCATATAAGGCTTTAGAAAGCTTACACACATGAGTAGGATAGGAGGAATTAACATACCCTTGAGGCTGATTAATGTAGACCTCCTCATGTAGAATGCCATTAAGGAAAGCATTGTTGATGTCTATCTGTTGAATATCCCACCCAAAAGAGACTGCTAGGGAAAGAATCACCTTAATGGTGGAGGATTTGACCACTGGGCTGAAGGTATCAGTAAAATCCACACCAGGAGTTTGATTAAACCCCTTGGCCACCAATCGGGCTTTGGCTTTGTCAAAGGAACCATCCGAGAGATATTTAACCCTAAACACCCACTTAGTTCCCAAAACATTCATGCTAGGTTGATAGGGGACAAGAGTCCAAGTCTGGTTGGAATGTAAGGCAAGCATTTCAGCATCCATAGCAGCTTTCCAAATAGGATCCTGTAGGGCAAAGGAAACAGATGGGGGTTCTTGGATTGGTGAGGGAGAGAGAGGAGCATGGTATAGTTTAGGTTTGAAAATTCCACTCTTAGAGCGAGTTTGCATAGGGTGAGTGTTTTTTAGGGGAGCAGAATGGTCAGAAGGGATAATGTGAGATGGAAGAGAGGTAGGAGAAGAAGAAGAGAAAGGGGTTGAGGAGCTGTGAGGACAGGGCAAAGGTGAGTGTAAATCAGAAGGTAGAGGAGAAGAATTTACCTGTAATGATGCTGAGTTTGGAGCAGCTTCTGGAGACCAATTCCTCGGCAGAGAACTTCCAGCAGTAGGCTGAATAGAAGAGGGAGGAACCTTAAGAAGAGAGAGAGGTAGAGTAGAATGGGCTTTGTGAGAAGCAGAAGGCAAAGGTGAAGGGGTTGGAAACAGAAGAGGATAGGCATATTCGGATGGATTGAAAACAACATGGCAAGAGATATAGATTTGACCATGAGCATTAAGACATTTGTAACCACGATGAAACAAGCTGTAGCCAAGAAAAACACACTTAGTAGTGAAAAAGTTGAATTTGTGAGGAGAGTAGGGTCTTAGGTAAGGAAAACAACTACAGCCAAAAGGTTTGAGATGAGCATAGGTAGGCTGTTTATGATAAAGAAGCTCATAAGGGGATTTGAAGCTAGTAGTGGGACTAGGTAATTGATTTATTAGGTAGGTGGCTGTGAGAAAAGCTTCTAACCAAAAAGAGAGAGTCATTGATGCATGAGAGAGTAGAGTGAGACCCATTTCTGTAATGTGACGATGTTTCCTTTCGGAAACACCGTTTTGTTGATGTGTATAGGGACAGGATAACCAAAGAGAGATGCCTTGTGATGCAAGGTAAGGTCGAAAAGACTGATATTCCCCCCCATTGTCAGTGTGGAAAGCTTTTATCTT
>JAOTBA010000003.1:5771342-5801691 GCA_025629845.1 Erythroxylum squamatum | reverse complement strand
CAAATCGAAAGATGATGACTTAGGAAGCCATGTTATTGAAGCTGGAAAGTCATACGAATGGAAGTTTCGTGTCAACTGGTTACTTAGAATATCCCCCAGTACCAGATCTTCACTATGCGTGGAAATGAGTAAAAAGTATCTCTCTTTTAAGAGGAACAACTTTGCAGTTTTCATCCTGTTATGCTTTCTCTATTAAAGTTTTCTTCTTCTTTTCATACTTATTTATAGTTTTGAGATTAAGAAAAGGAGATGTGTACTAATGAGATATTATAAGAGGGGAACCATGTTTCATATGTTAAGAGAGATTAATTAATTATCTAAGTTGTGATTACAAGACCAATTGGTATGAGATTATTGAGTTGGCTTAACACGTTTAAATTATTTAGCAAAAGCTTTTGCTGCAATATGAAAGAAGAAAAACTCACTCCAGATATAAATTTTGAGTACATTTTGAGATAGAGACTCTAGTTAAAAGTATCTCTTAATTATTACAATCTTAGTATAATTAAAATTTGTTAATAATAAAGTTTTTCACGTATCTAGTAATCACTTCAAATAAAAGCTAATAATACTGGAAATTTAAAGAAATTCTGATTTCTTATTCTTAGAAATTATTGTTGAAACATATTTATCTACAGCAACAACATATAGTAAAAATTTCACTAACACATGGAGTCTGAAGAGGTTCAGTAGCATGTAATTTTACGTTTAACTAGTAGAGACACCAACAAGTAAATAAACACTAGAAAATGTTGTTATAATTTTTTTTAATGCATAGTATAAATTTTCATCAGAGCATAATTGCTAAATTCAGAAAAAAACAAATATTTTTGAAATTTAATGTCTTTCACTCAAGACTTTTCTTAAAAGTTTGTTTGTTTTTTCTCTATAAATTAGCACGGCAAACTTCCTTGCTAAGCATTAATGATATTGTGTTTAATGTAATCTTATTACTTCACAAATAATGGTAATCTTATTCAAAATTTACTGAAAATTTAATGGACAATTAATTCTTATTACTTCACAAATTGTCCTAAGTTACACAATTACTGCTCTCCACTAATAGTCAATCATTATTTAGCCTACAAATTAAGACTCAAATCCATAGAAATAAACAAGAAATTTAAACCGAGTATGAATCTCTTGTGCAAATTTATGTTATTATTCTTATACATTACATCGGTGAAGTCTATCCTTGCAAGTTCAGCTTTTCTATCTTATACCACCGTTAAAATTTTCAACCTAATGAAGGACAGATCAAACTTTACTATTCACTGCAAATCTAAAGATGGTGACGTGGGAACCCATGTGGTTGAAGTCGGAAGGCCATACGAATGGAGATTTCATGTCAACCTTTGGGGAACGACCTTGTTCTTTTGCAATAGTTACTGGAAAGATAAATTCATAGGTTTTAACGGTTACGAAGCCAAGAGAGATCTCGACAGGTGTTCATGGGAATGTGCTTGGAGAGGTTCTGAAGACGGCTTATTTGGTTATGCAGGACCAAATCCAGATCTTCACTATGCTTGGAAGTGACCGAAAAGTATTTCTTTTCGAAGTGGAATAAGTTTTCAATTTCACAACTATCTAAATTTGTCCATCATTTTTATAACAATGTTGGAATTATATTATAAGATAGTTCTAATTATGTTCATATTAGGCTCTAATTATGTTCATATTAGGCCATAACTTAAGAGATTTGTGGTTGATGTGAAAAGGGAGCCATCTAATTTTATGAAAACATAATGCAAGTAAGATATAACATTTAACAATAAGCTTTATGTCAATATCAAAAGTAAAGTGGTATGGATAATAGCTTTTTATGTCTTAACATAAACTTTCTATATCACGTCACTACTAATCATCTCACAAAATCTCAAATCATTAATTAATATCTAAAATATAAAGAAATTTAATAAAATTATCACAGAACAAATAATTAATATATTGTTTAGAAATATATAACATGTTCTAATTTTATTGTAAATACACTAAAAAATAAAAATTTAAAGATGTCACAGCCTTATTTTATTAACCTATAAATAATTATCCCTCATCTCAAATAAAGTTTATTTTTTAAGAATTATTTGGAACTAGAAAAGATAATTAAGTACCTTAACTATTTACTCAATTATGAAATAATTTTGTCTTAACATTAATTTGGCATTAATTAAGCACTTAAATAGTAATATATTTAAAAATATGGTACTCACAAGGCATAACTTTAGAAGAAGAGAAAAAAAAATTTAGTCTTAAGAGAACTTTAAAAAAAATTATAGTCATTTATTAAACTTTTAATCTTCTATAGTTGTCTATATATTAAAACACAAAGTTTACAGACTATAACTACACTATTAAACGTATATTTACAAAATAAATGAACAATTCAATAAACTATAATATCTTCAAATAGATTTAGAATTTAGGTTAATTTTTTAGGGAAGGTTCTAGTTTAAAATACCTTAACTTTTCGTAATATATATTAAGTTGTAATATATAATATAAATATGATTATTTAATTTTAGTTAAAATCTTTAAAGTAACGTTGGATGTATCATTGTTAATATTGTTAAAATTTACCATTTATAAAAATTTTAAATGAATCATACACATGATTGACATAAAATATATGTTAAGTATAGTGGACATCTTAATAAATTCTTAATTCAGGTTCTTAAGAACAAATTTTAAAACATGTTCATCTTAAGAGTTAACATTTCTTCTTAATATTATTATCATAAGTATCTATTAAGTACAAAAATTTATTAAAAGATTAAAATAATATTTGAAAAACTTTTGCTTAAAATTTGTGCATTATTTCCAAATACATCCTTAATATTTCACTAAATGTCTAATATACAAATTTCAATACATTCAATCAATTTAATTAACTCAATAAATAATTATTGGTGTTGTGTAATACAATTTTAGAGAAATATTTTGTTTTAAACTTTAATTTTACAATTGTCTTACTTCTACAAATATATATGAATGAAGTTATGTGATTGCAAAACACGTATGCATCCTTTTTGAAAAATGTTAAATCCTTATGTTGCACATTACATTGACTTGATATTGGAAAATATGCCAGACACTTTCTTATCGTTGATAAAATTGTGCAAAAAGAAAAAAAGTGATCAAATTCATCTATAATCATGCATGGGTCTTGAATTTAATGAGAAATAATTTCACCAATGATAGGAATTTGCATTGTCTTGCTATTACAAGATTTACAACTAATTTCTTATAACTTTAGTATTTGTTTTGATAAAGAAAGAGTTGAGACAAATGCTTATGAGTGATAAGTGAGTCGTATCTCAATATGCCATGTCTAATGTTGGATTGGATGTTTTTAGAATTATACTTGAAGATCATGATATTTGATCTCAATGTCAATTTGTAATATGAATTTGTAAGCCCTTGGTGAAAGTACTATATTTGGCTGATAGTAATGAAAAGGCAATGTAGATTATTTTTATGATGCCATAGAGAGGACGAACAGAGCAATTAAGGCTAATATAAAAAATGTCTTTTTTGTGCATATCTTATTTTGCGGTCATCAATGAGAAATGAAAAAGGCAACTTTACTCTATATTATTTACAGTTGGGACATTTTTTAATCCTAGTGTTTGTTCTAGACCAAGTTTTACAAAGAAGTTGAAGTTAACAGGGAAATGCTGTTAACTTTTGAAATAATTGTTACCTATAAGATAGTTTAAGATCTCTTAAGCTCACAAATTAAGGTTTATAAGGATGCTGATGGCAATTTTGGGATGACTGTTTTTATTCTTCAAAGAGACAATTTATTTAGGTATTTTTTTCACTTTTGTTACATGTTTTGTAGTAATTAATTTTATTTATTTACTAGGACTCTTAATATAACAAGTATTTTTATTGATTCAATTTGCCTTGAACATATTGAACTTTTGGTGAATTGAGTTTATGAGGAACCGAGTTTGATTTATAAGAATGACTTGGAAGATGCTCTTAGATGAGAAAGTGTTGACATGTTATTTAGTGTAATGAATTTAATTCATGTTGATGATGGAGCTACTCTCAGTAATGAGGATTTTGTAATAAATGAGAATTATGATCATTGCGATTTGAGCTAGATTCAAAGGGCTTTAGATTAACTACTTAGAGTGTAACTTTTTAGGGTTGCAATCGATGTGGAGATAAATATTAGTTCATAAGTTATACCGTAGAAAGATTATTTTAAGTATCTTAGATCCATCATTCAAAGGAATGAGAGATCTATCATTCAAAGGAATGAGAGATAAATGAAGACATAGTTCACCGTATCAAATTAGAAGGGCTTAAATAGAGAGACTCATTAGGAGTTTTATATGATAAGAAAATACCACTCAAGTTAAAAGGTAAATTCTCCAGTTTAGTAATTAGGCAAATTAGAAGGGCTTAAATAGAGAGACTCATTAGGAGTTTTATATGATAAGAAAATCCCACTCAAGTTAAAAGGTAAATTCTCCAGTTTAGTAATTAGGCCAACCATGTTCTATAGGACAAAGTGTTAGCCCATCAAACAGGTGTATATTTATAAGTTAATGATGGCAAAGATGTGGATGTTCCATTTGATATGCAACCCTATAAGAAAAGATATGGTCAGGAATGTAGTGATAAAAGACAAGTTAGGGGTGGCTAATATTAATGGTGAGTTAAGGTTTATAAGACTTAAGTAGTTTAGACATCTTAAAAGGAGATATCCTGACGCCTTAACGAGAAGGTGTGAAAAGATTATACTCAGGGAATGTAAGAGAAGAAGAGGAAGACCTTAGAAGAATTATGAGAAGGTGATTAGGTATGATATGACCCTACTAAAACTTATCAAAGACTTAGCCCTTAATAGAAAATTTTGACAAACTAGGATATATGTAGAGGATCTTACATAGAAGGTCCTCTTTTCATAGGCTCTTTGAACATTTTCCTTTCTTTTTTCTTGTTTATTGTGTTTTCTATTTACCCTAAATACTTTCATATATAATTTTTTTCCCTTTTAGTTATTTCATTTATTTATTTCGTAATTTTTCTTCTTCTCTTTCATTGCTTCTTTAGTTTATTTAATTATTTTTTTCTGTCTTATCTGTTTATTTAATTTTGATTTTGATTTTTGTTTTTACTTAAAATTTTTATTTATCCAATTATTTATTTATGTATTTGGTTATTTTTTGTTCAAATCCTTTTTTAAAAAATTTCTTTCTTTTTTCCTACAAGGCTGTCAAAAATAACCTCTTAACTAATTAGAAGCTAAGTTGCGTACTACTGGACTGTCTAGACTCTGTATCTAAGTAAGATTTCTACTGAAACGTTGTTGTTGTTGTATACAATCATGTTTTATAACCAGTATCCAAAAAAGGGGTAAATTAGAGAGAAAATCTTTTATCTTATCTCTTCTTTTCGACCTCTTTTCCTTTTTCTTCTTTCTGTGTTAACATTAGTTGGACCACTTACCTGTATATTTTCAAATTTAGTTGTCATTTTTGAAAAGGTGGGAACTATTCTACATGGTGTCCTCCTTGCTATTGGAAATAGTTGTCGCTTTGGAACTTTCCTCCCTTCTCTCCTTTCCTTCCCATGTTTCTACCCTTCAACATTTAGTCTTAACTCCTCCAATTTCATATTCTCAAAGTAACCACATTCATTCTTCTCCTTTTAATCATAATCCCTCGGCTTAAGCAACTCTTTGGCCTCTAACTTTTGTAAACTTGCCAACTCCCTTTGAACCTCAATCTCCAACCTTTCAGCCTCCAGAAACAACTCCCTTTTCTTCCGATATTTTGAATAATTTCCTTTCTTCTTCCTCTTTTAACATAAACCCCCTTATCTAAGCTCTTCTTAAGCCCCAAATTTTACCTGTTTTCCATAAAGGCTCAAATCCTTTGAGAAAAATTTGCTGTAAAGTGGTTAGGGATGCAATGCTTTAAGTAAACTGATTTTTTATCCTCAAGATAAAAAGGGGATTCTTGCTACTTGAAATGCTTTAAGCAAGTACTTAAAGATTGTCTAGCACCATTATTGGGTACTTTATCAATAAGATACTTTTTTACCCTTAAACAAAGGCTTGAATTGAAACCAGATGGAAAACGTCGGGGCTAAAGAAATTGCTAATAAATGAAAAAGATTTTTTTGTTTAAATTAAACAATGAGACTAACATACTGAGAGTACTGGAGTAAGGGATCTGAAATGTTAATGGGAAATTGATCAAGTTGAAACAATGGAAGCTTGAAATGACTTTGGATATGATTGACATGAAATTAGTTCAGATGTGGGTTGATTTACATAATAAGTTAGAATAAGTTATCTTGCTAGCTTCATTAAAAAATCTCTTTATGTGAATGAAAATTAGAATATTGGTTCAAAATTAGAATAAGTTATCTTGCTAGCTTCATTAAAAAATCTCTTTATGTGAATGAAAACACAACATCTCTTAGTTGTATTGGATATATAAGAATTTTTTATTAAAGTTGATTTAGGGAAAACACTACTAGAGACATTAAAACTTAAAGATTAGATTAAAAAAGGAGCTTGATAGGTTTACTTAAAGATTAGACTAAAAAAGGAGCTTGATAAGGTCTCAATCACGTACTAATGGAAGCAATCCCTACAACAAAAAAGGAAAAAGTTTATGGGAAGCAATTGTTAAATAGTGAAACACGAAGAACTCAATGTTGGATATTTTTTACGTTTCCCATAAAGTTGGACAATATTTAATTGCATTTTTAGATTTTTTAATAACTTATAGGTTAAGTTACGTAATTTGATGCAGATAAAGATAATAAAGTGGCCTAACAAATGATCTAAGTCAATGGGCCGAAGTCCAGGAGAAAAATAGACCCCCATCAGTGTGGACCGAACCTATATCGAGCCTGTGATGGAAAAGCCCGATATGGATGCTATATATAAAGGTTAAGGCCTCCTATAGTTGCTCCTGTTATTCATAAGCATCAGGATTCTCTGACCCATTAAGAGAGCTTACGTTTTGAGAAAAATGTAGAAAGACGTTAATTGCATTCCGGTGAGCAGTTCTTATGAAGAAGGCGGTGGATTCGGGCTTGTTTCGGCTTCAGAAAGCTCTTTTGAAGTTATGAACAAGTATTTTCCACATTTCTTCATTTATTTCGATTTCGCATTAGATTTGGGATATATAACTAAGGTCCTGTTACGTATTACATGTAGTATCAGAGCGGTGACATAATCAAGTGGTCAAAAACAAAGATATTTCGATTTTTCTCCTTAAGGTTCTTAGAGAATAAAGTTCCGTTTCTTGATTTTTTTTCTTGCTTTTTAATGCATGAAATTGGTATAAATATGTTTAGCCTTGAGAAACAAGTCAAAAATGAGTCTAGAAGAGTAAAAATTTGACTCAAAATTTGCCAAAAATTGCCTTTTTTCGGCAAGGTAGGAGCAACGGTTAGGCGCGTGTGGGTGCACTGTAACTCCCGAAGGGCGTTACGTCTAGTATGTGCGTTGCATGCGCTAAACAGCGGGCGACGCGGGGGTGGTCAATAATGTGCCATGTGTCAACGCATGAAGGGCACGCACCAGACTATAAGGGGGTGTCAGTGCGCGTGCACCATACACACCACCATTTGCAAATGCACGCTCCTGTCTCTCCCCCCGCACGTCTGTGGTGGGCGCGTGCGCGGCACTTGCGGCCGCTTCCACCCGCAGCTGACCCATTGAGCTGACATCAATCCACTACAGGACAACAATGTTTTTTCAAATTTCCCATACGGGTGTCTCGGGATGTTTTGGCTAAGTTTCCAAGTCCGCGAAATTTATAAAATGAGTTTTTCTATTTTTTGGATTTATTACATTGGTAATTTTACTCCAAAAAAGGAATTAACGCATTTTAAAGCTGATTTTGAGTGAATTTTCATGCTTCAGACATCACATGAGGAAAATACTTCAAGTTTTTGTGTCTCAATTCTCATGTTCAATGTTCAGGATCGCATGATAGTCACTCAGAAAAGGAATTATTACATTCTAAAGCTATTTTTGCGTGAATTTTCATGCAGTGAACTTGCCATAAGGGAGATACATGAGGTTCTCATGTCTTAGTCGTCGGTTCAGTGTTTAGTGACACATGATAGTCGCTCTAATGAGATTTTTCGCTACGAAAGTCTTAAATAAAGTTTTTAGAGAATGTCTTCAGCATGAGTGTGTGAAAATGAGACTGTGTATTCGGGTTTTGCATTTATTGATGTTACATTGTCACATACCATATGCCCATAAAGAATGTGAAGATAATATAAAAATGTATCTCGTGTTTGTTGACTTTTTAAGTGCTGATGAGGATGTAGTCACCAAAGTGGCCATTCGAGTAAGTTTTTTGAAATGTTTTGCTTGCATGTTTGAGAGATATCTCTGGTCTTATGTTTGGTTATTCTGTCCAAAGGTGTTGGACTTACATAAGATTTTGAGACGTGCATAAAAGCATCAGATGGAAGAAAGTCGTTGCTTAAATGATCTATTTACCCAAAGGTGGTAGTGTCATGAAAGTTAATGGTTTGTACTCTTATCACTTTTATGTGGAGATCTAATTGCATATATTATTTATTCAGCCCAAAGGTGTTTCATAATATATGTGATCAAATTCTCGGTATAGATACTATTTAATAGCTTTGAGTATCACTATTATCTTATATTTGTGCTAACCTTTACATTGTTATTTCTTTACATAGTTATTTTGAGGTCACTTTTTCTGTCAACTAAATCAATGTCACCATTGAAACCCTAACTGGTTTCAATATGCAGAAATGGATAGAGGATGTATTAATTTTTATGGAGTTGGCTAAAATTGATATGGTCATACATACAGATAAGTCATCTCCACCTACATCCATGAACTCGAGAGCTCATAAAGTAGCATATTCAACTTGGGATCGATTTAACAAATTATGTTTGATGACCATTAAGAGGTCTATACTTGATCATTTATTTAGTGGACTTCCAGACACAGACATAGCGAAAGAGTTTTTTTTATAATGTCTCCTAAAGGTACGCAATCTTATCTATTGTTGAGACAAATGCCTTGATGAAAAAATAATTCTCCATGAGATAAACAGGAGAAGGGGGAGTGATGGAGTACATATCAAGAATGATCCATCTTCACAGTAGATTAAAGATGCTAAATATCTCTCTTCCTAATGTCTTCATTGTTCACTAAACTCTGAGTACACTCCTTCCAGAGTTTAGTAATTTGGTGATGCATATTATTCACTAGATGAGGGATGACACTTCAATGCTTTAATTGGCCATTGTGTTGCTGAGGAGGAGAAAATCAATCTTTCTACTCCTACAGTCCTTAATGTAGCTAAAGGGAAGACAAAGATAAAGCCCGCTAAAATCAAAAGAAGAAAGTCTAAATCTTCTCCACATGCTGATGTTGGTCAATCCAGTGCTGGTAAAGGTCCTACGGGCATAAAGAAGCTAGCAGTATGAGACCTAGAAGGAAAAACTAAGACCATCAGGGGTTTATATCTAGGATATAGCCAAATAAAGGGAAGGGGAAACTGATGGTTGACAGCAATGAAGAAGTGAATATAATATCTATAGGGGATGTATGTACTGAACCTTGCTGCAAGGTTCATTTTGGTTTTTACATAACACATTTTATATGTGATATTTGCATCAAATTTAGACAAATAAGGTTAACATTTTTTATTTAATGCTTCTATTGTATAATTGTTGTTTAATACAAATCAAGAAAGACGACCCTGATAAAGGATTAGTCATCCATATTGTGGTATAAAGGTTAAACCACATTTCCAGAGCTAGGTTGAAAGATTGATTAAGAAAAGCATTCTCTCAATTATAGATTATGATAATCTGAAAACATATGTTGACTATTACAGGGGTAAGTTGACTGAAATAAGGATAAAGAGGTTAACTTGTGCTTCTGACTTGTTGAGTCTGATACATATGGATATTAGAAAACCTTATACAGTTGCATTGTGCAATTCTAAATGTATTCTGACATTTGTTGATGATTATTCCCATTACAGTTTACGTGTTCTTGCTTAAAGACTGAAGGTTGAGAATCAATTGGAAAAATTCATCAACAGTGTCATATTTAACTTTGGAGGAGAGTATTATGGCAAACTTGGTGTTTTACGACATGAAAGATCCATTTGTCAGATATATAGAATCGATTGGAATAGTGACTCAGTTTACTATGTTGAGTAGTCTTGAGCAAAATAGTGTGTTACTAAAAGGCATAACCATACCAAGAAGTCAATGCAGAATATGACTAGTCTACCCAATTATCTAGAAGGATGAAAACCCATCCTTACACACATTCATGTATGGGGTTGTCCTGTTGAGGTAGTATAATTCTTATAAAGACCAATTGCATACTCGTTCAGCTCATTACTGTTTAGTAGGATATCTCAACCACTTTAAAAGCTACAGATTTTACTGTAGAGAATGAGGGACCAGAATAGTAGATTACAAACAACTAAGGTTTTGGAAAACAATGTCTATGATGATGATGGGTCCTTTGCCTTCGATAATAGCAGGAAGGATACTACAGTTATTATGTACTTGTTATTCATATAGTTAGATTCGGTGGATGTAGGCCTTAGTACCATGCTTGTATAGGAATAGGAACCAATACCTATACACACAAAGATTCCTGGGGGTACAAGATCTAATGCAGTTGCAAAGATCCATTAGAGTAAGATGACCTGCTATCCCATCCGATAATATAGTCTATTTGGTGAACAAGACTATAATGTTAGACATATTGCAGATCCAGTTACTTTTACAGTAGCTATTTTTGGACCCAATACAAATTTGCGGTGGGATGCAATGACTGATAAGATGCAAGACATAAAGCATAGTAAGGTCTAAGAGCTAGTTAATTTGCAGTGAAACTACGAACCTGTTAGTTGTAAATGAGTTTCAAGACCTAAGGGTTTCGGGATAAAGTTCAGTGATTTACAGGCTCGCTTAGTTGCCTGTTGGTTCACTTAGGGAGAAAGTTTGACTTTAATGTTACCTTTTCTCCCGTATCCTGGTAAGATAAAGTTCGAGTAATTATGACAATTATAGCTCATGATGATATAGGGTTACATCAAATGGCTTTCAAAACTGTTTTCCTAAATAAAGACCTTTATGAAAAGGTCTATATGGAATAACCTGAAGGATTATGGCAAACTTGACCTTGGAGGAGAGTATTATGGCAAACTTGGTGTTTTACGATATGAAAGGTCCATTTGCCAGATATATGGAATCAGTTGGAATAGTGACTCAGTTCACTATGTCGAGTAGTCTTGAGTAAAGTGTTGCCAAAAGACGTAACAACACCCTAAAAAACATGAAGAAGTAAATGCAGTACAAGACTAATCTACCTAATTATCTAGAATGATGAAAACCCAGCCTTACACACATTCGTGTATGGGGCTGCCTTGCTGAGGTAGTATAATTCTTATAAAGACAAATTGCATACTCATTCAGCTCATTACTGTTTAGTAGGATATCTCAACCACTTTAAAAGCTACAGATTTTACTGTAGAGAAGGAGGGATAAGAATGGTGGAATTACAAACAGTTAAGGTTCTGGAATACAATGTCTATGACAATGGTGGGCCCTTTAACCCTTCAGATGATAGCAGGAAGGGTACTACAGTTATTACGTACCCGTTGTTCATATAGTTAGATCCGATGGATCTAAGTCTTAGTACTGTGCTTGTACAGGAACATAAACCCATACCTGTACACACAGAGGTTTCTAGGAGTACAAGATCTAATGCAGTTGCAAAGATCCACTAGAGTAAGACGACCTGCTATCCCATCTGATAACATAGTCTATTTGGTGAACAGGAATATGATGTTGGACATATTGCGGATCCAGTTACTTATACAATAGCTATTTTTGGACCCAATGCGGATTTGTGGTGGGATGCAATGACTGATATGATGCAAGACATAAAGCATAGTAAAGTCTAAGAGCTAGTTAATTTGCAGTGAAACTACAAACCTGTCAGTTGTAAATGAGTTTCAAGACCTAAGGATTTCGGGATAAAGTTTAGTGATTTGTGGGCTCGCTTAGTTGCCTGTTGGTTCACTTAGGGAGAAAGTTTGACTTTAACGTTACCTTTTCTCCCGTATCCTCGTAAGATACAGTTCGAGTAATTATGACAATTATAGCTCATGATATTATAGGGTTACATCAGATAGCTAGCAAAACCGCTTTCCTCAATAAAGACCTTTATGAAAAGGTCTATATGGAACAACCTGAAGGATTTCAGGATCTAGATGGAACTGACATGGTTTGCACATTAAGAAGATCAATATATGGTTTACATCAAACCTCCCGAAATTAATACCTTACATTTGATGAGGTTGTGAACTCTTTCAGCTTCGTGGAAAATCAAGTTAAAAGATGCTTATATCACAAGGTCAAGGGGAACAAAGTTATCTTCCTATTATTGTATGCGAATGATATATTGCTATTGTATGAGGTTAAGCAACTTTTGGCCAAGCATTGTAATCTGAAAGACCTTAGTGAAGCATCTTTTGTCTTAGGTATGTAGATTTACTCGGACAGATCTCAACACTCATTAGGCCTCTCACAGAGTGTATAGATTGAAAATGTGCTACAAAGATTTCACACGGTTGACTATAAACCTATTGTAGCACCAATCTCTCATAATGAGAGATTATCTTTGGCATAGTGCTCAAAGAATAAAGCAAAGAGAGAGGTTATGAGGAATGTTTCGTATTCTAATACAGTTGGTAACCTGACGTATGCCCAGGTGTCCACTAGGCCAGACATTGCATTTACTATTGGACTGCTTGGTCGTTATCTAGTTAACCCAGGAATAGACCATTAGAATGCAATTCAGCAGGTGTTGAGATACTTAAAGGAATCAAGGATTATATGTTGACATATAGAAAAGTTAACAGTCTAAGCCTTATAGAGAATCCATATTAAAATTTAAGCTATTTGTCCAGAAGATAAGAAGTCCATATCAAGAAAAAGGTTTTGAGTTTGCAGATGGTACAATGTCATGGAAGAGTGTCAAGTAGACACGTGTGACTTCCTCAACTATGCATGCAGAGTGCATGCTATGGGGCAACTTCACAGGCGATTTGGCTCAGAAACTTTATTTCTGAGTTATCTGTAGTTGATTCAGTGGCTATACCCATTTGGTTGTGCTGTGATAATCTTGCTACTATATTGTTTAGTAATAACAAAGGATATCACAGGGTCTTAGCATTTGAAGGTCAAATATTTGACCATAAAGGAGTTGATACGAAATGGTGATATTAAGGTTTGGAGCATTTAAGGACCGAGGAAAGTTAACCAATCCTTTAACCAAAGGACTTTGCCCACTTGTGATTGGAAAACAAATATTTATTTAAGGGATCATTAGGTTTGCTCCATGTACATTTGTATATTTATACATTGTGTTGTATTATGATAGTACGGTGGTTCATCAATAAAGATGGTCATCATTTATCCTCAGTAATACGTGTTATTGTACATTATCATAATATGATGAAAGTCTTAAGATCTGTGTCGATCTTAAGTATGTTAGAGGTTATTGGGCATATATACAGATTGACTTTGAGTCTATGCTATTTAGATGCATACAGTTTTATATGGTCTAATGTTGTTTAGCATTCAATGAGAGAAAACAAGATTTGTCTAATGCGGTTTAGCACAAATTTTAGAGAAATCGAGACCTACAAATGAAGATGATATAGCTTAGATCATACAGGTATCATCTTAGTTAGCCACACTCCATTTTCCCATTAATGTTAGTGAGTTATTAGATATGCGTGATTGTATTGGATCTGTGTCACACATGACTCATGCATTGGTAGTTTTTGGTATCGAAAGCCTTGCGAGACAGAATGATGGACTTTCATTATCATCAGATCAAATGTTTTGCTTTAAAACCTAGTCAACTAATACAATAGCGTAGCTTAATCGAGTTTTTAAATTGTTTTAAACTTGAGTCAACATTGCAATTAAGTGTTATCCAAGGGGGAGAATGTTGAATATTTTTTACATTTCCCATAAAGTTGGACAATATTTAATTGTATTTTTCAAATTTTTAATAACTTATCGGTTAAGTTACGTAATTTAATTTAGATAAAGATAATAAAGTGGCCTAATAAATGATCCAAGTCAATGGGTTGAAGTCCAGGAAAAAAATGGATCCCCGATCAATGTGAACTGGACCCATATCAGGCTTGTGATGGGAAAGCCCGATATAGATGCTATATATAAAGGTTAAGGTCTCCTACAATTGTTCATGTAATTCATAAACATCAGGATTCTTTGACCTGTTAAGAGAGCTTACGTTTTGAGAAAATTGTAGAAAGACATTGATCGCATCCCAGTGAGCAGTTCTTGTAAAGTGGTTGTAGATTTGGGCTCGTTTTAGTTTTGGAAAGCTTGTTCCATAAATCTGGTATTTTTCGCATTTCTTTATTTATTTTCCTTTCACGTTAAATATGAGATACGTAATTAAGGTCCCATTACATATTACACTTAAAGCTGAGGAACAAGACACAAAGCTAAAGGTACCACTAGCAATAAAAAGAAACCATAAAGGAAAGAAAGGAGCAAGGGTTTTGACTACTTAAACATAATGAAATCAATGATGATGGGTTTACTTAAAGCAAAAAGAAAACATATCAAGGTCAAACAATGCCTTTGGCTTTTTGGAAACTCTTAGACCATTGTTACCAACCACCTAAAGCTATTTTAAAAGAAGAATCATCATGGCCTAAAAGCAAGATTTGACGAAGGCTACACATTTCAAGTACATTTGTCAATTCATACACTCCGTACTTGAACTGCTCCAAAGCTCAAAAGTTATTAACATTACTTATGTTAATACTACTAACTTTGGGTTTCAAAGGAATTCACTTTGGAATGATCTTAAAAGTATTCACCCTAATATCCCAACTTCTTGCATCATTTTGAGCTTCAACGACACATTATATACACACTATTATAAGGATTATAACTTGAGTTTGAACCATATTAAGACAAAATTTAGGACTAAGTGAGTCAGATTAGGGTAAATGATTTTCAACATAGCCACTTCACATAGTCCAACAAATAGTAAGCGAATGGCTAATTAGAAAGAAACTTGATTGTACGCTGGCCATTGCTACATGTTTGAACCAAATTTCTTTGAAGAATGTCCACTTTATTCACTAGCTCACCTTTGATCAATCTCCAATAGAAGTCCTAATAGACAGTCTATATGCTATAGAAAATTCTCTTTCATGTTCAGCAACTATCTTTTAAATACAGTAAAACTTCTATAAATTAATATTGTTGGGATCATGATATTTAATATTTTATAGAGATATTAATTAACCGATAAATTAATATTTATTAATCTAAAGAGAATTTTGTAATCGATTGAAGTTAAATTTTGATTACATCAAAAAGCATTATATCTTAATTATATTTTAAGAAAAAACAAACAATACTAGAATCATATTTAACTAAATTGTCTTAGTTATATTTGTGTAAGTTTATATAATTATTAATTTATAATATTAATGGGACCCTATATTTACATAAGGGTATTTTGAAAATATATTATCTTATTATTTTATCGAAATTTGTTAAATTTTCAATTGACCTAAGTCAGGACCGGAGAAAAATATTATCTTAGAGAGTTTATTAATTTACCGAGTATCAATTTAAAAAGATTCTACTGGATTGAGGGATTTGAAGAAGCAACTACCAAAGAATTGTAAACTACGTCTGACGGATTACAAAAATTTAAGTATATAATTAGGAAACTCCAAGATATTAAGGAAGAGATGAATAAGTTGAGGCATAATAATACATTAGTATATATTCAAACTATAAGAGTTATGCTCAATCAGAACCGAGGTGAACTCTATGTAGACCCCAATAATATCAGCCTAAACAACAAAGAAAAACATGCTATACGAAGCTAAATCCAGACCTTTAAAAACCATGCATCCCTAATCAAATAAAGATCAAGGGTGAACGAAACATTTGTAACCCTTATTTTTAAAAAATGAATTTATTTTATGCTTTTAATTTTAAAAAATTGACGATTCCTATCTTAATAGTTCATAAGTTTAATGAGCTTTTAAGATCAATAATCAACCTAAATAAGAGCTGTACTTAATGACTCTTAATTTGTACAACTCCTAATGGAAAAGCAATTGTAATGTAGTATATGAAACTTCACATAAAAATTTACTACATTAGTGAAATTTAATTAAATTTCAATAATTTAGCAGCAGATTCTGGAATGCATACATAAATAGTTTAAGTGTAAAACATACCTTAAATTTTTCTTTAAAACCTTATCCAAGACTTATTAAAAATTTAAAGCGCACCTAACTATTATTACTTACACAATTAATGCTCCTACCTATAAATTGAAACATTGTATGTCCACAACTAAGAATCAAATCCATAGAAATAAACAAGAAATTTGAACCGAGTATGGATCTCTCGTACAAATTTGTGTTGCTGTTCTTATACATTACTTGGGTGAAGTCTATCCTTGCAACATCTGAACCAGTTTCATCTTCTATTCATAAAACCACCGTTACAGTTGACAACCAAATGAAGGACGGATCAAACTTCACTATTCACTGCAAATCCAAGGATGATGACTTGGGACCCCATGTGGTTCAAGTTGGAAGCCCATACGAATGGAGATTTCGCTGCAACTATTTCGCTACAACCTTATTCTTTTGCAATACTTATTGGAAAGGTAAATTCATAGGTTTTAATGCCTTCGAAGGCGAAAGAGATCTCATCAGGTGTCCGCATCACTGTGTTTGGAGATTCTCTGAAGATGGCTTAGCTGGTTATGACGAACGACACCCAGACCCAGATCTTCACTATGTGTGGGAATGATCGAAAAATAATTCTTGTCGAAGTGGAACAAGTTTTCAGTTTCACATCTAACTTTATCCATCATTTTAGTAAAATCGTTAAGAATTACAATATAAAAAGCTCCAATTATGTTCCTATCAGACCAAAACTCAAGAGACTTGTGATTAATGTGAAAACAGAGATATCTAAATTTATGAAATACATAATGCACCTACTAAGACTTTTTTCTTTGGGTCTTAGATCAGAGTATCCACCGGCAGACCCAGTGACTAATCCCTTCGCTGGTTTGTAGGCACCTCGCAGGGTGGGACAGCTGGCCCAAGGATTTAAGGCTGCTCCTTACCCAAAGTCAAGGATCGAAGACATTTTTTAACATTTAATAATAAGCTTTTAAGTCACAATCTCAAGTTTAAGCAAAAATAAAGTGGTACTATTGATAAATATAATATCATGTTATTATTGTAATCATCTCGCAAAATCTCAAATTATTAGTTAATGTCTAAAATAGAATGAATATAATAAAGATGTAAGCATAATTTTTATAAACATAACAGGAACTAGAAATTCCTAAAACTCACAAATATTCAATCATGGTCATGATATTTTATTTTAATACAAAGATAAAGTTTTTAGATATCAACCTTTGTCCACAGCTCAGTGATGCTTAAACAAATCTAAATAACTTCCTTTGCCTAATCTGTCCCTTTTCTTGAACTTTTTATCTCACTTTTTTTCTTGAACTTTTCTCAAGGTTTCCATTTTGTATCTCAACGTGCAAAGCTGTGATGGAAGCATAGAAAGTGTTATAACTTTTGCCAACGTAGATTAGCCAATGTTAAACTGGCAAGAGTTTCTCCAAGGATGGTAAAGAAGAAATGACACTCCCATTTCCCAACCGACATGTTACTTCCTTGCTAAATTTGTAATAGGCATTAATGATGTGTTTAATATACCTTTATTTTTTCTTTTTTTTTGGTTAAACCATCCGGTATCCGACGCCACACGGGCAATCGACTAATCTGGATTCGAGCCGGGTTGGACCATACAGGCGGCAAAGCTCTCCCTCACAAGTGCAGCTCCATTCCTAAGACTCGAAACCGAGACCTTGGTTAAGGGAGGAGGAGCCCCAGCCACTCCACCACAGCACTTGCGGGTTACCTTTATTTTTTCTAATGCATATATAAATAGTACAAGGGTAAAAGATATATGTGACAATACTATCCAAAATTTAATAAAATTTTAATGCACAATGAATTCTTATCACTTTACAATTTATCATTACTTACATAATTAATGCACTCCATTCATAGTCAAACATTATTGACAAACTCTTCAGTTTATAAATTGAAGTGTAGTATGGTTATAACTAATAATCAAATCCATAGAAATGAATAAGAAATTCATATTGGGTGTGAATCTCTTGCTGCTATTCTTCTACATTACTTCAGTAAAGTCTGTCCTTGCAACATCTGAACCAAGTTCAAGCAATCAGGCTGTCACCGTTCGAATCTTTAACAAAATGAAAGACGGATCAAACTTTACTATTCATTGCAAATCTAAAGATGATGACCTGGGAACCCATGTGGTTGGACCTGATGAATCGCCGTATGAATGGAGCTTTCATCCCAACATTTGGGCTACAACCCTTTTCTTTTGCAATACTTATTGGAAAGATAAATTCATAGGTTTTAATGGCTTTGAAGCCAAAAGAGATTACTTGAAAAGGTGTCAATGGCTGTGTGTTTGGAAAGCTTCTCAAGATGGCCTGTACGGTTATACAGAGTGGCCCATAAAAGCAGACATTCACTATATGTGGAAATGAGTACAATATATTTCTTTGTAACATGGAATAAGTTTGGAGTTTTCACCTTGTTGTGCTTACATAAGTTCCATTACAGTTTTTTTTCCTTAAAAATAAGTTTCCCTACAAAACTATCCAATTTTGTTTTTTTTCTTGGTGCACCCAAGGTATCCACTGACGGAATCAGTGACTAATCCCTTCGCTGCGGGAACATCTTCAACATGGGAGCGCTACAGCTGGCCCAGGAGCTTGCTGCATTCCCAAGGGTGGGATTCGAACCCCCAACCACTTGGTTAAACGACGAAGGCATGTACCACCTACGCCAACCCACTGGGTTTAAACTATCCAATTTTGTTTATCAACTCAGCAATTGTGTCAAGAAATTTAGTAGAAAACGATTAAAGTTATGTTCATGTTTGGATACAACATAAGAGAAGTAAGATATAATTGAGATATTATAATTTATAAAGTAATCTCAATTAAGATTTATGTCACATGTATCTTAATTGAGAGGTAAAACAGCTATGAAAACGGACATTTTGAAATGAAATTGGTCTTCTTAAATGTTAAGATTCAAATTTTTTCCTCATTGAAATTTGTTAAGAGAAAGTCATAAATTCAAGAATTTCACCTTCACCTTGCCTTCGTCAATACCATTACCATCTAGTTAAGAAGCACATCTCATTCGTTTCTCTCAAATCCCATCTTTTATTTTTTGCTTTGGATTTTTAATTTTCTTAGTAGTTCTTTTAATATAAAGACTAGGTGAAAGAATGAAGTTTGATTATGAGTATCATAGTTTTTTCAATATGGGTTAAAGTTTCTACTTACGAATTGAAACTTCTATTAAACTCTAGGTATAATTTTTCTTTCTATCATTTCCTATTTAGATTGCAGTTTATCCAAATAAATTAAAATTTGTCAATTTGATTATAGATGATATTTGTCAGTTGCAATTCTAAGTATAATTTCAATTTGAATTGAAGTTTATTTGGGTCATTTATCTCTCTTTCATTTTGTAGATATCATAGTTGATAGTTTTTATCCCTTATTTCTTTCTCCAATTGCAATTTCTCTTTCATTTATTAATTCATAATTAGCATTTTTTATTTATAGGTTCGATTGACTTTGTTTGTATAAATTTAATTTTGCAGATTATTGATAAAATTCAGTTTCGGTGTTTCTATAATGCGGATATTGTTTTTACTCTCAATTTTCTTTGTTGAAAAGTGATCACTATTAGTTTTTGATATTTTAGAATTACTTAAAAATTGAAATAAATATTGGGTATGATAACTTTTATCATAAAATTTTGTTCTTTGTTTTCATTTTTAATAAATGATATTAAATCTAGCTCTTTATTTTTTTTTCATTTGTTGCAGTTATTTAATACTATTGATATATTTTTGTATTAAATGGTTGAGTTATTATTGTTATGTTATGCCTACTTGCTTCTTTGAATTCAACACGTGTTTTGTTCTTTTTCTAGTTTTATTGTGTTATAATTATTTTATATGATCTTGCTCAAAAAGAATTTGTCTAGAAGTGAAAAATGGACCAAAAGAAGAAGAAGAAGAAGAGAACAGTTAAGAATAGTAAAAATGAGTTATAGATAAATTTGTTAGAAAAGCCCACTTTTCTAATGAGAATTATGAAGAATTAGGTAAATGTAGTTTAAACAACTTAATGAAAATTTAAGTGATGAAATTCATATTCATTAGAATGTTAGTAATCAACTAGCAAGGCCCAGGTTGAACGATCCTCGGGGCCACTGGTAGAAAAATGTTCGTAGCTTGACGCCCAATTGGCTTAATTGAACAAAACAATGTCATTAACTTAGAGAGAAACAAGAAGCAAAACACCGTCACTTAAAACAAATTTATTTTACAATCAAAAGTTGTTTAAATAAGTATACATGAACTCTAATTCTTCTTTTGAAGCATTCTAAATAAAACAGGAAACTCTTCAATTTAAGAAAAGTTTTAGATAAAATAGGAAAGATATCAAAGCAACTAAATAAAGTTTGAACTAAGAAACAAATAAAATATAATGTAAAGTTATTCAAAATGGTTGCAGAGAAGGAAGTTAGATAAGACTTGATGAGGCACTATTCAATATTTCATTATGCCCACTTAGAGAGAAATCAAGAGAAGAATGTCAAACAAGACATGATCACGTACTATTCAGCATACCATTCTACCCACTAGAAAGAAATCTAGAGGAGGATGATGAACAAGATGAGATCACCTGCTAGTGAAGATCTTGTTACGTCCAAGAATTCAATTGCCTCGTCATCGTTTATAATGCTATTTGGTTCTGTCTGATTTGATGGGGCTGAGCGCTGGTGCTTGGATCCATGAAATTAGTTGACTTTGGCTCAGAAATACCTGCCAAATAATAAGGCACACCGGGGGTTGATTGCCGGTAGGCCCCTCCGATGCTCAAGTTAGTCTTTTTGTGAGGGTTTTGGTGGTTAGGAATAAAGAATACTAGGGTTCTAAAAGTCGTACCTTTTTCATGATAGGTAATGAATTTATATAGTTAATACCTATAGGAATTAGGTCAACACCGAGGGATGGGCTGATCGGCCCATGCGCCGTTCTGAGTTTGGGCTTGGGCTTAGCACGACCGACCCAGCCACTATCCTAAAAAGAAGAAACATCAACATGATAACTTCACTTCCAAGCCTTGACAGTTCTCCTTGCAACAATTAATTTGAACTAAAGAAAATCATCTTCAATTATTTCAAAGATTTATTAGGTAACCATTCTAATGATCTTTCTTCCAGGAGCTTAAATCATTCATTCTATATGCCTTATCAGGCATCATCAAGAAACATGGATCTCCAAACCTTTAATCAAAACAAACATAGAAATAGCTCTTAATAATCTAAACTTTAATAAGGTGCTAAGACCAGCTGGGATCAAATCACTCTTTTATCAGAAAATTTGGCACTTGATTGGAGACTTAGTTTCAAAGGCAGTATTGGAACTCCTCTCCAAAGACAAGATGATTAAGGAAGTGAATAAAAGATTTGTAATCCTCATTCTTAAGAAATTTAATCCCTTCTTAATGCTAGAGATAATATTCTGAGCTATGCAAAGATGATAAACCGAAGGGGTTAATAATTTCGCAAACTTTCCGCAAACTTTTTTGGAACCCACAAAATAAAATCAAGCAAAGCCGAAATAATAAAAACACTGGAAATTTGGTAACGCAGTTCAGCACACCTTGCCTACGTCTGCAGGGCCCTCACTCAGCTTAATAACTTTCACGAAGGTACAATAGATTTACCCAAGGCTTTACTGAGCCGACACCACTCAGCCCTTGACACTATCCCTCAACCTCACTTCCCGTGAAAGAATTCACACCCAATAGTACGACCGCCTCGTACTAATCTCAACAGAGGATTTGTCTAACTACTTTCACTCAAAGACAATAATAAATAAAACAGAAAAAGACAACTTTCCAGATCTGAACTTATTCAACAATAATCGACCAAGTTGCCGCAAACAGTGAACTCCTTCAAAGACACATAACAACAGCATCTACTCTTGTCATAAGTGGACTGGTTAACATATCTTCACCATAAGACAAAGTGTAGCACCTCAAATCATACGCAACCAGTAAAATCAATAAAACCCTCTTTCATACGTGACCCACACAACGCAACTCAAAACACAACCATGCTAACGTCAACAGCTCACTGCCGGATTTTTCAACTTGCGTGTTCACCTAGACTCCTTGCATAATCAAGAGATCTCACGTATGTGATATAAGGAAAACATAATCAGAGACTTATCTTTTCAATCGTCCGTGGAGAGGGACTTTTAATGCTTCTATTATAACCAATGATGCCAATAGGACTTTTTTACTCCCGTGAGTCCACTGCACACTTGCACACTAAAAAATAATCACTTAAGCTATCTAATTAATGCCCACTTCTCCTTTGTATAAAACCCAGGCATCAGATAGGAGATGTCCACTCCTTGCCGCAACCTATCCTCTAGGTTTCTTTTAATTACCTGTTTTGATAGACTTCTCCAGTAATTAAAAGATATATACAATCCTGCAAAATTTGACAGTAACTTCAGCAGTAAAACAATTCCAAAATCAACATGATAATAGACTCCAACCTAAGATAGAATTCTTTTGGAATCCAAGTCAAACGTGGACTAGTCCAACAATTACTCTACTAATCCATATCAAATCCAATTTCGAATTTTCCAAATCAAGAGCCTAATTCCAAAATAGAATCTCCAGCATATAATGTCCAATTGAAGTCAAATCTTCAAGACATATGGTATATCCCAATTCCAATAAAAATGTCAAAAATAAAAATGGGATTTATGTAAAATAAATCCTAACAATAATCAATGTTTTATAAGTAGGATGAGTGCCGGTGCTTGTATGCATCCCAAGATTACCTACTCTTTGTTTTAGGAGTCCCTTATAAGTTCTGACATTGAACGTCCACTCAAGATACCTTATAAGTCCGGATTAAGGCCACAGCAGAACTTGCCCCTGACGCGGCAAAATGACTTCGTTACGCATATGGTACGAATTTAGTGTGCTATTATATCTCGATATCAGGTTTTTGTACTCAACATTAGGTAATTTTTTAAATTTATAAAATAGTCTTAAATTTTTTAAAAAATTATAAAAAGTTTATTATCATAGTATACAATTCTACTATATATTTTTAACCATATCTCTAAAAATAATAATAATAAATAATAATCATAATTGGTTCAGCCTGATTCTGCTGGGGTTGAACGTCGTTGTTAGGATCCATGATCTGTGCGACTCTGGCTACGGAATACCTGCAAAACAAACAATGGCGGCCCGGGAGTTGATTCCTGGGAGGCCCCTCCGACGCTCAAGTCAGTCTTTTTGTCAGGGTTTTGATTATAGCCAGTAGGAAAACTAGGGTAGTGGCGACGTACCTGAATCGGGGAGGAATAGTACATTATATACCTGGGATTACCACTAGGTTTAGGTCTTTACGCAGATTATTGTGTTTGCATGGGAGTCTAACACCTTATGGGCCGGATGGGCCGTGGACGTTTGGAGATGGGCCTGGGCCTAGCACAGCCGACCCAACCAAGTTTGTATTCTTATCATGTATGAAAAAATAATCCATACACTTTATTAATGGTAATAAAATAAAATAAACATCTATAAATTAACATTTGATAATTAGTAACTTTTACAATATAATAAATTCATTTTAATTAATTAATACTTCATTGAGTTAATAAATTTAGTAAAATCTCAATATTATATTAATTGAAAATTTTTAAATTTTATCTTCACAATGATTTTATGTCATTACTTAAACATCTAAAGTTGGAAATTGTTTTATATTTAAATTTATTGGGGATATCTGATTAAAAATAAAAACCAAATTAGAAGTATTTAATCGGATTTGCACGTTTGAAAATTTCACTTTTAGAATTACCAAATAAAATGTAAGCAGGAGCGGACACCTATAATCGAAGGGACCCAGAAGATGGGAAACGAGGATGCGGTAGTATCTAGGCTAGGAGCCGCACGTATGGGCTATGCCAGCTGTGTCCAGACAGATACCTACGTCACACACATTCAGCCAAAAACCTTTTATGAGTGTTTTTCGTTTTTGCTCGGCGATAACACGAAAGTTAGTGTACCCACTCGTTTACGTCATTTTCACATGTTTTTTCCCTCTTTTTTTTCTGGCGGCGTGCCCTGTTCCATATTTCCACTTGTAATCATGGACCCCACTCTAGCTTTGCTCTTCGTGATTAATGAATACACTCCTAGTCAAAACAGATCCTTCAGCTCAAAGGATTGTCCCCATAGATTTTCCCATGCCGCTCGACTAAGAGGCGAGCTGCTCGTGATTAATCCCATACTTAAGAAAATATATATTAAATATGTTTATTTAGTCATTTTTAAGAGCGCTCCAATCTGATATAATCCAATTAATCAGTTATCAGGCCAAAATAAAAGTTCATTTCTCGCCATCACAGACATCAAGAAGAGGTAGGTACGAAAAGATTCGTGAACAACTGTCCTCAACTTTTAGTGGTCGAGCAATTGAGTTGAGCCACCTTCACAGGAATCAACTGGAATAAGCCTACTTGTTTAGCGAGGCCTTCACAATCTCATACTAGCAATAGCTAGTAATTACTAATTACGCTGGAGGAGGCAGTATACGTCAATCAAGCCTGGACACAAAGATGTAAAATTCACATAAAGAACAAGAATTCTCAGAGACATCGATTTGTCATTGGTACAAAAGAGAGCTACAGTTGCCTGGAGCGGAAGCTCTATAACTTTATCCATTTCTTGCCCGAGGGATCACGCTACAAGCTTTTTAAGGATCCTGATGCTGAACCAAACACTGTTTTACATTGAATTGAGACGAGCCATTGTAACAACATAACATAGCAGATCATATTATATCAGTGTATATAAGAAGCACTGGTCCAAATCGGAGGCCCGG
This sequence comes from Erythroxylum squamatum, assembly GCA_025629845.1. Taxonomy (NCBI): domain Eukaryota; kingdom Viridiplantae; phylum Streptophyta; class Magnoliopsida; order Malpighiales; family Erythroxylaceae; genus Erythroxylum; species Erythroxylum squamatum. Next base: position 5,776,524 of record JAOTBA010000003.1, on the reverse strand, counting down.
ATCTTTATTGTGAAATTTAAGACCAGCCGCCATACTGAGATGTTACCAAATGGAAAATATCGTTTTTCCTTTCCCCTAAAATATCTAACAAGGACGAATTTCATTCATGTTTGCAATAACGATGCGTCCGTTGAATTTGAATTCTCAAGTTGCATAGATACGAACTTTCTTCTTCTTCTTCAACCAAATTTACAAGGTCTTTCTTCAGCTCTAGTTCGTGCTTACATTATATGTTATTTATGAACACAAAGATATGAACAGTCCAAATAACCTCTCAGCCCTTTTCTTTATTTATGTTCTTTTCTAAATTCATTTTTGGAGGCACATTAATTTACATGAATGTACAATTTTACATTTTAAAAGTACGCTGCACGTGTGACTTAACCACCTGCGCACTTTAGTTCTGGTTCAGGCTATCCCACAAAGATGCGCACTGCCTTCTGGCAAACCCCACCCTTCCCTTCTCCAAGTCATACACAACCTCAAACCCCTGCTGTTGGTAATTCCCCAGAGTGGCCCCAGGACCACCACTCAATTCCGTCTCATCTCCACCGTTCATCAGCATCAAGCACCCAACGTTCCTCTTCTTCCCCACCCCATCACCACGGTCCAAAAACTCGTAAAAGTAATTTCTCCTTGGCAGCCCCACACTCGATCCGTTCCCCACAAAATGTAACGCCACACCAGGCACACTCGCTACCTTGTCGTAGTAATAACACGGACCAAGCCCCGTCTTGTCCTCAATACCTCTGGCTCGCTCGTAGAATCGGCTAACTCGGTTGTCAAACTCAGTCACAACGGAGTTGTACAACTTCGCTGGCAACATAGTGAAGGTGGTCCCAGAATCCACCACTACGCCACCGCTTCCGTCGCCGTGGACCCTTTTCAATAACTCCGGAGCCGGAATATTCTTCTTTCCAATAGAGATAGACTCCAATCCAACAGAGTAAAAATACGGGTGCTTTGGGTTATCTAACATTTCGGTGTACACAAAATCAGGTTTCACACTAGCATCAACACGTCTCTCTTTTTCACTATACCGGCCAAGAATGAGAGGACTCGGTTTACGAACTCGGTCAGAATCAAACGAGTGAGACACCAAACAGTACGAAAACTGGTTCCCCAACCTAGGAGAGAAAGAAGCGAGCTGTGCAGGCAGGGATAACACGCCACGACCGAACCCAGCTACCCCAACAGGCTCAGCGAGGGCAGAGTGAGCACAGCCAAAGGTGAAGTTATGGAGAACAAGTGGCGGAGCCGCCAATGGGAGTGTCACAGAGTCATGGTATAGCCTCGCTATGAGGCTTCCGTCCCCATAAGCGTAATAAAACGGAGGGCAAGAAAATGATCGGCAATCGGACGTCTCTATGGACTCTAATGGGCAGTTGGCTATAGCGCAGAGGTCGGAAGTTGGCATTTTGGAGTGAGCAGCAGAGCATGCAGAAGACTTACAGGGGACAGTCTTGGCAGAGGAGGAGATTTTGGGTGTCGAAGAAGAATTCGTTTCAGTTGCTTTGTCTTCGCAGAGAATGCATTCAAAGGGCTGACAAGGAAACCACACAAGGTCGCTACCCGTGTCAAGATAAACAGAGATTGATTGAGGAGGGTGGGAATTGAGAATGAAGGATAAAGTATAGTCGCTGCCGGGAGATAGAGGCAGAGAGACCTGCCCTTGTCTGGATTGTTGGCGGTGCTGGTGACGGAAGCGAGTGGCGGAGCGGTCGGAGGTGGTTTTGAGGAGGTGGTGGGTGGAGCTGAACTGGGTTTTGGATAAAGAGTGTATTAGAGGCATGAAAAGAGTCTTAGAGAATGAAACATAGAGGTATGAAAAACAGAGCAAGAAACAGAGCAAGGAACTGTGGGAGGTAGCCATGAGCAAAAATAGAGCTTTCACCAAGAGAGAGAATTTATAATTAGGCTTTGAAAAAAGAAGTGATAGATGGGGTGTATATAAGGGGGCTAAGCAGTGGGGAAGGAGGGTAGAGGCTAGAGAGTAGGAAGGTTCTGTAATTGAGGTTTAATGTGTAAGAAGTACTGAATACTACGTATATAAAATGGGGAGATTATGGCGAAGTGTACACTTTCCCAGTATGAAGCAAAGCGGCTGTAACATGCTCCGGGATTTGCCCCGCTTAGGATAAGCATTAAGAGTCACTCTATTTGAATGATGAGTAAGGTTAGTGGTTTAATGATATACAGAGAAGAGGTTGGTGAAGTGTGTTGTTTAGGGACGATTGAGAATAATAAATCAAGAGAACCACGAGGTGTGGCGTAGTGGTAGCTCGCTTCTGCTCCTTAATTATGTGGTGGGGAGTTTGACTCTCTCCTATGGGAATGAAACGTACCTCATGGCCAGCCATTTATCGCTTAGTGTGAGCTCCCGTGACGAGTCCGAATTAGTCGAACACCCACGTGGTGCCAGAAACCAGATAGGTTTACACCGAAAAAAGAATAATAAATCAAGAAGCAACTCAAAAGTCAAAAGTGAAAGGGAAGTCAATCCAAGGCATTCTAAGCCGGGTCCAGCAGTCAAACGGTGAGCTGTTGTACTGGGTTGACCAAATGGGTTTAATGCGACAAGAAGTAGCTAATTTAACTTAGGCAGACAGATTTTAGTTAATTATGCCTGACAGCTTCATCTGCTTCTCGAATTAACTCGTCCTTTTTGTTAATCTTTAGTTGAATGTCCATTGAACATATCTGCAGATGGTTTCTGAATTCTGACGGATGGATTTTGTTAATCTTTAGTTTTGTTATCGCAAAACTCGAAAGTCAAGGTTAACTTTTTAATTTTTACGGAAAGATCAGAACTGAACTATTTGGACAGTGGTTAAGAATCTAATTAAACCAAGTCTCGAAGGCCTGTCTACGGTAACAGGAAACATTCTGTGATAGGCTGCATAATAAGAGAGGAAATAGGAAAAGTATGCTAAAGAGTTACATCTAACTTCAGAAAATGGTGTCTAACTTCAAAGCATTGACTGTCTGACTTCAAGAGATTAATTGCCTCTTTCTCCCACACCAATTTAATGATTTTGCTTCAGTCATTTAATGTTAATTTATTAACAAAAAAGAAAAGTCTATTAATAATAAGTGTATTGCATGCCAGTTAACTTCCAACAACTTAGCACTACTTGTTGCATTAATAATTGCACTAGGCGAGACAGGGTGCTTCAATAAGTTTTTAATTAAGTTTTTATAAAAGAGTGTGTTTTAATCTTAAAAAACAGTTGGACTATTGTAAAATTAATATTGGATAAATTAGTATAAATAGGTATTGTTAGAAATTGTGAATAGGCTAAACTATTATTATCCAAACATTGCTCATTAGTTGCAATTTGTATTAATTAAAGCATTATTCACGAACTAGTCAGAGAATTATGATTGGGTAGCTAATAGTGGGTTTAAAAGGTTGTAAAAAGTTAGATTTTGTTCGAGTAGGGATTCGACTAGATAGTAATCCTTAGATTTTGTTCAAGTAGGGATTCAACTAGATAGTAATCCAAATAGTGTGTTTTGGCTAGTAGAACATGTGTAAAAATTAATCATTTTAAACAACTATTTGAGCTAATTTTAAGTATAACTAAATCATAATTGAGTTACGAAAAGAACATTTGGCATACTTGAGAGCTACTAAGAGCATTGAGATGCTAGACAGAGCATTTGAGCGTGGATATGTACATTTCATAATCTATATTAAGCCTTAGTTTATTAATTTGATAAAAGGGAAGGTTTAAGTTGTATATGGTTATGCTAACTCAGCAATTAAGAAAGTTGCTTAGAATACACATTATGATGAATCTTCTTGACTAGGCCGTTCTTATCGTTTTATAGGCCTCAGGCGAAATTAAAAAAAATACCCCAATAAATCGGCAATACACTTAAGTTTATATGTTTGTATGAAACATAAATGACTCAATTTATAAGTCTACATACTCAACCAAATATTAAATTATCATAACATCAGCTAATAATATCTTACAAATATCATTAACAATAAAATAACTAAAAATAGTAACAGTAACAACAAAATAGCAATAGCGGCAATCAAACAACAATATTAGATTACAAAACACTAAGAAAATTACACTAACAAATACACAGAGGATCATGATTTATGAAAAAAAAAATCTCCGTGCATTTCTAGACGCAAAATCATTAATAATATTATCAAGATCAATATTGTCCAATATATCCTTCTCAATACATAACATAGCTAAACCATTCAACCTTTCTTGTGACATTGATAACCTCAAGTAGGTTTTCATTAATTTAAACTTTGAAAAACTTCTCTCAGCTAATGCTACAGTCATAGGTATAGTCGATAGAATTTGATAAGCAATTGAAACATTTGGATAACAATCTGTAGCTTTAACAAATTCTAAAATTTCAACTGATGACATTAACTCATTTGGCAAAATCATTTGCAACATATCCACATCCGACACATTATCATGAAAAAAAGTAGTTGTAAAATTAGTGCAACATTCTCTTAATTCGTTATCATCCAACGACCTCAACTTCTTTGAATTAGATAAGTATCTAAAAACATTGTCAAATGTCGTTAATTGTTCAAATCTATTCTTCAATGAAGCAATTGCCATATCCACAACAACTTGAAAGTAATTAACTCTGAAAGAATCCTCAGTTAATTGTATTTCTCCATCTTGATCAATTTAATCAAATTGTCTTTTCATAATAATACAACATCTAGTTGGAAATGTAGGCTCTACATTCATCTCATGTGCAAAACTTTTGGTAATATTCATACTAGAGCCAAACCCTTTATCTCTATATTTCTCAAAAAATACCATCACACCTTCCAATTGCTTTATGGTAGCATTAATGCACATAGATTAGATTGCAACTTTTTACTTACCATGTTAATAGCGAATAAAACATCGTACCAAATAACCATACCAAGTAAAAACTCAAAACTATCAAGTGCACTAACCAAACTTTCTGCTTCACTCTTTGACTTGGCATCTTCACAAGATCTAAATAATTCCATCAAAGCCAAACTTATTTGAGGAGCTTGAAATCTAATAGCTTTAACACCTTTTATTTGACTCTCCTAACGAGTGTTAGACAATGATTTCATGGTTAAGTCTATTAAGTCAAAATTTGACTTTACGTATTGAATGATTTTGATGACAAACAAAAAGAAGACATTATGAAAAGC
>JAOTBA010000003.1:5734876-5757276 GCA_025629845.1 Erythroxylum squamatum | reverse complement strand
CAAGCGATATACCAAAGAATTGGAAGGGTACACAAGTCGCCACCCTTGCTTAGCTAGCATCGCTAAATTAAAACATCTTAAATTTCGAAATCCCAAGCCACCGTCGACTTTTTTCTCACACATACGATCCCATCGTAACCAATGGATTTTATGAGATCCATCATCTTTCGTACCCCACCAAAACGAGTTCATCATCCGTTGGAGCTCATCACACACAGAAATCGGAAGAAGAAACACACTCATACAGTAAGCGAGGATGGCTTGCGCAACGGCTTTTAGTAAAATTTCCTTACCAGCGCGAGAAAGGAATTTATTCTGCCAACTCTGAATACGTGTCCACAATTTATCTCGAAGGAAAGAAAAGATGGCCTTTTTGTTGCTCCCAACCATAGACGGTAAACCCAAATAGCGACTGTGATCAAGTGGGGTAAACACCTCCAGTATATTAGAAAGAAACACTTTCTGCACCTCGAATACATTAGAACTATAGAAAATTCCAGATTTGCGCAAATTAACGGCTTGGCCAGAAGCGTGCTCATATAAACTAAGAATGTTGCGAATTGCATGGCACTGATTCTCAGTAGCTTTGAAGAACAAGAAAGAGTCGTCGGCGAAGAGTAAATGAGATATAGAAGTTTTAACTATGCTCATTTTAGACTTTCAACAAATAATGATTGATGTGAAAAAGGCAGCATCATAACATAATATCAATTCAAACGGATTGTATTTGATTTTATTTATAATTTTTTGTAATTTTTATCTTTAATTAAAAAACTTGTTTATAATTAATATCACTGTGTTTATATTTTGTTATTAATAAAAGTAAAATAATAAATAAATTATATTAGTTAGTTGAAAACGTAATTTATTTTCACCATATTAATTAATTAAAGATTTATGTTTAATATTATTTCACATACAATAATGTTAAGGATAAATTAATTTGGATAAACAATAAATATTCAAAATATTTAGATTATTTGTATACTCAAATAATTAATTTTATTGTTTTCTATTATAACAAATTTTAAAAATCATAAAATTTATTTATTACTTAAAGTAAATTTCAAAATTTTTATATATTTATATCTTTTGGATATAAATGTTATTTTGGAAATCTTGAATTTTAAAATACTTCAATAGATAGAATAATATATTAATTATTAAATAACTAGATTATAATATTCATAAAATTTTTATTGGTAGTTAATATTAAATAATGAAATTATGTTGTGATACAAAATGGAAATTAAAATCTAAATTCTAACCTTTTAATGATATTCTTAAATTGCAAAATCAAGAAGAAACTAAAGACAAAATTCTAAAAGCAAAACTTGATATTTTCAAAACCAAAAAAAAATAAAAATCAAGAATTAATAACCAAATCAAATAGGCTTATTATCCCACTAGTCAAATAATAAAACACATACAATTGGTTTTACATACGAGCTTATACATGTGTGCAAAAGGTGATTTGTCATATTTGAGTACAAGAAATGCATGAATCTAATGCTTCCATACATTTTAGTATTCACAGGTAAGCTATATGACACTATTATTAGAAATGTGAAGACAGCCAAGAACAAGATACCCAAGAACAAGTAGTCTCTCATCATAGAATTCTTCATATTTACAACTGTAGGCGCATCCATATTTTTTAGAATATTTTTCTTTATCCAAGTCAAACCTAATTTATCTTCTACCTTATCTTGATTTGAATTTGAAGTCTTTCATTATCGACATGGAAGGTTGCCAAAATCTGAAGAGTTTTTCAAATAATGTTGATTCGCAATGTCTTGAAATTATTAATCCCACTGGATGTTCAAATCTGACCATATTTCCAGAAATTTCAACAAACTTAGAGAAATTTGGATGTGGCTCATCTTCAAGTGATCAAGGCCTCCGTAGAATGGAAGAGTTGAGTATGGATTTCTGTCAAAAGCTTGCAAGTCTTCCGAGTAACATTTGCAAGTTACAAGCTCTTCAGATACTTAATCTAAAGCATTGCTCAAGCTTCAAGAAATTTCCAGAGATCTTGGTAATCTCATAAGAAGACTTTCAGACTTTTGGTTAGCGAAAGCTGCAAAACAACACAGGTCATTCCCAATCTGAACTCCCTAGATGTTTAAACCAGTCGGAGCCTCAAAACCTTTTGCATTTTAAGGATTCCGAATGCTTCTTTTTTGCTATCTCCTCGTATCTAATGGCTTCTTCAGAATACCCTTTTGTAGAAGTTGGTATAAAGGAAAAGTATATGAAGACACAGCTGGCTGCTTCTAAATTGGTGTATTGTTTGAGTGACTTACCATCACATCCTTACTTAAGATTCTCTTCTCCATATTATATTCTTAATCTATCGGAGTGTAGTATAAGGGAATTACCAAAGGACCTTGGTTCTTTATACTATTTGAGGGAGCTTGACTTGAGATCAAATAATTTTGAGGAGACCCCTTTCAGTATCAAACAACTTTCTCTGTTGGAATCTCCCAGATTAGATTTTTGTCCAAAGCTTTGATCCCTACCACAACTTCCCGCCAGTTGACGTCGATTAAGTGTTGCTCTTTGCAAATCCCTCGACACATTATTGGCCTTTAAACAACCAATCTTTAATGGCGGCGAGATGAAGTTCAACTTCAACAACTGCTTGAAATTGGAAAAAAAAGGAATGTGAGGCTATGGCGTATAAAGTGTTGAGAAATGGGCCAAAGGTATGCGATGTTTCTCTCTGAATAATTTTCACTAATCTTATATATTTAACGTTTATTTATGTTCTGATGCAATGCAGGATGTTACGTTAAGTTATTCTGATAATAGAATTCTAGAGTGGTTCTGGCATCAAACTATGGGAGATATAATTAAAATAAAGCTTCCTTCAAATTGGCTCGTTAGTCCTAGCTTTTTGGGATTCGCATTTTGCATTGTTTGCAACACTCTTTGTGATCCTAGTGAATATGTTGGATTTGAATGCTACTTTCAAGATAACTACAATCCTACCACTCAGTTTAAATATCAAACCAATTTTTATACGAGTCCTATAGCAGCATACGATCAACTAATGCAACAGCAGGTGTTAGTTCCGAGCTTGCATGACTTTAATTTTTGGACATCTGAAAACCGGCAATTATTTGGTCGTCATTGCATCAATATGGCCTCATTCAAGTTCTATATTCGTGGTGCTGGATATTCTGTCATAAAAAATTGTGGAATAACTCCATTGTATGTGCAAGTTGATGAGGATTATGTGCAAGGTGATGAAGATGATGATCACGATGATGCTGATGAATATGCCTATTGGACGCTAGAATCATTGTTGCCGCGGGAAATGTCAATCAAGATGAAAATGAAAAAAATCAAAGATCATGATGAAGATATGAACTCAGAAGATATTGACGATGATATGGTTCCAGAAGAAGATGAAAATGAATTCTTTGAAACTATGGATAATCTTTTTGAGAATGGACTATCTGAAGCCAATGATGAACACTTTGAAACTGCTTTAAAAAGCGACTGATGTCCTGTCTAAGGGAGAGAAGCCACATCCTTATAAGGTTGGAGTTGCTCAAGCATACATATCCTTTTTCTTGAAGTTTCAGACAACCATTTCCGGTTTACCCTTTTGATCTATTGCTGCCAGTTCTTTACTAGCAAGTTAGTTGGCATTTAACACTCTTTTGACTTCTTAGTTTTATACAGTGGAACAGAGAGCAGGGTTGCCTCTGCAACAGATGGAAATGGTGCTTATGCCAAAATGAGTATCCTAACTTTCGAGGCTAAATTTAAGAGTTAATTTGGGTTATCTTAAATTATTAATTTAAGTTAAATTTAATTAGTTCAAGTTAAATTTAAGAGTTGAGTTTAGTTATCGAAGTCTAAAAAGGTGAATTTTTCTAAAAAATTGAAATTTTTGAAACTTTTTTTGAGAATTTTAAAATTCAAGAAAATTTTCTAATATTTCTTAGATTACAAGAGAAGTATATGTCTTTTACTTGCTTAATCGTCGCTATAAAATAATAACCAATTCTATTCATATTTATGATTTTTTAATATAGCAAATTTATTAACATAAATAAAATTATTTTTAATCTTACAATCATTGACCATAAAATTAAATTTTATTTTTAAGAATATGATATTAATATGTAATATTCATTTCCATTTTTTATTATATTGTAATTATTTTTTAATTATATTGTAATAAATATAATTATATATGGTAATTAATATAATATTGTATGAATGTATAGATAACAATTATAACTAGTATAATGATTTATGAATGCATAGATAACAGATAAATTTTCTGATATCTTACCTATGTAATATATTGGTCTATTTATTCATATTTTTTTATTTATTATATATAAATTTGGTATTGTTATTAGAAATTTATATAGAATAAATTTCTACTCCGTGTAAGTTTTCTACCATAGGGTTAAACTACTATATAAACACCTCCTTGGGGTCCTTTGTAACATATATTGGTGTACTTTTCATTAGTCCTAGGGTTTTGTACGAGGGAGAGAGAAAACACTTGTAATTTTTCTCCTTGCATAGTGTATATTTTCGAGCTCTCTTCGCCCTGTGAGTTTTTCTCCCGACACTCGAGTTTCCCACGTAAAAATTCTTTATGTCCTTATTATGTTTTTCTTTATTTACTTGATTGATTACATTGCTTCCGTGACTACTAACACAACAAACTGGCATCAAAGCAAGATTCGTTTCGATAAATCAAGTCTTGTCGTCATATCTCCTTTAAGTAAATTCGACATTGACAAGTTTTACGGAAAAATTAGTTTTGCTATTTGGAAGGTCCAGAAGCAAGTCGTTCTCACACAACGTGGATTGAAGAAAACTTTGTCTGGCAAGACAAAGAAACCTGTCAATATGCCAAATGAGGATTGGGAAGAGTTGGATGAAAAAGCCTTGTGCGCTATTCAGTTATACTTGACGCATGAAGTGCTTCGGGAAGTAGTCCATGAGACTACTGCTGCAGGACTTTGGTTGAAATTGGAGTCCATTTACATGACGAATAGTCTGACCAACAAACTTCATCTCAAAGAATGTCTCTATACACTTGAGATGTCCGAAGGTACACTTGTTCATCTCATCTTGACGAATTTAATTCTGACATTACTGATTCGAAAATCTTAATGTCAAAATTGATGATGAGGATCAAACAATACTTCTTGTTATTTTACTACCTCATTCGTATAAGCACTTTAAAGAAATTATGCTTTATAGTAATCATGAAACTCTCTCTTTAGAAGATGTTAAATCTGCTTTGCTGTCTAAAGAAAAGTTTGACGCTTCCGTTGATAATGAGGCTAAGGGTTTAATAGTTAGAGGTAAAACTTTTGAGAAGGGAGAGAGCAGTAAGAGTCGTAAGAAGCCTAAATCTAAGTCCAAAGGTAGAGACACCAATATTGCATGTAAATATTGTTAAAAACTCGAACACAAAGTCTTGGACTGTTATAAATTAAAAAACAAACTCGAAAAAGAAGATAAAAATAAAGGTAACCAATTTGATTATACCCTCGAGGTTGTTACGGTTGATTCTAGTTTAGAAAGTGATGTTTTTTTTAGTTATTCAAGACGAACAAGGATCCAAAGATGAATGGATCCTAGTACGATAGGATGAATAGATCCTAGACTCCTATCGTACTTTTCACATATATCCTCACAAGAATTGGTTTACCACCTATGAAATTGTTAAGAGTGTTGTCCTGATAGCTAACAATGCACATTATGATGTGGTAGGAAAAAGTATAGTTAATATTAAAAATTATGATGGTGTTGTTAAAACCCTCACTAATGCTCGTCAGATTCCTGATTTTAACATTGTTTTTATTCTATCCGATGTGCGAAAAAACATTGTTTTAGTTATTAAACAGGGTCATTTTGGATATTATACAGGGTTAGACATTATAAAAATAGACAGCAGATCCCCACTCGTTGAACGCCAATGGAAGTACGTATTTTTGGTTCGTAGTAAAATTAAAATACATGGTAAGAAAAAACAGAATAATAATAAAAGAAGAGAAATACCTTATTTGGGCCGAGTACGGGCCCCATATTACAAAAAGTTGCGAGTGCGGAGAACCTACCATTGCCATTGTCAGCTGAATGCCTGGAACAGAGATATGGAAGGAGATGCTAAATCTCCCCAGCTCAGTCCAACCAATTCGCAGCAAACAGGTCTCTGGGTGGTTTTATCTGTATTATTTTTCTGGGATTTTGGTCTTCATGCTTTTGCTGGTGGTAATTTGTAGTTTCTGGGGTGTTTGGAATTGATTTTTGTGATCTTTATGTGTATGGCAGTTGTTTCATAGTTAAGTTTCGGTACAGGTTCCTTTTTTGGTCACCTTTGATGTAAAGTTGCAATCTTTTAATTTTTTGCATATATGTGTAATTGAATGAGTCAGGCGTTACTTGAAGATGGAAATCCTATTCTAATGGGGGAAGTTGATTGTGTGCAGTTTCTGACGATGATGAGATAGACTACTCTGTGAAACCAGAATTCTATGACCCGGAACTTGATGATAAAGATGAACTATGGGTTCACAAGCAAAGAAAAGGCCGCAACTCTGATGCTGTGCTTAGCTGCCCTGCTTGTTTCACCACCCTCTGCCTTGAATGCCAAAGGTCTGCGGATACAATCAACATGTTTATATTTGGTGTGTTTGTGTTTTTTCTTCCTTCAGTTTGAGCAAATGAAACATAAACTTGATGTGTTATGCGAACTTAACAAAGCCTGTGTGGAGAGACGTTACTGGTAAGAATATAAGTAATTGAATGGACTCCAATTGCAGGTGATGCTTTCATGGAGTCCCTTTGTGCTTAGGAATGGCCCTGGAGTCATCTGAAGTAATTAGGTCAAAATGTCCAGTGGTTAAGGTTGGTAACAATGTGAAAAAGTTACCTTTGAGATATTGGAATGTGGTCAAGACTTTATCGTGGGTCAAAATCTACATATGGATTAACAGACGCAAGAGCAGAGAATAAGTAAATATAAGAGATGTTGTGACATTGTTGTGCAAACTTGAGTCTGGAATTAATGGAACTCATAAAGACATTAATGCTAGTTAGAATCCTCTCTAGGAGAACTATGTACCATGGCTTATCTTGAAATTCTCTAGGAAATGATCTATATGTTCAGGAGTTGTATTCAACTGACCCTATAAAAACTACTGCTTGAGGAATCGGACTTTTTAGGCAAACCCTGTATAAGAAAGCGAATTTAAGAAACAATTAAAACTGTTTGTGGATAATTTAGCTTATAAACAAAGAAGAAAGCCCATAAATGGAAGATGGCTTTCTTTCTTGTATGGACGCTAATATGTGTTGTCATTCCAACTTCATTGTATAAGCTAAGATCAGTGGCCAGGTTTTAGGATAAGGATGAAGGAAGGTAGCTATGTAAAACCTATGATTTTTGGATTTAGTTGGCCACCTATCACAAAACCAAATGTATGACGGTATTGGCATCCAAACAACATCCTTGCTTGCAAAGCATTTTAATGGATATGAGATCTCTGTGATGACTGCTCCATGTTCAGTTGATGTCATATGAGCGTTTTTCTCAATTTAGTTGGGAACCTTCATGATGAGATATAAGGAGGTTTTCAGTTTCTAAAGAAGTCAATTTCATAGCAAGTTTGAAGTTTACTGCTATATGTGCAACTGAGAATGGTGAAAGAAGATGGTGGGGTAGATGTCTTTCCAGATGTAAGTAAAATCAGGCCCTATGGTTAGGACAGAAGGTTTTATGATTATAACGTAATTGTAAATGGAACTTCAACCTATTAATCTTCTCTCTATGTGTGTGTGCATGAAACTATTTTCTGTTCCACTTGTGCGTCTCCAGGTGCCATCATAAGTCGTTTGCTGCATAGCTGACAGCCAAACTGTTCCTTTCTTCTGATGCATATGTTCCTTATTTTGATTTCCATTGTTAGAATAGAGCTCGGGCATGAAATAGATGGGATATACTTGCTTTTTGCAAGTTGTCATTTCTTAATTGTTAGTGGAAGTGAGTGTTTTTCATGTCAAGTAACTGCCAGAGTTGTAACCTTAGCATAATTCACAAAACCATCGTGTAATTCTCTTTTATTTTGCTGATTGATAGTCTTTTTTTTCAATCTTAGATTCTGCTGGTCCTTTAATTCCAGAATTACATTGCTCAAAATTGGATTTAAATTATAAATGCTCGATTTATTTCTTGTAGGCATGAAAAAAATGTGACTCAGTACAGGGCAGTTTTCGTTCTCAATTGCAAGATTGAAACCAACCAAGTCCGGCATAACACTACTAAAAAGCGAAAGAGGGGGAAGGGTAGAAGGGAGTTTGGTGAGGGTGACGTAGATCCTGCGGATGGCGAAACATTCAACCCAGTCTGCTGCTCAGCATGCTCAACCGAGGTTGGTGTTATCGATTTAGACGAGGTTTATCATTTCTTCAATGTTCTTCCAAGTGAGTCCTAACCTTCCAAATCCGTCACCGGGCTCCAAATGAACTGTATCTTTCACAGTTCGTGCTACAACCAGAAGTCACCAAATTAAGGTGGCACTTCCATTGTATGTTCTTCATCTAGAATAATTTCGGGTTAGCTCAGTTGTACCCTTCAGCGAAATCATGCATGTAATGCATCCGAAACAGTCCTATAATCTCAAGTTTTTTATGATGCTTATTCATCTAAATTTATACAGAAGATGTACTACTCATATTGTAGCCATTTTTTTATGCTACTCATGTCGATTCCACGTGAGACGTCTTGTCCCTGCTCGCTACTCATAACTTTGGTTGTGAATGGACTGACAATATCTCCACCTGAAATAATTCTGAGTTCAGGTTGAGCCATTTTCTCAAGGTAGTCATGGTTCAGTTCTGCAACCAACTAGAGTTCCACTAGATAAAGAGTAGTTCTGTTTCCCTAAGTTGCCAGAAATTCTACAAACAAGAAGACACAAGTGATGGCTTACTTGATCATTGATATTCTAAAGTGGGAATGTACATAATTCTGCATTTTTTTAATTTTTATTTTACTTGTCATTTTCATGAAATAACTCCAAGAAAACAGGTGAAGATGGGGTCCAGATGTTTGAAATGTTGATGACAATTTATTTTTTTTAATGGCTGCAACTATTACCTCTCCTTTTCAATCACCAACTTGCTCTGCTTATCTACAATTATTATTTCTTATGTGTTCTTTTTTGTGGGTCCTTTTATGGTATCTGTCATCTTCTAAGTCCCAACTTTTTAGATATTACAACAATTTAAAACTTTATTGAATAATATGTAAAATTGCTTCCCTTGCCGTCAAAGTTTTGTCCCAATTTCAAGTTTCATCCTTCACTTTGATTCTTCATATGATTTTCAAAGTCTTCTTTTAGTGAATTTATGTGAAACAGAGTTCAGAGAATGGGGTCTTCGTCAACCAAAAAGGAGTGGTTAAGAATACATTGATTCTTAGTCCTGGTTAATGCTTGAACTCTTGTAGAGTCTTCTCAGGCTATATCCATCAATCAACATCGAGTAATACATGAAGTGTTTGGATATTTTAGGATAATTACAGAGGATGCTGGAAAAGTCCATGCTCATAATTCATTTCACACTTCACTATGTATTCAGTTATTGAGGGAGATTATGGATTAATGATGGGTGATTAGACGTAATGAATTAAGGATCGTTAGTACCATATCCTAATCTTCATGTTTGTCTCTCGGGATGAGATTCTCTGCTCTAGTTTAATTAGTGTGAATCAGATTAAGTAGTACAGGCAGGGAGGATCTAGAAATTTTTTTGAGTGGAGGCAAAATTTTAATAAGAGTAAAATTTTATTTTTAATAGGAGGCAAAATTTTAATATAAACAATTTTTTTTGTGGGGGTAAAACTTAAAATAATAATTTTTTTGCATGAAATTAGTTAGAGGCAGTGGGGGGCAAGTGCCCCCACTTGCCCCTATTGTAGCTCCGCCCCTGAGTACAGGGTTAGAAGACCTAACAACAAAAGCTCTTGCCCCCCACTTGCCCCCGTTATAGCTCCGCCCTGAGTACAGGTTAGAAGACCTAACAACAAAATCGTGTTCCAACCCTGCCATTTTATAGGGACACAAGCTCAGGGTCTATTTATTTTCATTTTTTATTTTCTGTTTTTATTTTTAAATTTAGTAAAAATAACTTATTTATTTGAGTTTTTGTTTTTTCAGTTTTCAAAAACTATAAAAAATCATAAAAATTGGATTTTGTTTTTTATTTACGTTTTTTAATAATTTGATTTACTATTAACTAAATATATATTACATAATTATTCAATATGTTAATTTTTATTGAGAATTATGAATAATTTAGTTTAATATTATATAATTAAATAAATAAACTAATCGTAAATAAAATTATGAATAATTTAATAAATTTAATTTAATTATTATTAATAAATACAATTAAATCTAAAATATCTTTAAAATATATAAATTTTAAATAAAATTTGATTTAATAATTAAAATAAAATTTAAATTTATAATTATATTTTTTAATAAAAGAAAATTAATTTTATTAATAAATATTATATAAATTATTGAAATAAATTATTTTCATTATCTTTAAGTTTTATCCAATATATAATTATTACGAGTGATAAAAATATAACTAGATTTTCTTTTTTATTTGAAACAAAAATTGAAAGTCACAAATAAAAAGCAGCAACATAAATAGAAGCAAAATCACTTTTATATTTTAACTTGGTAGGCACATAGGAGACTTATTTTATTAATTGAACACATGGCCTGTTACATATCAAATTCCATGTTTCAGTTATTATGTTTCGACCATATTCTATTAAATCTTATCCATCAAATCTTCTGTTTCAGGTGTTTTTATTATATTCTATTAAATTTTATCCATATATATTCTATTAAATCTCATCCATCAGATCTTCTGTTTCTGGTGTTTTTATTATATTCTATTAAATTTTATTCATATATTCTGAGATCAGATATACTGTTTCAATTATGGTTAATATATGGCTAAAATTTAATAGAAGATCTGATCTCAGCCGTTGTTATAGCCTTAATATATGGATAAAATTTATTAAAATACGATAAAAATATCGTAACTAAAACAGAAGATCTGATCTCAGCTGTTGTCGTAGCGTGCTTTATATATGAGGAGTACGTTCGGTAGCTAAGTGACAAATTAAAATAGCTAAACACTATCATAGAGGAAAATAAATGAAAGAAGCCAAATTAAGGCGCCATCTATTGAGGAGTCACCAGATTTGAGGTGAAGCTACGTATGCATGACATGTTGCTTCATATAATTGTTTATTGCAACTTTTTATTATTTCTTACCATGATACCCTCCAACCTAGGGTTTTTGTCCTTTTAGGTTGCCCCTATTCAATGGCAAGAAATGTAGAGAAATCGGGTCGGGTCATTCCAAAACATCCATAACATAAGGAGTACATTTCCAATAAGCCCCCATAAATTTGGGACCTATATAATACTAACAAGGGGTTGCCACTGTATAATATAAGATCATGATCAATTACAATAATGGTCTCAACCAGGAATGTTCCAACGTTTTGTGTCTAAAGAAAGAGATTAGGATCAAATGTCATAAAGCGCAACTCCAATCAGTTGTGGTTAGAAAAGAAGAGAGATAATTAAACCAAAGTATGCCATAATATGCGGTGTTAGGATACGGAATATATGCCCTCGTGTGCCTATCAAACTTCCTAATCCTAATCCGAATCCTAATCATCATATACTTACTATATGCTTACCTGGACCGACGTGGGCCGAATAATGGATGTACCTATAAATTTAATAATCATTGTAATTAAAAATACAAACTTGTTTACTTTAAGTAAATTACTGTCACCGGTCAATGAATGGGACACACGGGTAACATTTGAAACCTGTATTTCTTACTTGCTTGACTTTTTTTTTTTTTTTTGGTTCCAACAGAAGAATAAACACACTAACAACTAAACAAAACCCCTTGCGCATTAGCGCGCAGGTGGTGACTTAGGCCAGGAGGGGGAGTAGCCAGATACGCTCTACAGGTGCTCCTGCCGAACCCATGTGGGCTAAAAATTTCGCGCATTAATTGTCCTCTCGAAAAACATGAATAAGCTTGTAATGAGGAATCCTGGTCAGATGGGATCTGATATCCGAAATGAGATGTGTTAGAATTTACAATGAGCCTACGGGCCCACACGAGAAGGAAAGCTAGACCACATACAAACCCAAGTGAGGTTCCATCCTAAAATCAATTGGTGATAGGTGGAGTAGCCCATTAGACTTATCTGTTAGTTTACTTTTCCTCTCTTTCTCCAATATGAGACAACTCCCACTCTTTATATTTCAACAAGATGAGCCAGAGGATGGAAGACCAAAAGGTCGGAAGAAAGGGAGAGACATCTAAGCGCTTCCATGGAATCAGACTCGACCAAAAGGCCGCCGGCGCAAGGGTAGGCGCTGGCGAAAGCAAGTCCAAAGCTGAGGGCCCATAGTTCTGCAGCCAAAATATGGGTTATCCCGACTCCACAAGAGAAACTCGTTACCCACACTCCATTACTATCCCGAAGCAAGCCGCCTATCCCTGGCCTAGAGGTCCTCGAACACTCATCGACATTAAGTTTGAGCCATCCAGCCGAGAGAGGGGTCCATGCTATCAGGTGGTTCATCATCCATGGCGTTGGTCCAAATCTAATGTAATTTGCATTTGGCGTACTAATTAGGGTTTATGGGTCCCTGATTTTGACCTAACTGACCTTACTTTGGGACAATGTTGCACTTTCGTCTAATGGTGGTGTTAATGTGACCTAAGATTTGATAGACCCCATTGGAAAAGAGATTTTGTCACAAAATTTTGAGCAATCTATTGTTGTGCCCTACTCTAACAAAGATGATACACAGTTTTAAGATTGTTATTTCATGTCGCATATATAAAACAAAGCATAAATGCATGAGTCTACGATAAGTTAGACCCACTAATTATTATTAATTTAGCATTATACCTTGTTGATTTTTTTTATTTTTCGATTTTTTATAATAAATATTTCTCATACAAGTCTCGGTATACGAGACTCTTCACTTTACGAAAGCTACGCATCCAAAATTGTAGAAAATCTATATAATCTAACCCTCTCTTATTAATAATTTTTGTACGGGGAGAGAAAGCAGGAGGTTTAGATATAGCAAATGGGACCGCTAAATTAAATAACTGGCTGTTTATTTGCTCTCGTCTTCTGTGGTCATCATACATGCAACGTTATGGATAGTAAATGCAACAGTTGAATGAGTCATTCCTAATCCTTTTTTTCTTCCTTAAAAACGGAGTAGTCTGCAGTCGTTACCTTTTAGATATATACTGAATAAATTTTTATACTAAGCAAGCTCTGTACGACAGGCTCGATCGACATTCCTAATAATTGTTTTAACTAAAAAATGATAAAATAATTACAATAAATAAATTAAGATTATTTTTTTAAAAAATTTAAACTTTACTTAATTTTATAATTATAACACAAATTTTAAAAAGTGGTAATTAAATATTTTAATTTTTAATTTTTTCAATTCTAATATTTTTGTTAATATTACTGACGTAATTTATCACGTAAAATAAAAATCATAAACACTTATGCATGTAAGACTTAATTAACTTTAACTAATTTATACATTATTTTTGTATCAATTTTTGTAACGGGACCACTAGATTAACTAACTGACTGTTTAGTTGTTCTCTTCTTATATGGATATCATACGTGCAACATTTTCTGTTTTGGAAATCTTAAATTGAGAATTGAAATATAGTATCATATTTGTGAAGTAGTTAGTTGGATTGAATGGTATTCAAGAAACAAAACGGTCAAAAACTCGTGCCACGGAAAACAAAGGCCTGATCGATGGTTGTTGCGGAAGAACAACTGGCAAATGACGTCTGTCGATTCTAGCCACTGACTAACTTACTGACTCGATTCATTAAAAGCCAAGATATTGCCAGTCCACGCGCGCTACGTCGGAGCTTGCTCCACACGCTTCGGCGTGTTTCTCGTTTCTGTGTTTTGCTTTCTTTTATGTTCGTCTTTTGGAAATGGCCTTTTTTTTTTTTTTTTTTATAGAAGAAGAGGAGGAGGAGGCGGAATCTGTCTTGTTCTAGAACTTGGTGAAGGGTCAATTGTGGATATTGTAAACTATAATGGTGATGATGAGTATAGTGCTTTTAAGATAAGCTTACGTTATTTGGTTATTATTCTAAACAGAGCGGATCCAGAAATTTTTTTAAAAGTAGGCAAAATTTTATTTTCAGTAAAAGCAAAATTTATTTTATTTAATAAAAAACTTAAAAAATAATATTTTTATATAAATTTTTTTGAAAAAATTGGGGGCAAGTGGCCCTAATGTACATCCGCCAAAGGGATGAGTGTCGTTTGATTGACAACCTAACCAAAGTAAGCTGTCAATTAACATAAGTTCCTAATATATAAGGATCTTTACTTTACGCGGAATTTAAAGAGAGTCATTTGCATTTTTACAAAGAGATTATTTCCGTGATTTTAACTTGTAATCCTATGATTACAAAAAATAACTTTACCAATTGCTTTTTAAATTTACCATCAAAATATCACAGGTTAATTAACGAAAATTGACCGATTAATTAATAAATTGATTAGTTCCAAACGACAAGAGTTATTAAAGTAAACTGAATTAAAAAATTAAAAACCGAATCAAAAAATTAAATGGCGCAAAATTTTTATGATTGAGCTGCTCGAATCATAGATATGTTTTTCAATTATTGGCTTTATCACTCGTAAAAAAATTTAACATATGATAATTGAAAGTAAAACATTACTGTTAAAGATCAAACATTCTTTGAAAATTTTGTTTAGAATACAAGAAAAGAAGACCCTTTGACATGATACCAAATATAAGAGAACTTATGATAAGTTGACGAACTTATGATTCATCGTTGAATAATGTTTGTTTTTATGACTTTTTTTTTTTTTATGACTTAAACATGTAGTTTGTTTCTCTTTAACTAAAATGAAATTTACCGTTTACACTTAAATAAGTCATTGTAATTTTTAATTAGAATGATAATAATAACATTAATAATAAATACAAAAGATAAAAACTAAATACAAAAGATTTTTAAAAAATGTAAAGTAAAAAGCGCGTGGAGAAATAGTGAAAGAAACATACAAGTAGTAGGAAGAGGAGTCTGAGCTGTATGGGGAAGTAAAGTGGGACCCACCGCCCATGTGCCCTCCTCCTGTCTCCACCAGCTCCTGCCTCTCAATCATTAGTTCTCTGCTTCCCCCTCTCTAACTCTGATCTTAACCCCAAAACCCAGAAACCGAAACCGAACCCAAACCCAAAACCCGAAAACCCTCCACTGTCTCCCCCTCTCTCTACTATTTCTAATTTCCTTCTATCTGTTACTCTTAGCTTAGCCAAGCCCACAAGCATATACCAACACATCTCCTTCCCTCCTCCTCTCTCTCTCTCACTTCCTATATTATTATTTTTTTCAATTTGATCCCTACAGTATGTCCAATTCAGATAGCGGTCCCAATAACGGCGGCGCTATCATTAGACAACAACAGCAACATCAACAAGGCACGACCGGTGCAACTAACGGAGCTTTAGCGGTCAAGAAACCGCCGTCTAAGGACCGTCACAGCAAAGTCGACGGGCGTGGACGCAGAATCCGCATGCCAATCATATGCGCCGCACGTGTCTTCCAGCTGACTCGCGAGCTTGGCCACAAGTCTGACGGCCAAACCATCGAGTGGCTCCTCCGCCAAGCGGAGCCTTCCATTATTGCCGCCACCGGCACTGGCACCACTCCCGCCAGCTTCTCCACCGTATCCGTCTCCGTTAGAGGCAACTCCAATTCTATCACCTCCGCGCTATCCTCCTCCACCAACTCCTCCTCCATGGACCACAAACCATTGTTAGGACCCGCACCTTTTATCCTTAGGAAGCGAGTACGGCCGGACGACGATGGCGGCCCCGGTAAGGAGGACAGCGGGATTTCCATGGGCCCCACCGTGGGGTCGCTTGTCACTTCGGCCGCCGCCGGAGGGTTCTGGGCGGTGCCTGCTAGACCCGATTTCTGGGGCTTCGCGGCGGCGACTCCGTCCGAAATGGTAGTGCAGCCGACAACGCAGCACTCATCGTTGTTTATTCAACAGCAGCAGCATGCTGCTGCTGCTGCGGCGGCGGCAGCGGCGATGGGCGAAGCGTCGGCAGCGCGGGTGGGAAATTACCTCCCGGGCCATTTGAACTTGCTAGCATCATTGTCGAGCGGGCCGGGTAGTTCGGGTCGGAGAGAGGAGGATCCGCGTTGAAGTTTGGAGGCGAATAATGTGAGGTGATGGTGGAGTGGTGGTGTTTATGTCGTGTACTTGTGTGGTATATATATTTATGTGTTATATACATATATATATATAACTTACGTGTATGGTGATGTAGAACTGTTGCTTGTTCTGATTGTCGTGTGAAGATGATGATGGATAGTGGAACATTAGTGAGTCTAGGGCTCTTTAGGGTTTGGAGGAATTTGGAGAGTTCAAGTAATGAATGAGTGGATGGATTCAACTGGGGGTTCTTTTAGGAGCTTGTTTGAGGATAGTTTAGAGTTTTGTTTTAGGGGTCAGATTGTTTAGGTTTTTTGGGGGGGTTTTGTTGGAAGATGAGAGGGAGTGAAGAATTGTGGTTTGTGAATTCTTATTTGGTGGGCTGAAATTGCCAGTTATCTACTCATGAATTTGAGGTTTTCCGAGCAATTCCGCTAATTTCTGGTGCTCTTAATTGGGGGAAGTTGGATTGCGCTAAGAATTTCAAGTCATTCTTTGGAAGTGGGAAGTCACAAGGCTTCCTCTAACCTGGTATTACTCAGCCCTTAGCGAATATGAGTTTGAAGCATTATCATGGTTGGTGGATTTTCGCTTTAATCTTGCAGCAATCAATCTACTTGAAACTGGGGCTTGACATGTGTGATTCTACTCAAGGTTTAACATCTCAATGGATGATATCTGGTACTGGGATTCTATGCAAATTTCTTGTATTACTTGTTGCCATAAGTGGCGGTGAACAAATTTCCTATAGCTTCTGCGATAAGGATGATTGTAAGGTATACAATTGAGATGGTTCATCAATGCCTGGCTTAGAAGTCCGCCCTGTGCTTTCAGAATGTTTGTTGCTCTCATCTTCCACGTTCAGGGTCTTTGTTGGTGTGTGTAACAATCTCAAAGGAGACTGGTGTCTGGGAAAAGCTCTGGTGCCTCTCAATAAGACCTCTGTTTTGGAAAAAAAAAAATTTCTTTGGTATTCGTAATCATTTCTTAGATTAATCAGCAAGAAAATAATTTGTGTGCCATATATGTAAGTGGATTGCATATTCTGGGTTGCCTTGTTGTGTGAATAAGAAACCCATTTGCTTTCTCAATTGAAATTGTTGCTGACTCTCCCCACTTTGTGTGCCATTTCCTTTCTATTGATTGTACACATGAACTTACTCTGTCCTCCTATTGGTAATCTCATTTATGTTGTTTAGTTCAACTTCTCTTGGTTTACTCTCCTGTCATAAGCTAATTGATCTGCATTTGAGCCATTATGGCAAATTCTCTGAATTACAAATTCAATGTTTTACATGGGCATCTTCATCTTTCACTTTCACTTGGGTTTTGTATTCCTTGGTTGATTTTAACTAGTGGCTGAAATTGAGTACGTCAACTACTTGTAGATAAAAAGGGCACAGAACCAGAAGATGTTTGATGTCTTTATAGAAACGGCAGATGAACTACTACCGTGTCTGTCTCTATTGCAATGCCAGGTGTGGGTGTTTCTGGGGTGGCAGTCCAATAGTTGCTAGCTGTATATACCAATAGACTGCGTCTGAAAGATTCTGTGGTTTCTCTTGTGTTTATGCTTTAGTTTTATCCAAAACTGTACTCTATAGTTGGTGTATTGAGTAGTAGTAGTCAGTAAGCAAAAAGGTCTACAAAATGTATGTATTATGATAAGCAATTTAGTGGAATGTGTGAACAATAATGAGGGAGGTTAAAGTTGGAGTAGGTCGAGTGTAACATATAAAGGCAACATGAGAAAGGTCAAAGATCCAATAATTGAATTTGAAGGTGAGCGAGTGAGGGTTGGTCCTACAACTTTGAATGTCTCTAGTCTAGTTTGGTCTTACTATGTTGGATTTGGACAGCCTCCAATCCCCCATCCATCAAAATGAACTTTAATTATCCAAAGCTTAATCTCTACTTTGAGCTGAGTCATCTGTCCTTTCATCCTTTCTTCTTCTGACTATCATTTCTCATGATTTGCTTACTTAATTATGATTTAATATTTTAAAATAAAATCTTTAAATTTTATTTGAAATAATGAAAAAAAGATATTTTTGTCTTAAGATTTTCAATTCTACCCAAGACTTTTAGGGCCCATCTTTAGTAGGGCGAGGCCCTTGATGTTGAAAGCAGAGTGGATAGTTCATTAAGAAGTGCTTTCTTATGATTATCGATTACGATAATTAAACTAAAATATAATTATATCAAATCCTCTATATCCATAATCTTGTTCCATACGATCCTATTCATTTAAATATATGAGATCCAGAAAAATGTGTGGATAAGATCGCATAAAACAAGATTGAGGATGGATCGTATAGCATAAGATTGGTACAGGGTTATGGACGCAGATGATCTTATCCCAATATAATTGGTATTTAGGAACGAAGAATGTGAATAATTATATACTCTAATTGCTTTAGGATTAAAAGTAAAAAGAAATAAGTGGTTTGATAAATACTCTTTATATTCGTTGCCCCCATGCAGGATCGAACTACAGACCTTCAGTTTACAAGACTGACGCTCTACCACTGAGCTATAGGGGCGAGCTGACTTGTGGAAAGCATAATAGCATATTAATTAATTTATAAAAGTCGATTTAGGCTTTTTAGCTACGCCTACCCGCGCAGGCAACGAGGAGGAGAAAGTGAGACAGACAGTCAGACACCCATAGTATCTCCTAAGCAAACGAAGAAGAAGAAGGGATGGCATCGTTGAAAGGCGGAGCCGCGAGTTCGACGGCTGCGGCGGCAACGGAGATGGAGAAGATGAGTATAGAAGAATTAAAAGTCCTGAAAGAACAAGCCGATATAGAAGTCAATCTCTTGCAAGACAGTCTCAACAACATCCGCACTGCTACTTCCCGTCTTCAGATCGCTGCCACTGCTCTTCAAGATCTCTCCCTCCGCCCTCAAGGTCTCTAATTGATTAATTAGCAATTCTCTATCTGATAACATGCATCATAGCAATTTGGATAACTTAAAAACTATTTTTTGTTTGGGAATTCTAGGGCACAAAATGTTGGTTCCACTCACGGCCTCTCTCTACGTTCCTGGAATACTCGATGATTCTGATAACGTCCTCATCGATATCGGAACTGGCTATTTCGTTGAGAAAACTATGTCTCAAGGCAAAGATTATTGCGACCGCAAGATCAATCTCCTCAAATCTAATTTTGATCAGCTCTTCGAGGTCAGCTTCTTATTATTAATGTTATTATTTACGTATGAATTAAGAGACAAAAAATAGAAGGGAATTTAAGAAAAGAGAAGAATGCTAGCTCTTTTGTTTCTTACCATATATAATTTTGGGTTGCATCATCTTGGTGTGATTGTTTAATTATGTTAACCTGTAAATTTCAATTGCAGCTTGCTTCCAAAAAGAAGAATGTAGCAGATGAAGCAGGGATAGTTCTACAGGCAAAATTGAAACAGTTGTCACCCGCATCATAGACCTTGTGAAGGCTCTTACTTTTACTTTCTTCTTTTTATTTGCAAAATGTTCTCAGAACTACTGTTTGATGACGGGTGATGTTCACATTTGCTATTTTCTGGGTTATTATTGGGCTGGAAACTTTTTTGTTTGGAATGATATGAACCATGGATGAGTAGGGAGTTGTGGTTTAGGTTCTTGTGATTGGCCTTCTTGTTGCCTGTATCTCTATGATAGACCAGATCATTTTTGCTTTCTCTATACAATGAGTTTTTCCTATTGTCTTGTTGTTTTGTACTTCCTTCCCTTCTCTTTTACCAGAATAATTTCAAGGCTACTGCATAACATTTAGCCTAAGAACTTGTCTTGTCGTAGAACTATTGTTTCAATAGGATAGCAATTAGGATATCGAGTGAAACATATACAAAATCCTTTGGTGATTGTCTTTGTTTCTGGTTAAACACTAAATCTGTCTTGTTTGACTAACCCTTAGAAGTTAGAACTTGAAAATTAGAGTGATTAGAATACATGTGCCGGTTTATCTTTGAGTTTGTGTACTCAAACTTATGAAAATACAGTAGTTCATTGTAAGGCATGCCACTTGCTTGAGAAAAAAAAATCTCCCTGATAAGTTGAAGGAATTCCTGGAAATGGCAATGCTTCTAGTTAACGAAGATTTTTGACGTGTCTTTGAAAACTCGGTCATATCTATCATTGCTTGAACAAGAGCCTATTGAACTAATTGTAACCTCAGATTGAAGGATTCCAATCTGTCTTTCTGGTTGATAGACTAAATCAATTTTTTTTCTATCTTTTATTGGCATTTGTTATGTAGTTTTCCCTA
The DNA here is from genome assembly GCA_025629845.1 of Erythroxylum squamatum. Lineage (NCBI taxonomy): Eukaryota > Viridiplantae > Streptophyta > Magnoliopsida > Malpighiales > Erythroxylaceae > Erythroxylum > Erythroxylum squamatum. The sequence goes on along the minus strand of JAOTBA010000003.1, from coordinate 5,736,640 downwards.
CTGCCTTGCTATTCTATATTTCATCCCCCTTCCAGAATATACCAAGGCAACTGTATTACTATTGGCCTTGGAACTCATCTTGTCATTGTCTTCATTATTGTTTCCCCTGGATATCGTTTCGATTTCCTATGTCCCTCAAGGCAATTATTCTTTTGTGATTACCTTTTTCTGATTATAGAAGTTTGTCTTGTTCGACCAACCATTAAAATAGAGTGCTAATTTAATTTTGTATGCTCAAAACTTATTGCTGATAATGTCTATACTTCATTGTAAAACAAGCAACTTGCTAAGAACAAAATGTCTCCAAACAGTTGAAGAAATTGCTGGAAAATGGTGATCCTTCTAGTTAAGGCTTAGAAAACTCGGTCACTGCTATCATCGCTTAAACAATAGCCTATTTATGAAAAATTTTAATTTAGGGGTCATTTATACATTAAAAAGTTTCTAGTCTAAAATCTTAAGACATTAATTACTGAATAATTTATCTTATATACAACAAAAACAACCTAGCAAAATGACTCAAGTTTTGCTGATTGAGGGATAGGAAAGGTTCAAAAATAAGTAGACTTACTTTTAATTGATAGAGAAAATGTTTTCGAAATTTATTTATTATATATAATTACTCTATTTCTTTAATTAGGTTATGAATAATTTATTAAATCACTCTATTTTATTGTTCACTTTTTTATGGAGATTTTGTTAGTCATTTAACACTCTTTTTTATGAATAATTTATTATTATTATACTTTTTGTACTTATGATGATGATGATGATGATGATGATGATGATGATGATGATGATTATAAATTTTGTTTTTATTATTATTCAAATTTATTAGTATTATACATATTGTACTTATTTATTATTATTATTATTCATTTTGTTATTATTATTATTATTATTATTATTATTATTATTATTATTATTCGATATAACTTTTAAATTGTTATTATTATAATTTGTTAACTTTTTTACTAATACAAATCATTCGTAATAAAATTACCAATGAATTACATTTTTTAATCATAGTAAGGACCAAGGGTATTTTCATCATTAGCACATTTTTTATGTTTTGTCCACTGCAACTAAACACATTTCTGTCCTCGAGTTGAAGACAGTTTTTCACTGTAAGAAAATGACCCTTTCTGCGTCATTTTTTAAACGTCGCAGAACACCTTCTACGACGTTTATTAAAACGTCACAAAAACATCGTAGATGGTGGGATAGGTAATAGGTATCTGCGACGTCTGATGGAAGACGTCGTGGAAGGCACAGCTATTCTGTGACGTTTAGAAAGATGTCAGGAAAGACCTCTATATTTTGCGACGTTGAGAGAAAATGCCACGGATTGGTTTGTTTTAACGACGTTTGGAGGATGTCGCAGAAAAGAAATATTCCGCGACGTCTGATTCAATAGACGAAAATTAAATTATTTATAATAATTTTGGAAATTTTTTTAATAATGATTTAATATAAATTAGAATTTCTTTATTTTTTGGACTTATCTGAATATTGGAATAATTTAAAAATTAATCAAATTTAATTATTAATTTTAAAATTTTCAATTTTCCAAAAAATTTAATTGAATAAATTTGAATTATAGTTAGTTTTTTATTTAAATTTGTTTTAAATTTTCGAAAATAATTTTATTTAATTATTTGCTAATTTAATATTTAACAAAATATTTAAATATTATTTATTTAATAACTATTAAATATTATTTATGAAATAAATTTGTTTAATAATTCATCAATTTTTTGAATA
>JAOTBA010000003.1:5707954-5728421 GCA_025629845.1 Erythroxylum squamatum | reverse complement strand
TACTCTATTAGATTCATTTTGTGCTAATATTCTTAGGAAGATTAAAACTTTTTCTTCAATAGGCACATGGCCAGTATCCGTCAACCCACCGTGGACTTGAAGCATTTCACATAACAATGTAAATGCATTTAAGTCCATACACTTAAACATAGCATCATGTTCCTTGTTATCCATTTTTGTAAATAAATACTATCTGCAAAGATTAAAACAAATAATGATCATAAACAAGCCACAACCAATAATACAAGAATAAAAAACAACTAAAAATTTGATTAGCAAAAACACCAAGAAAAAGAACATCACATTACATATCTCATATATAATTGGTTGCTATCAAAATTAATTACAACAAACAGTCAGTGCCAAGATATACTTCAGACAACACAAGGCATAATGCAAAGTTGCCAGAAACAATCAGATACATAATAGCATAATGCAGATTAAATTCAGAAAAAAGGAAATACCTGTCAAAAGAAACAGAAGAAAAACTTTGGAGATATATCCTCTTAGATATCAGAAATGGGTACTCTTGGATTCAATCAAAACGCATATGCAACCTCTCACCGATCAACAACAACCTAAAGAAACAAAGACAAAAATTAAACACTTTGAAAGGAAATCAGAGAATGATCCAAAACCCACAAACTTTTACGCAAATATATGCCCAAAAAAGCTTTCAGGAATCTGCTATAAGAAGAAAAAGGGTGACACCGAAGTTGAATATACAATCCAATCCAATCCAATCAAGGAAAGTAGGTTGACAGTATTAAGGCTAAAATCCACACTGTCCATTCAAGAAACTCAAAGCATGCTACTGGCTGGTTCTTTGAATCTATACCCTCTTCATTATCGGTTACCAATGTTTCAGCTTTCTTAGCTCTAGTTATGATGGTCCTAGGGGAAAAGAACAGTAATTTGTTTGGTCAACGATATAGGTTATTTGTCGAGTAAGATAACTGGCACAAGACAAGAACCAATTTTTTTGTCTATCAATTTTGGTGCATTCTTAAAATCTTTGTGAATAAGATGCTCTCTGTAGGAACCTCTTTCTCAAAGCATCATTCTCGGTATAAACTTCAGTCTTAGTATTGTAAAGCAATCAATGCACATGGAAAGAGATACATCAAGAGGGAATATAAGTTACTTTAGGTGCTTTAGGATTAAGTTCTTGCCTGTTTATGTCCTCCAGAGTTCACTTTTGAGTTTTTGAAGAATAAAATAGTTTGTTACAGGGACCAGAAATTCGTACTGGATTCTTGAAGGATGGAAAGCCCATAGAACTCAAGCGGGGGCAGGAGATTGTCATCTCTACTGACTATAGCTTAATTATAACTAGTTACACTATTTAATATGTTGCTGTCTTTCTCCAAGACTTTACTGCCAGACTCATGAGCATATGCAAAATAATTCACTAACATTATACTTCTACTTTCAGAAGAAAATAGCATCCATTTCCTAATAAACTTACAATTTGCTTATGTATATTTCTTTAAATATTTGATACGGTTGCATGCATGTATAATGTATAATAACTTAATAACTCAAAGAAATCACACTCATGAGAAGTTTATTATGACTATTCCACATGTATGCACCATTAAAAGTTAATCAAAATTAAAAAAAAAGTAGCTATTTGAGATTGAGAAAAGAAAAGGACAAAAAAAAAAGAAATCCTAAAGCATTCAAACAAGTTAATAGGAAAATGAATTAAAGTCTCAACACTGGAAAAAGAATGAGCTAGTTAATTAATTGTTGAAGTTGTTCCTAATTGCTTTACTCGCTACCCTGCAATTCATTGCCTTTAAAGGTCAGTCCAGGCAACTAAATCAAGCAGAAAGGAAAGATTCTAGCAACCAAGGCCAACTTGACGTCTACTAAGAGCCTAATAAATAAATTGTTGATTGTCTAAGAAAAATTTCAGCGCAATTTGCATGTCCAACTTTTTCAAAAAGCATGTAACTGTAAGGTCCTAATAATATATGTAGATTGGCATGAATTCTTGACAACAGCGTTCGATGACAAACTTCAAAAGGAACAGAGATGATTATTTAACACAGACTTTCCAACTTATTTAACACAGACCACGACAATACTGAAACATCTGCAGTGCCCTTCAAGTCAATTTACAAATAAAAGTTTACCCACAACCATACAAACTCATATCTATGTACAAACTTATAGGATAACCTATACTACGGAGCTGAAGTTCAAAAAGAAGCTCTGAAAAGATGAGTTAGTAATACTGTCTGATGCATAGTTCCTCGACATTTCTCAGGAAAAAGGGGGGAAAAGAAAGACCCACATATACCAAGACCCAACAGACCGAAGGTCTCCATTTCTCACAAATCTCCTCCATTTCCGACCCCAAACAAGAAAAAGAAAAGAACAAGACAATGTACAACAAATTTACGCAACCAGAGAAAAGTCAAGCAAGGAAGCAGCGACTTTTTTCCATCACAAAATAAAAAACTTACTTGACTGCCGAGACGAACTTGTTGGGGAAGAAGGGCAGCGTGCGAGAGAGAAGCGTAGAGACTTGACTGCCGAGAGAGAAGAGCGATTTTGTTGAGGGAGAAGTGCAGCGTGTGAGAGAGAACCCTAGACCTGACTACCGAGAGAGGAGTGTTGGGGTAATTTTGGAAGATGGTTATTTGTTTCGTTTTGGAGACGGGGGAAGACATTTTGTCCTCGGACAGCAACCAAACACGCGAGGGACAAGATTTTTGGGGACAGCAACCATAGACTACGTTATAGAACAAAAGATGAGATCTTTAAGGTTTCTGTTTGTAAATAATGACATATGCACACTCGCAGTCACTGAGCAATGACTACTTCGCTTCAATTTAGATTCAGGAGAATAGAACAATACAGTGCAATATAAACTGCGTAGTGAAGACTCTTCCTTTACTATGTCGGATCTGCAATTTCTATGTATAATCTCAAAAGTATATAAATCTGAAGACTATGTCAAATGTGCAGCCGAAGTTCAAACAGCAGAACAAACCCGCCCATAAAAGTGAAACAAAATGGGAAACATGAACCTAGGCAGCTATTTTTGCCCTTTGCAGTGGTACACACAGTGGTCACTTGGGAATTAATTTGTTTTTCTTCTCCGTCCTTTATCACGCTTTCTTGACAGTTTCTGTTGCTGCTTCTCAACCATTCTCACAAGCCACCATGGTTTTCCTGTTGTGAACACAATATATCCGATAGAGAGTCCAATCACAAGTCCACATCCGTAACCCGTAAGTGCAAATTTCCAATCAAATAAACTGTCAGAATCTTCTGTCTCAATGGGTACAGATGGAGGAGCTTGTGGAGTCATCCCACATTCCTCAGGCAAAGGAAATCCGCATAGTCCGAGATTTCCTTCGAACGAATTGCTTGGAAAGGTGTCAAATTGTCCACCTTTGGGAATCATTCCTGAAAGCTGGTTATATGAAACATTTAGCTTTGAAAGGAAATTCAGGCCTGAAAGTTGCTGTGGAATGCTTCCAGTAAGTTGGTTTGAAGAGAGGTCCAACGACTCGAGTTTAGTTAAGTTTGCCAATGAGGATGGGATGTGGCCTGTTAGACTACTATGAGAGAAATTGAGCATGACGAGTGATCGAAGCTCTCCAACCACTTCAGGAATTTGGCCTTCAAACCTGTTATTTGACATATCAATGGTTGTGAAAATGGTCAGGATTCTCTCTAGTTGCATCTCCATCCCTTTCATTGTCAAAGCTACTGAGTCCATGTAGTAGACATCCCCCATATACTCCGGCGCATTGTTGGAATCATCGACTGTCACCATCCCCTGGAAGTTCTTAAAATATGTTGCTGGAAGGATGCCACTGAAATCATTATGAGAAAGATCGATGATCCTCAAACTAGAGAAAGAAGCGTTGGTTTTGGGACTTCCTATGGGACCATGGAATCTATTGGATCTCAAGACTAAAACCTCTAGCTTTGGAAGGGTCTCCAACCAAGTAGGGAATGTGTCGTTTACAAAGTTGTTCCCAATGTCGAGGACTTCCAACATTTTGCAATTGACTAAAGATGTTGGCAATGGTCCTTCAAACTGATTGCCATTCATGTCAAAGTTCCTTAGTATAGCTTCCTCACCAAATCTTCCAGGGAATTTACCGTGAAAACTGTTCCTCCCTAAGTTCAACACAGAGAGTTGGTTGCTCAAATTTTCCAAACATTCTGGAACAGTGCCGGTCAAGCTATTGTTCGATACATCAATAATCATAAGATTAGTAATATTGCAGATAGTTGAAGGGAGTTCTCCAAATAGTTTATTGTTAGAGATGAGAAAGATGTACATAGACCGTGGAGGAACAGGAAATGGCTGCTGAAGCATGTTAGAACTGAGGTCAACAGATTCCAGTGTAGGAGGAAATCGATTCACACGAGTAAGGAAATTGTGAGAAAGAACTAAGGATTTTAAAGAATTCTTCACCACGGATGTTGACAGCCACTCAGGAATTTGTCCATTAATTCTATTATGGGACATAGACAAAACTGTCAACTGGTTTTGGGTTCTCAAGAAGTCCGGCAACTCACTTATGTTGCAAGCTGACAATCCCAAACTGTAGAACATTGGCAGGCTTGAGTTGCCACTGACATCAGTTATCACTGATAGACTATTAAAAGAAAGATCAAGTACCGAAAGATTTGTGAATACTGAGAATTTCTCCAATTCCACTGTCCCACTCAAGTTATTTGATTGAAGATTGAGATTAGTAAGACTTCTCAATCCGAAGATTGAAGGTGGAATCCTGCCCTGAATCATATTATCATTCATCTTTATATCTGTCAAGGACTTGGATTTAAATTCACCAAGCTCCCCCGCGAGCTTGTTATTATTGAGGTAAAGGGTCGATAAAGTTGGGAGAGAGAACAAACAAGATGGTATCTTGCCACTAAAGGAGTTGTATGATAAGTCGAGATAGGTGAGATTAGAAAGAGTGCATATCTCCTCTGGAAGGCCACCCTCCAGTTTATTTTGTGAGGGATCAAAACGAGAAAGTTTTCTGAGGCTGAAGATTGATGAAGGAAGTTGACCAGTGAAATTATTATTGGTGAAAGCAAGACGGAATAAGTTGCCAATATTACCAAAAACATCTGGAATCATACCAGTCATGTTGTTTTCTGCAAGGTTCAGTTCAGTGAGTTGATCAAGGTTCCCAAGTGAAGCAGGAATTGATCCCCTGAAATTGCAGTTATAAAAATCCAATATCATCAGAGACTTGAGATTGCCAATTGAATCGGGCAACTCTCCTGAGAACTTTGTGCCACCGAGTTGCAAGAACATAAGGGGACTGCTCCAGTTTGACTGTGGTAAAGAACCTTGCAACTCACTGTTTACTGATAAACTGAGCAGTTGAAGATTTGGTAGGTGAAACAATTTCTCTGGAAATTTTCCTCTCAGTTGACAGAGATCAAGACTCAACGACTGTATGGAAGAAGAAAGGTTCACTAAAGAACTTGGTGCAATAGTGGACATGTCAATATAGTCAAGATAAAGTTCAACAAGATTAGTTAGGTTGTGAACTAGTCTGCTGAAATCAGGAGCTTCAAGTATCAACCCATCGTTTAGTGAGAGGTCGAGAGAAATCAGATTAGACAAGTGAGAGATCTCAGATGCAACTGGACCAGAAAACCATGTAGTAGACAGGTTTAGATGAGTCAAACCTGTTAACCAACCAAACTTAGATGGCATCTTGGTGTGGTTGAAATAATTGAAAGCAAGGTTGAGTCTTTGGAGGCTTGGGAGGTAAAAAAGGCTGCTGTTAGAAGGGATTGGTCCTTGAATCCAGCTGCAACTGAGATCAACTTCAATAACTTGGCCATTGATGGGGTCACAAATGATACCTTCCCATGAGCAACAATCTGTGCCATTTTTCCAGGAAACCATCTTGGGATACGATCCTCTGCAATCCAAAGAAGCATCCTTGGCAAAAGAAAATGAGTTCTTAAGCCCAAGCAAGGCAAAACTCTGATCTTTGGGACAATTGGTGGAGGAGACAAGAGAAAGTGCTGATGCTTTCTGGCAATGCCAAAGGATTAATGCTAGAGGGAGGGAGAGAACAATGTGGTATGTAAACATTGGTAATGTCATCTTTCTTGCTGGTGATGGAAATTAAGTGAGAATGTTGAAGTGCTCTGTTGAATCCTGTAGTATATATTACAAATTACATAATTTAAATAAATTATTTCTTCATTTCAACAATTTCCATGCAATTTCTTTTGACTTTCCTGACTCTTAAATGGGTAGATCAATGGAAAACGACAGGCAACGTAAAGGACAACTGGTTGTCAAATTTCAGACGTTGATCCTCAAGTTTTGCACTTTGGTTTCTGTGAAGATAGAAGCTTTAATACTTATCTATCATTAGAAATATTATTACGTATTTCCTAAGTTGATTGACCAGCACCTGTTTGATTCTGCATTCTTAACGCTGCCTTTACAAATCCGAAGAACTAGTATAAGTCAAAACAGAAACAATAAACAAAAGGAAGCGATCAGACTAAGAAACTAATTTGGCATACTTCGTTGGCAAGTAGTGTTTTTGAGTTATACCTGCCTGCATGAGCAACCGAGCCACATTCATACCTATGTTCATTGCTTGGACCAGGTATATTGAATTGTTCATAATCTATATTCAGAACCAACATTATCCTGAATCTAAACCAGGCATAAAAAAGCATGTCAGGGTGAAACAACTGACGGAGAATAGAACAGTAAATATATAATACATACACACCGAAGACATTGTTCTTTGTTCACAGTTCCTTCCCAGAAACTATATAAGATTTGAATACTGAAAGAGAAAGTAACAAAAATCTACTAGACTTCTGATGTTCATATAATCTTTTCTGTCAATTTAACTTTTTGTTAAATAGAAAACACCCTCCAAGAGTTATGAGGATGTAATTAGTCTTTCCAATTTGACCTGTTCTGTATTTGGTTTTCTTACTATTCCATGAGATCAAATTTCTTCCAACAAAGACATAGTAACTAGTTACTAGTAGTAGATTTTTAGTCAATCTTAGAACCCCAATCAGCATCCGAAAAGCACTCAATGAATATGTCCATGATTTTTATCGAGTATCTCTCAACCAAGAGCTCTTTCTTAAGTAACATAAGATATGTTCGAAGGCAGCAAAGTTAGAGAAGACATAAATTGACTTATAAGCAATATCAAGGTGAGTTAATGTAAGATCGTTCGATCTTCCAACCAATCTCCTATATTTCTCAGGGTCTTCAAACAATCCACCATCTTTAGTAAGTTGTAAATTATGGACTAATAGAGCATTGTATGACTTTGTTTTCAACTTTTCGGTGTCAGCTAATAGATCAAGTACATACTTGTTTCAAGACAAAAAGATGTTTTTTCTTCTTGTCATCTTTACTCTCAAAGCATACTTCAAAACTCCAAAAATTTCTGGGTGAAGCTAACTGTGAAGGAAGGACTTCAAAAATGAAATGCTCAAAATATTACTTCCAATAATGACAATACCATCCAAATACACAATAAGAAGAATGATACCAAATGCGAAACTCAGGTGGTTGCTCCATATAAACTTCTTTTAAAGGCTACCATGTGAGAAAGCATTCTTGATGTCTAACTAATGTAAGGGTCAATCCTAGTAGCTTCCATTTATATATAATAGCCTTCTTTCCTATAAGTGAGTTCATTAAATATCACATATCATTAGCATCTAAAGCATTTATCTCTTTTTGTCATAACATGATACCAGCCAGGATGAGCTAAAGTTTCATAAACAGTTTTTGGAAGAGAGTAAAAATCAAGTGAGGTAACAAAAGAATAAGAAGAGGAAGACAAGTCAACATAAGAGACAAAAGAAGAAATAGGAAAAGTGCATTGATGTTTACCTTCACAAAGAGCAACTGAAAAATCAAGACCATTAGACGTTGAATTTGCTGTTAAAGAAGGGACGGATATTGAATTTATATCAGGATGATCTTGTCTTCTAGAGTAGATTAGGCGAATATATAGTAATGATGGTTGTGTATGAGTATCATATGTAGAAGTAACATTAATAGCCTAATATGTGATCTTACAACCAATAGATCATCATCCAACTTGATAGAAATTGAAGTAGGAAAGAAAGGAATGTATTCCAAAAAGATAACATCGATTGACACAAAGATAGATGAAGATCACCACAATGAATAGGAGAAGATCAATAAAATTTCTAATTTGTAAGAATGATCAAGCATTATGTTGTATCCATTTCTTACTGAGTATGATCTGACGGCGGATTACCAATGAGATGGTGATTTTTAAAAGAGCAAATTGAATATGTTTTTATCGTACTGGATCTGATGCAAGTAGAGTCAAAGAGTCAAATGCAAACAGTGTCAAATACAAACTTTAGAGATGAACATTGAATCTGGTTCTTGAGTGCAGAATCAACGAGCCTGTTAACAGACTCCCAATCACTGAACAAGTGGTGTTTCGAAAACAGACAGCTTATGACAAAGGGTCCAATGGTGAAACAATAGGAAACCAGCGTGATATTTCTATACTGATTCACACATCGAATAAATAGTGTAAGAATAATTGTGATTAAATGCGAGGATTGCCAAACAGCAAGAATAACGATAGTTGATATCTTATCCTGCTAACTCATATCAAAAAAATGTCCCCTAATTACTTTACAGGGTAAAACATCCCTAACTCTACCAAAATCCTTAACATTTCGTGGTGGATAGACCAAGAAAAAAAAAAGGTATCCAAGTAACGTATGGACACCAATCAATAGATAGGAAAAATTCTACAGCCGCAGAACTTTTTATCTGGTGTACAAATGCACTCATGAGGAATGAAACAAAATGCAGGTATCACTATCTGTAGTCTGCACCAACTGCTTCAATGATGGACTTGAAACCATCCCTTTCTAAGCATTCAGAGAGTTCAGCCTACACAAAATGAAACAAACATGGTTTTTCAGGTGAAAAAAATGCTCTGGACTATAAAACAGTAACCCCAAGAGTCAATCAAGGTCCGTTATAGTGTATTGATGCATTACATCAGGACTGTTGTATATATTTTAACAGGGACGTTCTTGGGTTCTTAATAAATTAAGCACAACACTATGGATATAGATTCAACAAAAAGATTACCTCAAGTTTGTTTCAGTATGATATCCATCATTTATCTAGTCCAATATGATCACCTTATTGCCAGAACTCGGTATCAGTGGTTTGGATGGTTTTTTTCTTTTGAGTAAAAGGAATTTTCAGAACTCCATATCCTCCACAGGTTCTTGACAAAAAGAGGGGTGGCTTAGCGGTGGCAAGGAGGTTCTCCTTATTAACCAGATATGAGTCCTAAGGCCAGGTAGGTGGAGTTTGACAAGAACTAGCCTTGTTCATTGCAGCCATTTTGATCAAATGGATCCTTACAGATCCAAGAGGAAAAAAGAAAGAAGATAGGATTCAAGATACTATTATTTTTTAACTTAACATAAGTCCTGAAAATCCTTTCTAACTTTTCTCTGTAGTTGCAATTTCTTCTAATTATCCTTCATTTCAACATAAAAGGTCCTCACTGCAAACTGCTTATAAATGAGATTAAAAAAAAATTTACGAACCCATTCGGTGAGAAATTAATTCTACAATACCATAGCCAAACTATGTCAATAGCAGTATTTTTATGCAAGACATCCACATTTCAAATTAAGTTTCAATTTTCTATCACATTCATAGGCATATTAGAACAGTACCTTTATCTGAGGGATGAGGGCAGGCCCACCATAGGCAAATGCTGTGTAAAGTTGAATAAGAGTTGCCCCAGCTCGAATTTTTTTGTATGCTTCCTCACCACTGAACCAATGGCAAACAATAGAAGTTAAAACTAAAGAATCTATACAGAAAGAACAATAACCTGTAGTGATCCAGATGAAGATAATAAGGAAGGGTAATTCTATACAATTTACCTGCTCACTCCTCCACAGCCTACTAATGGAATCTTTCCCTGCATGATGCACAAAGAAAATGATGAAGAAAGAAAAGGAACAAATCACAAACTTAACAAAAATAATGCACCTACAAGATATCTATATCTTAACTTTCAAAAGTTTATTCACTTAAAATAAAACGTTCACAATGGTGACATAAGCAAGCACGTTGGACAAAAAAATATGTAAAGCAGAATAAATATCAACATATATACGGACAAGGATATATACAAGTGAAAAAAGTTGAACAATATCCAAAGTGAAGGCATGCTAAGATATAGAAATAATTTTAACCATGAAAAAAAAGATACAAACACAGCACAAAAGTTTTCAAACTTTAGCTTAAACCAGTTGTACTGACTTGCTTTAGGATGTAGCAATAAAAGATTTGTGCATCATGATGAGAACCTACAAGTATTCACAAGTTGAACTCTTTAAATACCACAACAAATGCAACATACCCTTGTCAAGATATACATCTCTTTTAAGATGTTTGTAGACAAATCAAAGAGAGGTTTCCCACTTAAGCCACCAGCTTCCTCGGCAACTGGATTTTTCTTAACAGGATCTGGCCTTGATACTGTGGTATTTGATATAATCTATCGAAAAAGCCAAAACAGAAAAGTAAAACCAGAATCACTTGAACCATATTCAGCATTCACTATTGAACCTAAGTAAAAATGATTTGTGTAAAAGAACAATAACGTTCGATCCACAATCATAAGTTCATCAGTCTACAGGACCCTAATAGCAGCATTAGACATTTTTAAGAATTTTTTTTATCACAGAGAAATTCTGGGGTTCTAATTTGATAATAGAAAAATAATCTCAAAAAGTCACTTTATAATTAACATCTAGAAGAATCCTAATAGTTAAGGCTGCATAGGATTGTAATGCTTAAGGAATGCATAGGACATATTGGGCAGGAGCAGCACAAGTAATTGAATGTACACTGATACTTGGCTTCTTGATCTGCACTGAATTTTAATGCAATTGCCTTCATCAATCTAACGTGCATATTAACAAGATGCTCAAGGACCACCAGGCAGAAGGCTGGAGGATTATCTCTTTTTACCATTTGCTGTGGGTTTGATAGTATCCCATAAAAAGCTACCAGTGAATATAAATGCTTGGCTCCTTGAAGAAGCGCAATATTTTGGCATTCTTAAATTACTAAAGCATCAACTAAGGTGGCTAGCATATGAAAAATGTCAAAAGCAGTACACATACAAAAACAACTGAAACTTAGAGAAAACAGACTGAAGAAAAGAACTATTGATCTAAGAATATGTACCAGTCCATCCAAATGAAGAGCAAGAGCTACCTATAATCACAGTAGAGAAAGAAATATCAGGTGCTAACATGAAAGTGGATAAGAGAATCAGACGATAAGAACATTTAACATACTGCTGCAATGTCTTCTAGGTCTTCCTTTGACAAGTCAGGTGCAATCTTAACAAGCAATGGAGGTGGACTGTCTTCACCCCATTGCATTTCATCCCGGGCAGCTTGAACCTTGACAAAAACCAAAACAAGGGAACCTCAATTTTGTATATAATGGGATGATAGAAAAAGAAAGAAGCCGCTGCATCTGTTCATATATAAAACTTTTGCACCTTCTTAACAAGATCCTTCAATTGCTTTCTCCCTTGAAGCATACGCAGCCCTGGAGTATTAGGAGATGAAACATTGATAACCTGGAACCGAGTTTTTGAAATTGAATTAATTTCTTAACATATTTCAAATTAATGCCAAAAAAAAACTATGCCCTGAATTTATTTATTCTTTGATGAGAAAACTTTGAAAGAGAAAATAGAAGAAGGTATTAGACAATAACTTTTTGCATCTTAAACCTGTTTAATACTGAAAATTTTCAGTTGCATATGTTATCTTGTTAAACTTAGGCACCTTGGGTACCTATGCCAACTCATCGTCAATGATCAAATGCTTAAAAGTAATAAGCTCATATGATCTTCAAATAATTAATTAGTTAGGACTTGAGCATAAGAATTGTTCACAAACACAAGAGCTCAAGGAGTTGTAATAGCCATACTAATTTCCCAGTTGTGATAACTTTTATATATTAATAGCAAATTAATTATCAATGAACAAATGCATAGAAATCATGAGCTCGGAGCAGTTAATCAGAGGTTGATTGAGTATACAACCCTTCACCAAACTACCAGGAATATCATATTGTAATACCATGGCCCCGTTTTAAAAATGAAGGATAAAAGTAGAAGAAGAAAACCATTCAAGATATTTCTAGTATATCTCTTTCTTTGTTTATATTTCCAAGGAATTGGAAATTTTATTAATTTACAATGAATTAGAAGAACAATAATAATATCGATGGAGGCTTTACTACTTATTCAATATATCTATGTCCATTCACCAATAAAACTAGTAGGTGCATACGATAAATTGCTTAAAGGCTTGATTATGAAAACCTTCATCATCATATATACACAACAGCTTCACGAGTTGCAATAACTATGTTGATCGACCAACAGTTAGCAATAACTAGTTTCCATGCTAAAGCTTAACAATTTCCACTCCACCTTCTAGTAAATGCTGTTACTCCATGTTTAAACTCTCACAATAGCTTGGCCAAATAGTTGAGTGGTAGAGAACTAGTTGCGATAACTTCTTCGGACTAAGAATATTCCAGAAATTAAAATATATATCTAAGAAGGAAATAGGAAGTTTAGAGAGTAAAAAGTTTACCAAGTAATCAGCATACTGGGATAGTGAATGAACCCCTTGTACATAATCACCAAAAGCATCTTCACTTGTCTTGTTCTTTCCAAGGTTTACCCCAAGGATGCCAGGACCAGCTTTTCCTCCATGATCAGCATCATCATTAGAGAAAGATGAACTGGTTGATGTTTCCAACTTTCTTTTCCCATGTTGAGCACCCAATCTCTTTGCAACAACTACTATGCCTTCACTATTAAATCCACAGCGATTGATGATTGCTCTGGCCACCATAAACAAGTAACAACTTAGTTTCAAAACATCATTCTAGAGTTCAAACTAGGAAAAGCTAATCACTTTCACAACCACAAGCACTTAAGGTTACAATAATGAAGACCATTTTCTCACCCTTCCTGGCGCAATCTGAAGATCCGTGGCTTTGGGTTACCCTCTTGTGGAACAGGGGTGACAGAGCCTACCTCTACAAAACCAAAACCCAGCCCAAGTAAGCCTTCAACAGCCTCAGCATTTTTATCGAAGCCAGCAGCAAGACCTACAGGATTGGAGAACTTCCTTCCCCAAACTTCCAGCTCTAAATTAGATGGATCAGGCCTCTTTTCCCTTGGAACCCAGCCACGAGCAGCAGCAGAGACGGCAAGTCTGTGAGCAACCTCAGCATCTAGAAGGGCAAAAAATGGATTCACAAGCTTTGTGGCATTGAATAGCCAACCACTGCAACAAATAGCTTCTGCAGAATGAGTCCGTATTTGTGGACAGAATTTATCAAAGGTTAAATTTAAGTTGGACTCAACTCCTATTGAAGTTATTGGCCAAAAAATTTAAAAAAAAAACTCCTATTGAAGCATAAGACAGTCTTGATTGTTTCAAACTAATCCAAGCAAAGGATAAGTCTAATGAAAACAGAAGTAGCATATGCTCTGATACAATTTTGCATCCTCAAGTGAACGCAGGAAAGGACAGTATTCCAAAAGTTTTTATTTTTTATTTTTATTGTTGTGAAGAGAATGATACTCCAAATACGATCACCAGAATTATCAGCTACGCGACATTAGTGCAATGATATGGGTCAACAAGATTGTGTTGGGAAGAAGAGGTCATCGTCACTTAAATTCTTGTTTGTAGCTGGTATGTTAACAACTGAAACGCTATTGTAATGAACAAGAAAATGTACTTAAATGCCAACATTGATAAACTTAAGAAGGCATACCAGAAAGTAGCTTCATCCACTGTACTCACATAAGCTCCCCCAGCTATAACCAATCCTATAGTTGCTCCAGTTAACAACCTCCCTTGCAGCTGAAACAACACGGCCTAAAGTGTCAGAATCAGACAAGAAAATTCGCCCGCGAATAATTTAAATTGAAGCCATATTACATTAAATAGTCAATGGTATTAACATAAACTGTAATTATGTAAGGACCAACAATCCCGTAAAAGTTTTAGGTACGTTAAACAACTAAAATTGCAAGAAAACGGGAGCCTGTGTTTCAATTTTGTGTGTACAACTCCGAGAATCAAGAAAATATATGTAGTAAGAGAGAAGCATTACGAAAACGAATAGAACAATGTCACGTTAATAAAACTTTAGTAGGTGCGTGAGAATATAGGCATTTTGGAATCATTAATAACTATATGAGCCGAACACAATTCATGAAATAGTAAGAAAGACGAGATTTTGCATGGAACCCATGATGCTATATACAAGTGTGTGTTTGTACAAGAAATAAGAATAGAAAACAAAGAGAGAAAGAGTACTTTCTTGGAGAAGTGGGGTATTTTAGAAGCAGCTTTTGGGGCGGAGGAAGAAGAATATCTGAAGAACCGAAAAGGGGTAGGAGAGGCGGAGATTACTGTCCTTTTGCAGAACAATAAGCCTCTCAGCAATCTCCTACTCGAAGCCTTTGTCGCCATTATAATCCAAAAAGAACCAATAAAACTCTAATTCAACTACGAAACTAGAAAGGGGACCGAATAAATAGATTAAAAGTTGGTAGTCCGAAGATAGTTTAGAGGAGAAATGGCGTCGAGTTCAACAGAACCACATTAGTTGTTTTCCAGTACTGAGTCTTGCACAAAACACCGAATAGATTCGCTTAAGAGAAAGAAAGAACCCTGAAAGACAAAGAGCGTGACCTAAAGTGCAGAACTTTATGTTTTTCTTTTTCCAATCTCGTACTCTTTAAAACATATTAAAGAAAGAAAAAATGTTTAGGTAGAAGCTTATCTATGTTAACATTTTTTTAATTTTCAACTTTAATTAATTAATTTATAAATTAATTGATCAATTTATAAATTAATAAAAATTTTAAACTAAAATAATTTAATTAATTTTTATTCTAAAAAAATTCAATTAAACTTCAAATTATTTAATTAAATACAATCACATTTCAAATTCTTCAATTTTATTCAATTTTAGACTATTTTATAACAATTTAATATCGATTGAATTTTTTAAGCCTTAAATGTTTTAGTAATTGCTGTTTTATACTTTTTAATTATTTCACGTCATATGAATTGATTTTTAAAATTCACAAAATTTGTCCATTCTTAAACTATACCTATTTTCAATAATTTTAATAAAAATATTTTATTTAAATCATATCATAAATTACTAATCGATTTATATAAACCACCAAATTACAAACAACTTTACAATGAAATTCATAACACAAAATTAGTTAGGAACCATGATTTCTTTAAATTTAGAAATTTGACCATAACATATATATTTTTTCAATCCCTCACCTTAATATTAATTATATTGAACTTAAAACCAGATTATATAAATAAAGCTGATACAGAATCACCATAACAGGTTTGAAGCACAAGCCATGTGCTACAATGAAAAGTTACACCATATTTCTGAAATCAAAAGTTGTTCTTACACCATATTCCTACAGAAGTGATGCCAAAAGAAGAATCTGAACCACAATGTACTTCTTTGTTGTTTTCATTTGTTGTCAGCTGTGAATTGATTAGGTACAAAATACAGCTTCTCTCACTTCTCACAAATTATACCATTCCCAAGATTGCAACCTAAGTAGATGAATCCACCTCTTCTTCGTATTCACTAGCAGCTGCATATTACTAATTTGTACTAACGCCAAAGTACTATGAAGGGAGTGAGAGGTGATTGACCACAGAAACAGAAGCCTCTCTTTTCTCTCTTTTTCTGAATGCAGATTGTGTTGACTTGAATCCCTCTTCTCATTAATGAAATTCAATCTGGATAACCACAAACAAAGACCAACAATCTGTTTCATAACATGCACATGAGAGAAAATGAAAAAGGAGGAATTGAATAACAGAGTGGATGAACAGGAGAGGACTGGATGTTTTACTCCAATGTTACTGTATCTATGGCCTTGAATGGTTCGTCTAGCTTGCTTGTATGATTACTTGGAAGTTTGCTATCATCGAAACATTGATCTCCGGGGTCAAATTATCAGGCAACAGGAATTTTCGGTTCACCCATGTTCACAAAGGCCTCTGCTCGACCCATTCGTGACATTGCCGCGTTCCAAGACACAAGATGGTTCATAAATGTGTTTACGTACTTTTCTCTGTCATTCTGATTAGAGGTGCCATGCAGGGATCAGTAAGAAGAAAAGATTTCTCAGCATTGAATGAACAGAGAGCGATCATTTCTAACCTTATAATCCAAATAATAAGCATGCTGCCATGCAAGAATAAAGAGATCATGAATAAGTCAAAAGCAAGAAACAACAGTCATTGAATCCCATGTCCGAGAGAGGGAGAGTGTGTGGACTTACCTCCCACATGTCTAAACTGATGATAGGCTGCAAAACAAGAATAAATTAGTAGGATGTTTAAGAGAATCGGGCATATAAGCTATCGAGATTGACATACAATGTCATCCCACACTAGGGGAGTAACAGCATTTGATGTTTTCACCACTTCGAGTCGTCTCTCTTGTCTCTTCACTGCAATAATGAAACAAAAAATTACCAGTTATTCAAGAGTACATTGCTAAAACATCACAGATCATAACATCGGTAAGAAAAGTTTTCCCCCTCTTAGCACTCGCTTTAACCTTCACTATTACATACATCTACCTTCCTTGTTTCTTATCTTCTTGTCAGAAAACAAGAAACGGTTACCAGTCAATGGTTCCCAACAACAGGGAAATTTGAAAAAACCCAAAATATAAACAAGAACAGGTAAAAAGGAAAAGAATAAAAAATTCAGCAGAACTTGAGCATGTTATAACAAACTAAACGAAAGGTTTGGCCCCAGCAAAGGAAAAGAGGTTTGCTGGAATATCCCATTGCAATTGGCAGTCGACATGAGACTCAGATGCATCACATATCCAATCAGTGTGTCATCTCAGTGTACATTAGAGCTAAGGTTGAAATTCCTGATTCAACTTTTAAGCTAGAACCAAAAAGCAAACATCTAATGATGCATATATGTATGAACATGTGTTTTGCAAATGAATGATGCATGAATTTACCAAAAAGTAGCCTTAGCCAAATAATTCTGGAGTGAGTTAGAAAGGGGAGGAATGGGATGCAAATTGACACATCATCCCAACAGATAGACCTCACTATGAAATCTTATTTTGCAAATGAAGCCTAGAACTGACCAGACACCCTTGCTTCCCTTTCCTGATAAATAAATTTACTATCCCTCTACCGAAATGACAAGACCTGGTCCAACTGAAATTTCAAAAGGAGATGGGAAAGACTTACAAACAAGCCAAACCCATCCAGAACCAAACAGTGTAAGGGCTGCTTCTATAAATTTGTCTTTGAAATTGGTAAATGAACCAAAATCCTTTTCAATCTGCTGAAGAACACCAAGTTGAGGCGTACCCCCTCCTCCTGGTTGCATGGATTCCCAAAAGAAATCATGATTCCAGACCTGCAATATAATTCAGATATTGGTTTTCATATATTCATTCGTAGCAGTTCTTCTGGACTAAGAATCTTGCAAATAATTTGAACATAAGAGACTTGATACGGGCAAGACCACCCAAAAGATACAATTACGCTTCAGTTAGAGAACCAATAAATCTGTGTGAGAATGCAATTGATCCATAGACCATATAAATAGTATACCTGAGCAGCATTGTTGAACTCAGGGAAGGGGCTTCCATTGTTATATGTAGCTTTGACAAGTTCATCCATGGTATACCCATATAAGATGTCACTTTTCCCTAGCGCTGTATTCAAACCTTCCAAATACTGACGATGATGTTCTCCCCAGTGCTTCTGTAGTGTCTTCTGACTCATATATGGCTCTAAAGCATCCTAAGATATCAAACAAAATTAAGTCTATTCAACATAGATATCAAACAAAATTAAGTATATTCAACATACTGAAGACAGCAAATCAGTTAACATTTTAGTGTACGAAACAAATAACTTTTATTTTCATATTCAACAAACCTATTTTCTTAACAGTAAACATAGAATGACAATTTTAGCTAATCCTAACAAAAATTTCTCGTTAAAGAAGTTTACCAAGATGGAAGTCATCTTCTCCACCCCATTTTCACCGATAACTAAAGATGTTTCCTTCAGAAGTTACTATTATGATTCAAAAAGACTTCTTAATCGAAGCAATTCAGAGAATCATAAGGAGAGAAAGAGATCACCACTTACGAGTTTGTAGGGAGGTGTCTTCAAGCCATAGTAGGCAACAAATTTTGAAGCTCTTTGGCTCCTATCCAACAACCTCTTCTGCTGCTTATGCTTATAGAAAGAGACCCAAATGAGGAATTTTCAGAATGGAGTCACCTTTTTGATGCATATTCAAACAAATGTGTCTTTACTCTTTGCACGTTCCAAGGTCACCGAAAATCAAATGAAGTAAAAGAAAATCGAAACTTTTTTTTTTTGAAAATTAAAAATCGAAACATTTTTGTTACTAACAACAACAGTGGACTTATAAATAAGCAAAAGCAAGTATCTTTCTACTTTTTCCCTTCTGTTACTTCTTTCCTAATTCGGCAATCCAAGCATTTAACAGAACCGAATGGTAAAGCAAGACAGAACAGTTCCAAAGAAAGCAAAAGAGCAGAAACATTAGTTGGTTAAGATAAAGCAGTGAAAGCAACAAACCAGATAAGGGCGAGTCTTCAAATGAGTAAAATGAAGCAGGGAAGTTGGAGCAACAGGAGTACAACTACAACTACTACACCACCACCCCATCTCTTTACTTGGTTTCTCTGTTTCTCTTGTACTGCTTCCGTTGAGAGATGGGGCTTTAGGACAGTGTCGTACGAAATGGGGTTTTAGGCAGTTCTGTTCAAATTAAAACAAGTTTGGGCTTTCTGTACTTATTTAATAATTGGGCTCGGCCCGGGGCCTCCGGCCCGAGACCCGATTGGCAATTGCAAAATAGTTTTGAAATTTTTAAAAAATAAAAAAAATTGATATTGTAATTCACTGTACCCAATCTGAAGCCCCCTAATAAAGTGGGTGGAGAGATTTGATAATACGCAGCTTTACCCTTACATAATAAAAAGGTTATTTTTGGTAGACTCTCGTGTAGACGTAACAATAAAATAATGATGCAAATTAAATAGTAAATAAATAAAACTAACACGCTAAATTATTATGTAAATAAAATTATAATAAATATATAAATAAATAAATGATAAAATATAACCCAACTTTTTAAAATAATTTTAAAACTAAAATATAATAAAATATATTATTTCTTTATCGTTACAAAATAACCAAAATTCATTATCTCTATATTAATAATATTTAATTAAGAAAATATCAATTAAACAATTATGTTGTTTACTGTTAGTTTGTGCTTGCTCTGTCACACTTCCCTCTTTTTTTCTTTGATCAGTTAGCTTCCAACATCTGCTGCCCCTCACTTTCACTTTAATATCCTCTTTTCTGGTCTTTTCTTCTATAGTATGTCTCAAGTTTACAAAAACCCTAGCTTGGAGATTGGCTCCATTTAAATTTTACTTCGCTTGTGAAGTCTTGATTGTGCTGTTACTTTCTCGGGTTATTTCTGAAAATGCGAAACAGAAGGTGATTTTGGGTTTAATCTCTAGTTTTCACTTCGAAATGAAAAAATCTGCAGTCTTGTGTGTATTAAAATGTTGTTTTTGTTTCAGAATCATATTTGCTGGAGATGCAGGAGGAGAAGACCCACTGGTATTTGTTTAGTTTTCTTTTTCTTTTTCTTTTTTAATGCAGTGTTATTTTTTTAATTTGTGTTAATATTCCTTAAGTTCCCTTTTTTCCCCATATATTTGTGGTTTCTGCTGTTGAATGTGAGTTGGATCCATCTTTAATTTTATTGGTTTTCCTTAAAAAATTTCTACAGCCTTGTTCAAATTGGTAATCTGTGTCATCTACTCTGTTAATTAATAATCCACTGTTTTTGTATATGTGGTCACAAATTTTGGTGATTGTTTTTGTGTTAGTTTCATTTCACTAACAGGGGCAAGGAACTGTTGTTAGATTGGATAATGAAAGATCGTGATATGGAAGGAGACAAGTTGCTCCATTTAATTTAACAAGCAAGTCTCTAAATTTAATATTACATACTATTGCTCGCAGTTAGATCCCAACTTTTCGATTTTTTCGTTGCGTCTCTTATTGTTGCTTGGATTTTCTATTCCTTTTCGTGTTGTTTCGAACAATTTTTGTTTTAATCTCAGGTTGATAAAGAACACATTTATCGTTTTTTGTAGTTTCGTTTACTAATAATTTGTTTATGTTCTCTTTGATCATCTTTGGCTAAACTGTGAATTTCTTTTCTTTCTTACGGCAGCTGC
>JAOTBA010000003.1:5696737-5707854 GCA_025629845.1 Erythroxylum squamatum | reverse complement strand
TCTCAAGATTTTTGGGATCTAGTTGAATATGGCTTCGTTGACTTAGAAGATCCAGATGAAGAGGCAGAATAAAGATTGAAAGAAGTAAAAAAGAAGGATGCCAAAGCTTTATTCCTAATTTAACATGCTGTTCATGAAACAATCTTCTCAAGAATTGCAGTAGCAGCAACATCGTTAGAGGCTTGGTAGATTTTGAAGAAGGAGTTTAAAGGTTCTTCGAAGGTAATGACGGTAAAATTGCAGACTTACGGTCGTGAATTTGAAACTTTGTCCATGAAAAGTAATGAACCTGTTCAAACTTATTTATCTAGAGTCTTTTCTCTTGTTAATCAAATGAAGTCATAAGGTGAAGATATTTCTGAAGAAACTATTTTTGCAAAAGTTTTATAGAGTCTTACTCTAAAGTTTGAACATATTGTTGCTGCTATTGAGGAAGCTCATGATTTATCAAATTATTCATTTGATGAACTAATGAATTCCTTGTAAGCTCATGAAGATAGGTTGCTCAAGTCACATGAAAAAAATGAAGAAAAGGCTTTTTAGGTGAAGGGGGAGATGCACGAAAATGCTGCTAGATGTAGTAGCAGTAGAAGTGTTATCTGTGGAAGAGGTTGAGGAAGAGGTGGAGGTAGAAGCGGATTCAATGAAGAGAGGCAGAATAGGATCTTTAAATGCTACTACTGTGACAAGCCATGTCATAAAAAGGCTTATTGCTGGAAAAAACACAGAAGGATGAGAAAAACCAAGCAAGTTTTGCAAAGGAACCAGATGATAAAAGCAAGCTATTTATGGCCCTTTTTTATGAGAAGGAGCAATCTAATGATGTTTGGTTTTTGGACAGCGGTTGTTCTAATCATATGTGTGGAACAAAGTCATTATTAAAGGAGCTCGATGAGTCTGATAAAACAGATGTGACGCTAGGAGACAACAAAAAGATTCAGGTTGAAGGCAGAGGGACCATTAGCCTTAAAACTAGTCAAGATGATTGCACTCGTATAAGTTGGGTTTATTTTCTAGAAAAACAAGTCTGAAGCTTTTGACAGATTCAAGAAGTTCAAAGCAGTCGTGTAATAAAAACATTGTGACCAAGCAGAGGGGGTGAATTTATTTCAGCTGAGTTTAATGTTTTTTATGAGAAAAATGAGATTTGCAACCATACACACCAGAACAAAACGGAGTAACTGAAAGAAAGAACCGAACTGTGATAGAGATGGCCAGAAGCATGATTCAAACAAAAGGCCTTCCTATTTATTTTTAGGCAGAAGCTGTCGCAACAGCGGTGTACCTTTTAAATTTGTCTCCTACAAAAGATGTTCGTAATCAAACACCCTTTGAAGCTTGGACAGGTAGAAAACCAACGGTAAGGCACTTAAAGGTTTTTGGTTGTCTAGCCTATGCTTTGGTCAAAACTCATTCTTGAAAAATTGATGAAAAGTCTGAGAAATGTATTTTTGTTGGCTATTCTTCTCAATCCAAAGCATTTAAGCTTTATTACCCTATTAGTGGCAAGATAACCATTAGCAGGGATGTAGTTTTTAATGAAGATGCAACATGGATCTGGAATGAAGAAAATAAGGAAGAGAATATTCAAGTGTTAGAAGATAATATTGAACCAATACTGAATCCAACACCAACAATTTTCAGCCCTGGTACTCTTGGAAGTAGTAATTCATCTATTCTTACAAGCAGTGAATCATCATCGTTAAGCTCATCAAGTGAAACTCCTCCAAGGAAATTCAGATCCTTGCAAGAAATTTATAATTCTTGCATTTTTGCTTTGCTTGTTTCAGATCTTATGTAGTTTGAAGAAGCTACAAAAGACAAAGAATGGTGCAAAGCTTTGGAAGAGGAGATGTTGGCTATTCAGAAAAATCAAACGTAGGACTTGGTAGACTTACCGAAAGGAAAGAATGTCATTGGGCTTAAATGAGTGTTCAGAACCAAGTATCATGCAGATGAGACCATTCAAAAACATAAGGCGAGGCTAGTTGTAAAGGGTTTTTCTCAACAGCAAGGTATTGACTTCTACGAAACTTTTTCTCCAGTTGCACACTTTGAAACGGTGAGAACCTTTTTAGCCTTAGCTGCTAAATTAAATTGGCCAGTATACCAATTTGATTTTTTGAATGGTGACTTGGAGGCAAAAGTTTATGTCTCACAGCCTAAAGGTTTTGTAGATAATGGTAATGAAGATAAATTCTACAAGTTAAAAAAGTCCCTTTATAGCTTAAAACAAGCACCATGAGCATGGTACTTCAAAATTGATTCCTATTTTCAAGAGAGTGGATTTAAAAGAAGTGAAAATGAGCCAACGCTTTATTTGAAGAAGAATGGTAAAGGTGAGTTTCTGGTGGTATGTCTTTACGTTGATGATATGATCTATATGGGTTCTAATGAGTTGATTACTGCTAAGTTTAAAACTTGCATGATGAAGAAATTTGAAATGACAGATTTAGGTTTATTGCATTATTTTCTTGGTTTTGAAGTGCAACAAGGTTTTGATGGGATCTTTATTTCACAAAGAATATATGCAATGGATCTTTTAAAGAAATTCAATATGTTGAACTGCAAAGTTGAAGCTATACCCATGAATGTGAATGAAAAGATGAGTCAAGATGATAATGCTGAATTTATGAATGCAACATATTTTAGGAGTCTTGTTGGAGGTTTGAACTATTTGTGTCATGCCAGACTAGATATTGCTTTCCCAGTTGGAGTTGTGTCAAAGTTTATGCATACTCCAAGCAAGCTGCATCTTGGAGCTGCAAAGAGAATTTTGAGATATGTAGTAGGAACTGCAGAGTTGTGAATTTGGTACTCACTATAAGAATAATATAGTATTCGCGACGTTTTCTTTAGAAAACGTCACAAAATGTTCAAACTTTTTGTGACGCTTTAAAAACGTCACAAAAACTTCCGATTTTTAGCAACGTTCTGTGAAACGTCGTAAATTCGTAACATTTTTCATGACGTTATATTAATAAAACGTTACGAAATGAAAACAAATTAAATTGTTTTGGTTGTTTGGTTTTTCTTAAAACCTACCCGAGAGTTTTCTTACGCCACCCCCCCAACCCAAGCATCCACGTTGTTTCGACCTTCCGTCTTCCTCCTCTAGATCTCCGTCATCTGTCCTTCCTCTGGGTGTTCTCCGCAGTGGCGTTTGCAAGGCATAACTTAGGGATTCATGCAAGAAAGAACTGAAGAAGCGGTGCACAGCTTTGGATCCGCGACAGACACAGTTATCGTATTTCACCTTCACATTCTTCGGTTTAAAACACAACACTTTACCTTTTTGTCTTAAATTCCAGAAACCTCGTCGGTAGGAAATTATATTGCCTTTAACCCACTTGCTTACTGACTGCCAATCAAAACCTTCGTTTTGGGTTTTGGGTTTTGGATTTTGGGGATTATTTCAGGCTTTTAGGACTCGGGATAGATTTTTTAGTCGTTGACGTTTTCTTCCTTTATTTTTGTGATTTTAGCTGATTTAACTCACTTTACATTGACACTTTACTTTCCCTCTCACAGGAACGCCCCTTTTACCTAGCTTGGAGATTGGCTCCATTTAAATTTTTCTTCGCTTGTGAAATCTTGATTGTGTTGTTGCTTTCTCGGGTTATTTCTGAAAATGGGAAACAGAAGGTGATTTTGGGTTCAATCTCTAGTTTTCACTTCGAAATGAAAAAATCTGCAATCTTGTGTGTATTAAAATGTTTTTTTTTCAGAATCATATTTGCTGGAGACGCAGGAGGAGAATACCCATTGGTATTTGTTTAGTTTTCTTTTTCTTTTTCTTTTTTAATGCATTGTTATTTTTTAAATTTGTGTTAATATTCCTTAAGTTCCCTTTTTCCCCATATATTTGTGGTTTTTGTTGCATGTGAGTTGGATCCATCTTTAATTTTATTGGTTTTCCTTAAAAAATTTCTACTGCCTTATTCAAATTGGTAATCTGTGTCATCTACTCTGTTAATTAATATTCCACTGTTTTTGTATATGTGGTCACAAATTTTGGTGGTGGTTTTTGTGTTAGTTTCATTTCACTAACGGGGGCAAGGAACTATTGTTACATTGGATAATGAAAGATCGTGATATGGAAGGAGACAAGTTGCTCCATTTAATTTAACGAGCAAGTCTCTAAATTTAATATTACATACTATTGCTCGCAGGTAGATCCCAATAGCTACCCTAATTGTTGAAGTAAACGAGAGAGAATCATGATTGAGTTGAAAAGATGAGCTTTCTGAGCTCATGTTAGCAGACTTATGAGAACTATATTATTTTCTCATAGATCAAAGTATTTACCAAAGGAATTACATCTCTTTAGTAGGTCCACATTCAAGCATAAATCCCGTCTCTATAGATTCATAGGGCCTTCGAGACCTAGTTTCTCAATAGGGAATGATCCTGCTGCCCTGGCCGCATTTCTTTCTTCGTCTGATGGTTCTCTGTCTCCCTTTATTGGAGCCCAAATCCATGGATATGTTTTTAAAATTGGATTGCCTAATGATGTTTTCACACAGAATAATTTGATAAGAGCATATGCACACGGTGGCCTGTTGGATTATGGGTTTAAGGTTTTTGAGGAAATGTCTCGAAGAAGTGTTTTCTCTTGGACTTTACTCATATCAGGTGCAATTCATTGTGGGAAGTTTGAACTGAGTATGTATATATTTGTGGAAATGATGAGAACTGGGTTAATGCCTAATGAATTTGCCATTGGTAGTGTTATGAAGGTGTGTGCCAATGCTAGACGTAGTGAACTTGGCACTTCTGTTCACTGTTTTGCTTACAAAATTGGGATGCAAAGCAACCTACATGTTGGTGGTTCAATTTTGAATTTTTATGCTAAGGTGGGAGATATTGAAGGAGCTGAAAACATTTTTTGCTGCATGGACAACGTAGATACTGGTTGTTGGAATGCTATGATTGGAGGATATACACACTGTGGTTATGGCCCTGAAGCAATCAATTTAATATCTTTAATGCGCTTTGAAGGAGTATCAATGGACAAGTATACATACATTGGTGCCTGCCAAGGGTGCTCCCTTGTGTGTAACTTGGATTTTGGTAAGGAAATTCATGGACTAATCGTAAGAAGTGAGATGGATTCTAGTACTTCAGTAATGAATGCTCTTATGGATATGTACATCAAGAGTGATAAAACAAGCTTTGCTTTGAAAGTGTTCCAAAGGATGCATAACAAAGACATTGTATCGTTCAATACTATGCTTGGTTCACAGCTTGAAGATCCAAGAGAACTAGTAACCTTATACTATGACTTATCGCTGAATGACGTAAGATCTAACCACATTACCTTCTCGACATTGTTCAGACAATGCGGGGAGTTACTTCAACTCTATCTTGGACTGCAGTTTTACTGCCTTGCGTGCCATTTTGGTTTCTTTGATGATGTCAAGATCACCTCCTCTGTTATGTACATGCTCTCTAGTTGTGGAGCAATGGAGATGGTACATACTGTGTTTGACAATACATTGTTCAAAGATGTCACCATATGGAATCAATTAATTTCAGGCTACGGTTGGAATAATGGTGACTTCAAAGCAATAGAAACCTTCTATAGTTTGTTTCAGATGGGAGTTGAAGCAAATGAATGTACATTTACAAATGTTTTGGAAAGTTGTATTAGAATGGAAAGCAAGCAGATGTTCAAGCAAATTCATGGGATTGTAATTAAGTTTGGTTTTTCTTCTGATGGATGTATTTGTAGTTCATTAATTAAAGGCTATGTGAAATTTGGACTGTTGGTTGATTCTTTTGAGTTATTCAGTGAACTTGAGGAACTAGATTTGCCATCTTGGAGTATCATGATATCCACCTTAGTGCATCAAGGTTATGATTATGAAGCTATTGGATTTTTCAAAACTTTAGTTGATTGTGGCAAGAGACCGGATGAATTTATTTTGTCCAGTATTTTAAACAGTGCTGCTGCTATTGCTGCTTATTATCAAACGAAATTTGTTCATGCATTTACTTTTAGAATGGGATATGACTCATATAGTTTTGTAGCCAGTGCAATTCTAGATGCTTATGCGAAGTGTGGGGACATTAAAAGTGCAAGAATGGTTTTTGATCTATCATTTCAAGAGAAGGACATTGTTATTTACAATGCTATGATCATGGCTTACGCTCACCATGGTCTTGTGGAAGCTATTGAAATTTTTGATAAACTGAGGACTTCTAATCTGCAGCCCAACCAAGCGACATTTGTGTCTCTTATATCAGCTTGTGGCCATTTGGGTCTTGTCGATAAAGGATGTTTTCTCTTTTATTCAATGAAGTCAAAACATGGAATGGAGCCTTCTCCTGATGTTTATGGTTGCTTAGTCGATATGTTCGCACGAAATGGATACCTTCAAGATGCTAAAGATGTGATTGAAATCATGCCTCATCCTCCTTGGCCTGCTATTTTGAGATCCTTGCTTAGTGGTTGTAGAACATATGGAAACAGGGAGTTAGGAGAATGGGCTGCTAAAAAGCTACTGCTTCTGGTACCTGAGGATGGTGCTGCTTTTGTATTGCTATCAAAGGTTTATTCCGAGGTAGGTAGTTGGGATGATGCAGCAAAGGTGAGGAAGGGAATGGGGAAGGGGGTACTGAGAAAAGACCTAGGACATAGTTGGATCGAAGCTTGAGTTCAGATCTACATAACGTAGGTGCTTGCAACTGACAGGGTTTCTCAAATACTGTGTGGATACTGATAGCCACAGTGGTTAAGAGTATTGCTAAATTATACAGATTTTCAGCACATGAAACCTTGGTACTATTTGCACCTGCTAATTTGTTGTATTTGCAAAATCATATATGTTTTTTGATTAATGCATTGGCTTTTTATATATGTTGTCCTCCCTTGTTTCATTTTAAAGGTTGATTAGTGGGCAACAAACTGAAAATTTTGAATAAATTTCAAAGGTTAAGATTGATTATTGGACAGACACAAACACACCATTATATATGGAGAGGTGAGATGGTAAAGGGATAAATAGTGGTAGGTTAGAGGGAACTTTGAAGAATTGATGAATGTAATTTATCTCTCATCTTTGTCTTTCCGTCTCCTTAGGTCCAATAGACAAAAGAGGATTTCAGATTTTGAAGGGCCTGTTTGTATGGTTGGGATTTTTTTTATCTCGTTTATTCAATTCTTGTGTGCATAAATTTACAAAATTTTCAATCTCCGTAAATTTTACAAATTTTCTGTTGGACTCATGTTTTCTTCGCCTTTAGTCTTCTAGCTCTGCTGATTATTAGTTATATGAAGATGGTTGCGTCATTTCTAAAAGTGCTTACTCTTGGTAACACCATTGTTATTTCTCCATTCCAAGGCAATTTTTTTAAAAAAAATTCTCTTATCATTTGATGAGGGATGAGTTGGACAATACTGCAAATGTATTTGCTCTTGTCTTCCAAAAGCAGAAAAGTGATTGTCCGTGGCTGTTCTATCTTGCTTTTGCTGTGTAGTAAAAGAATATTCCTGTAAAAACTCTTGAAAGTGTATGGAAAATTCCTAAATCATACTTCTGTTTCCTTGCTTTGTAGAAGATCCAATTCTTGAAGCACCTTTTGGATGATATGAAAGGTGAAATGACCATGTTCACGTTTGCACCTTTTTCAGGTCTGAAGCTACCCCCAGGATTGCACAATACTGTTGATTTATTCAGATTGCATGCTACTGTTGATCTCTATTAGTATATCAAGGCAAAAATTAACCGACTTACTTTGGAAAAAATGACAGAAATCTTCAGTTACACAGCGTGCAGACAGTTGGCAGAAATGTTTTTGGCAATTGCCTTCTTTCATATTTCTGAATATGTTCTAGCAGTTATGGTACATGGCAGATCGAGTGTTACCCTAAAGTCTCTTCTGATCAGCAAAAGCTATCTCCTGGCGATGGCCTTTTCATTACTGGAGTATGTTATTGAAATTGCTTTATTTCCTGCTTTGAAGGAATATTGGTGGATAAGTAATGCGGGTCTCGCAATGGTCTTAATTGGGGAAATCATTAGGAAAATGGCAATTATAACAGCTGGACGAGCTTTCACACATCTCATCAAGATTCATCACGAGGAACATCACAAGCTGGTTACTCATGGCATCTACCACTTCGTTCGTCATCCAGGATACTGTGGTTTCCTGATATGGTCAGTCGGCACTCAGATAATGTTGTGTAATCCCATATCAACTGTTGCGTTTGCAGTTGTTGTCTGGCGCTTTTTCGCAGAAAGGATACCTTATGAAGAGTACTTCTTGAAGCAATTTTTTGGTTCACAATATGAGGAATATGCTGGACGAACTCCCTCGGGTGTTCCATTTGTGAAGTGAAGATTCAATGGTATCTTGTAGGTTGTTTTGTCATACTTGCCGGTCTCATCCATGATTAGGAAATTCACTGAAGACATTTGTGACTTCTAGAGTTCAATGCCATATTTTGATTGAATTGTATCATCCACTTGTGCACTGGCCTTGTGCTCGCTTAAAGCACTTGGCACCAGTAATGGGTAGTTATCGTGATAAACTTCAGAGGTTGGTTTGTCAATGTGATCACTTCCCTAAGCAGTTTTATCAGAAAACCCATCAGAATGATTAGATCCTAACATCAAATGACTTAAGGTGTGCCTGCAAGACGTTGGTTCTTCCCTTTGTCAGTTCCCATCTTGGGCTACCTACCTCCATACAGCATGGACCGTCAACCCAAAATTCCTGTCAAACCAGTTGAAGCTAATTCGAAACCATTTAATACAAAAGGTTAGCAAACTAAAATAGCCCTTCCTGACCCATGGGTTTTGCTTGGTATCTTAGAAATTTCTCAGGTCCCATATTACTTGCACTTCCACGGTAAGGTAATTGTTAGATGTGTTAATCCCACATCGGCTAATCACAATAGTCAAAGAAAGTTGGCATATGACAATGTATACGTGATCATCATCTTGTTTTTGGTTGAGATCAGGTTTATTCCTCCACCTCCATGTATGTAGGTCACTAAGACCTACTTTATTCCACAGAACTTGGGATTGCTTTAGGAGACCAGCTTGTATTGGCTTGTATTAATGTGTTTGCTTTGTTTGTCGTATATGCTACTTATTATCCACTAATCAATTGGCACAACTGCACGTCTGCTGATCAGATGTCAGTGTAGTGTATGTCTCCTTCTAGCACATGATGCCACTTGAGTAATCCAAACAAAGAAGACATTTAGAGATCAGAAGCAAGAACAGCCAACCTTTGTAGCCTATGTTCGTGTTTTGTTCTGTGCAGCCAGGAAAATAGTTGGTTTGCCTTCTTACTTTGTTTGCTTCTTCCCTTTAGTCAATTCCTTTTGCAAAACTAGGTTAGGTCGCCCACCTTGCAGCATTTGTGAATTGTCTGCTAAAACTTCATGCTTACCATTTTACCATTGGTTTTAATCGCTAGAAAGTATATACATAAACTTCTTAAGGAGTAGTTCAAGAGGAGTCTTTCCAAGCACTTGAAATTTCTGGGTTCAAATTCTGATGATGTTAAGCTTAAACCTAAATCCAGACTTCTCCATAAAACTAGTTCTAGTAAGTGAAAGAACTCATTCAAAATAACAAGATAAGACTTTGAATTCAGTGAAGATTTGGATAAAAGTCACTTGATCTGATCAAGCTTTTATACATGTGGACCAAGCCAAGTCTCTGCAATTTCCCTACAAAATCTTTCCAAAATTCTTGAGGGCCAAGCTTTACCTATGCATGCATACCCAGGTGACCTTGCCCATGCTTTGGAAAACATTTGCCCACCCAGTCCCTGTCCAGAACTAATATCAAAACAGGACACCACACCAACAGCCTAACCACTCTCTTGCTGCTATGTACTCATAAATGTGATTCTTTATGACCAAACTTAACCGATTCTCTTATAGGAAGCAAGCAAACATATATGTGTATATATATACAAAGAGTAATAATGAAAGAAAGGGTCTTGTCATTACAACACATCTTTAATCTTAAAATAAACTTTTCAAGACCAGAACTGGGGACCCTTTGCAGCTTTTGAGCCATCTCCAAAACTTGTTAGCTACGTAGCATATTCAAAAAGCTCCTTATCCCATATCTCTTTTAGACATATTCCTTTCATGATAACTTTAATTTTTCAAATAACATGTTATGATGTTAACTAAGAAGGTTTCAAATTCTTAGAGGGTATGCTACGTTACCTAAAGTCACTTCAATAATTGAGACACTGCTCATTGTAAGATTCATCACTTTTATGCAAAACACATGGGGCACTGTTGTTGCGTCTCTCTGCATGTCATTCCCAAATATCCCTTGACACCGGATAATATCACCGTGCTCTTGCATTCACACTGTCTGGTCTCGTGGTGTGATTTGGGGATTACTATGTGGTCTCGAAGGGACGGGGATTTCCTTCAAAATGTCTTTCTTAGGTTCAAGTCTTTAGCATTTTTTGAAAGTCTGCACCGAATATGCAAATTTGCTTTATTTCAAATTTTATTATCAATCATTTGAATTTGAATGTGTTTTTTTATTTTAATTTGTAAAATTATTAAGTAAATCATTTTAAATATATAATTAATAATTATTACATTTTTTAATATTTAATATATTAACACATTAATAATAACGAAACAGCTTTACAAAAATATAATGTTTTGATTTTTTAAAATTCAGACTGAAAGTTAAACTAATAAGATAAAAAATTTAAGGTTTAAAAAGTTCAACCGATATTAAATCATTATAAAACCAGTTAAAGAGAATAAATTTGAATAATTTGAAATAAGTTTAACAGAGAGTTTAAATTTTAATTAAAAATGATATTTTTGAATAAAAATTAATTGATTTATTTTAGTTTATAAAAAATTATCAATTTAATAAAATTAATTAATAATTTTATCAATTTATCAAATTTTTATAATAAAAAATATTAAAATAAATCAAATGAAAAAATAATAAACGTCAACGTCAGTTTCGGTTGGTTAATACCTGCGTAATGTCGTAATTTACGGGGACGTGATCCTCTGTGCCACCAACTCTGTCCCTACTCTGTGCCACTCAATTCTAACCATCCATTTACATACCTCTTTGGTCAAGGGTGAGTCCACGACTCGAACCCAA
>JAOTBA010000003.1:5675184-5691805 GCA_025629845.1 Erythroxylum squamatum | reverse complement strand
CGTCGGAGGGGCTAATCGGGACACAACCCCCGACGTGCCTTCTTTGTTTTGCAGGAACTTCGTACCAGGACTCTCACATGAGGCAATCGATTCATGGATCCAAACGGCAACGTGCAGTTCAGCCAAAATCAGGCAGAACCAATATTCTATTCTATTATTAAACATTTCATTCCATTAAAAACCTTATCTCGAGTTAAACATATCCTAAAATTTCATTTGTTGATTTTCTTGTTGTAATAAGTGAAAATTTCGGACAATTATTTTTAAACAATAACTATTTCTAAAAATAAATAAAAGCTTGAAAATATAAGCAAGTTTTAGCATTAGAAATGGTGAGATCAAACGAGCAGCTTTTATCTTAAACGACAAGCAAAAGCGGACAGAGTCAATGCATTATACCCTAATCCACTTGCTCATTGCCGGCTTTCCCCGTCATTGTCTACACCCCTTTCAACGTTAAATCCGTTTCTGATTCTACGTTTCGATCCAACGCTCAGATTTGAAACACCGCGATGGGTCTTTGACTCCCTCCAACATAGTTCAACTATTTGGTCAAGTCAAACAAACGATTATTTATTTCCTTTTCTGTATTTGACATAATTGCCCCTGCCACCCTAGATCCCATTTTGTGTCTCATTATGCAAACAATTAATTCGGTAGATTTTGTTAAGGGCCGTTCTACTTCAATTTTTTTTTAGTTTTCAATTTTTTTCTTTTAAATAAAAACAAAAATATGTTTAGTTATTAAAGTTAACGTAGTTATATTTTTATTACTAATAATAATTATGTATTAGATAAAATATAAAGATTATTTTTTAATTAAATAAATTAATATCTTATATAATATTTTTTAATATTATGTTATTTTAATAAAATAAATAATTTACAAATTAAAATTTTGTTTTATAATTAATATTTATTTGAAATATATTTTAATTATAAAACAAATTTTATTTGAATATTTATATATTTTAAATTTAATTATATGTATTAATAATTATTAAAATTTAATTACATATATTTTAATTATTCAGAATTTTTATTAAAATTTAAATAATTAAATAATATATTAAATGATAGTAAATCGAATTATAGAAAAATAAAAACAGGAAACAAAAACTACTTTTTATTATTTTTATAATTTTTAAAAACTAGAAGAAACTAAAAAAAATAGAAATTAAAAACAAAAAAAAACATACTTAAAACAAAAACTAAAAAAAAAGGAAACAATCACCCTAAATAAACCCTTTCATGATGATATGACAACTTAATAATTACACATTAATCGTTTTGGTCATGTAAATTGGAAAATATTAGCACTAAAAGGTGATATTAATATTTGATTTTGTGAAATTATTTTGATTCATTATGAATAATATTTGATTTGATTTTATTATTTTATTATTAATTTTTAATTTAAAATTGTCCTTTATATGGATTATTTGGAAACAATTTTTCTCGTTAAGCATAAGGTTGCACACTATTAAATTTTTCCGAACCTGTGCCTTAGCGAAATTTCTATTTAATATTATTGTTGTTATTATGAATAATAATTGATCAATTCTAGATCTCCTATTTCAACAATCATAAAATTAAATAAAAAATAACTTAGGTTGAAATATTAACAAGTTTTGATTATAAAACTTGTTCAAATTCAAGGAATAGAGATAACACTTTTAACTCAACGAGCCAAGCTCCGGTTAATCGGAACTAAGGCTCTGCAGGTAATAATAAAACGATATCGTTTAAACTTTTTTTTAAAATAATAATTCGGGTTAGTTCGTTCTAGCCAAAGCGAGCTCAAGCCTGACAAGACATTTTGTTTAACAATTAATTAATTTTTTTAAAGTTTCCATATCAAATGAATAATACCTTTACAAATGTTAACAACTAATTTTAAGCTATCCGGTTAATTTCAATGATTGGCCTACACACCTAATCACCTGCAATGCATTACTCGCATTCTGGTAAGATCTTATTTTTAATTACGCATGACATATGTCCTCCACATAAATTTAACTAAAAGGCAGGGTCAGAACCGTCTTTTCACAAAATAGTATAAACAATTTTGAGGTTTATATTATATTTATTAGAATATTAGAATTTTATTAATGATGATTTAATAAAAAAGTTCGAAAAATTAAAAAAAAGAGGACAAATAAATAATATTTTAAATCCCAAAAAAGAGGGAGAGAGAGTCAGAGCCTCAGAGGAGATGTTCTTTCTCCTTTGTTGTTATTCTTTTTATGCTTGAAGCTCTACACGCACTTCGATTTTCTAGTCCAATTTATTTCATTTTCTCTCTCGCTTTCTGGGAAACCAAACACGCCTATTGCCGTCCCTACTGTTGTGCTACTACAATTACCTTAACTATATACTTCCACTGTGTACACCATTTCCAGTTGCTGCTTCGTGTATGAAGCTGCTTTTCCGATTCTTTTTATTCTCTTTTCGTTGCGTTTCTTTTGAGTTTAGTATGAACGAACTCCGTAATTCCGCTTGATTCTCGACTCTGGAGTGTTTATGTTATAGGAACAGCCCTCGAGGTTGATCCGAGATTCGACAGTGCTTCACTGGGATTTCTGATATTCATGCAAATTTTTTGACTTTGTCAAGGTTAGCCATTTTATTTTCCTTGTCTTATTTCTCTTCAAATTCTGTTATTGTCATTGGTTTTTCTTTGCTATTTGTTTTCTAATTCTTCCTTTCCTTTTTCTTTCTTTTTAACTTGTATTTCTTAAACGGAAATTTTTTTTTTTGGGGAAATCGTTAGTTTTGGCGCTGGATCGGTTCGGTTTTGGAACATTTTGGTGCTTTGAGGCTTTATCCTTTGTTTGGATTCTGAGAAAACACATAGTAAGGAGAAGGATGTGATTCTTTTTTCTGTTGTTCCTTTTCTTCGAAGTGTTTATTTTTTTATTCCTTCATGTAGATATGTTCTCTTAAATAGGTAACATTTGCGGTTTAAGGAAGGAATTTTCTTAGTTAATTTGCCTCCATTTCCGAGCAACATAACAACTTTTGGTGCGTGAAATAGGGGTTTTATCAGATCAAGTAATTCTTCTACCATTGATCGCTTCATCTCTGTTTGATAAATTTGATGGATTCGGAAAGATGATCTAATGATGATTGAAAGATTAGACCACTTTTTGATTTGGAACTTTTCCACCCTCTTTTGTTTAGCTTGTCAATAGTGACCAAGTATTGAAGTATACTAAGGTCTAATTCTACGAGTATGGTCCCCTCCACTTTGGTAGTCAGATAATTTGGCAAGTGGGGACTTGTGCTAAAGCTTGACACGACATTTTTGTGGGAAAAGAGTTATCTTTTTATTTCATTTTTATCTCATGGTGTTTTTCTTAACTCAATCCCCAGGGTCAGAGGAAATGTCACAGCAGTCGTTGGTCCATCCTTCCCTTCAGGCGATCAAATCATTGCCGGTTGATTTTAGGTTCATTGGTTCATTGTCACCTGATCGATTAGAAAAACCTGATTCTTTTAATGCCGAACATAGGGATAGCACGTGTTCAGTCATTTCTGGGAACAATGGTATAGAGAATAGGGATGTTGAGGCAGTAGAGGGTCGGGTTGTGAATGATGCAAATGAGGATTCCCCTTATAGTGGCTGTGGCAACACCTTCCCAGTTGAAGGCAGGCCTTCTGTGGGGGATGAAGACCTGGACACTGGAACTTCACCCTTGCATTCAATCTTGCCGTCTTGCAGTGAGCAAAAGTGGGCAGATACCACGTCATATGCTGCAAAAAAGGTATCGTGCATGAACTCAATGATGTTTTTATTTCACGTGGACTAATAATATTGCAGTTGAAAATTTCATGCCAATATTAAAGAATTTTACTCAATTATTTTGTGCCATCAAGCGCATTTTGTCAATATCCATTTCATTGATCTTGTCACGTACTTATTTAAGTTTTTGGTCTCAGAAAGTTCAATCATGGGTTCAACTTCCAAATGGGGATTGGGCATTGGGGAAGATTTTATCAACTTCGGGTAGTGAATCTGTTATTTCTCTACCTGACGGAAAAGTAAGTAGAACCACTTGAAGTAAGATGATTTTTCAGCCAAATTTAGCTGTTTAGTTAAAACTGTTACTGCTTCTGTTGCAGGTTTTAAAGTTAAACTCTGAAAGTCTAGTACCTGTGAATCCTGATATCCTTGATGGTGTAGATGATCTCATGCAACTTAGTTTCTTAAATGAGCCATCAGTGTTGTACAATCTTCAATATAGATACAATCAAGATATGATCTACGTAAGAATTCTAATAAGGTTATGTTTGCTTATGGACATGATACTAAATTATAAACTTTACTAACTTGTCTACTGAATAAATTTATGCTTTTTAGACAAAAGCCGGGCCGGTGTTGGTTGCCATCAATCCCTTCAAGAAAGTTCCTTCATATGGGAATGATTACATTGAAGCATATAAGAATAAATCTATGGAGAGCCCGCATGTGTATGCCATTGCAGATACAGCCATCAGGGAAATGATTCGAGGTGTTTTTTTGTTGAAATTTTCAGATTAAATTCTTGTAGCTTTAGGAACTTAAAAGTTTATGAATCTTTTTGGAACTGATCTTTGAGTTTTGGTTTCTATGCAGATGAAGTAAATCAATCTATCATTATAAGGTTGGTTACTCGAATATTTTGACTTTATTGGTTCATGATTTAACTTGTTCAGTTACACTATTAGTTATACTTTTCCTGTGCATATACTTCTATTATCCACCAATTGTGTAGTGTTCTGTTTCCTGTTTAGCTTTAGGTGGATCTCTGCACAAATTTTAGATGATTTCTAACTGTCTACATAAATTGCATTGATCATTTTTGAGATGCATCTTATAATTTATTTTTCATAGGTATAGATGATAGTCGTTCTACTAGTTCTATAAGGAAACTTTGATTAATTCTTAATACATAAGACAAAAAGACAATCTAACCTGGCAAGTGGAAGAGGAATGTAATACCCTTTTTTCCAATCTTTAGTTGGTGAGGAAATTTAAGTTCTCCTATGAGATCCTGGCTATTCAATTGATAGTTGAAGTTTCTTTTATGGAATTTTTATTGCAATCAAATATGTTATTGGGAATATTATCTTTGTTTTTTGAGTCAAGAAATAGAAAGTACCAGTATCGGGACCAAATGATGCTCTTAGTTTATTTTGGATCAATTCTGTCCTTATCAGTGGATGGGCCACTTCTAAATCATGTTTCTTTTCTTGGTCCAAGTTGAGGCCATTCATTACTGCATGATTCCATTCAGTATAGTTTGTTTCACAATTTGTATCATTTTAATACTTGTGTTTGTCTTGTGTGCCTAGCTCTTACTAACTTTTTGTTTGTTTCTTTTGGCGTCATAACATGATTAAACAAATTTAGTGTAATTAGTAACAAATTTTTTCTGCAGTTCGTTCTACTTTTAGTTTTTCTATTGCATATACAATTAAATATGTTGAATCTATTTCAATTAATTTTTCAGTGGTGAGAGTGGGGCAGGAAAAACTGAGACTGCTAAGATAGCAATGCAATATTTGGCTGCACTTGGTGGCGGCAGTGGGATTGAGTATGAAATACTGAAGACTAACCCAATCCTAGAAGCCTTTGGTAACGCAAAGACATTGAGGAATGATAACTCAAGCCGCTTTGTAAGCACCATATTCTTTGAGTTAATGTCTCAAATAGTCAAACCACAGATCAATTCATATAGAGAGTTTGCAACCTTGAACTTGAAAGATTCAGCAATAGACGTTGTGGCTATTTTGACAATATGTTTTGCCTTTTAAACATGCTGCAGGGCAAGTTGATTGAAATCCACTTCAGTGAAACTGGAAAGATATCTGGTGCCAAAATACAAACTTGTAAGATTACTGAAATTTCTGAGTTCCTGAGACTTTATCTGTTTTCAATTTGATGTGATTATGCACTGACAATTTTTGTTTTTGATCTCTCTATTACCCCGTGACGCACAGTTTTACTTGAAAAGGTGATGTTTGTTTGTTGTATATTTGCTGCTTTATCTTTTGTGATTTATGTAGCTAATTTGTACTGTTATTAAACAGTCTAGAGTGGTCCAATGCTCTGAGGGAGAAAGGTCCTACCATATATTTTACCAGCTTTGTGCTGGAGCTCCACCTGCACTTAGAGGTATCTATTTCCATTTTCTTCATTGGCTGTTTCCTTGGATGAATAAATTGTGATGTAACCCTTCGATGTCTTCAGGTCTATAAGAAAAGTGGCTGTTTCTAGGTTGTTATCACTCCATAGCTGTTACTCACAATTAAAATTTCTTATTGTAGCCTTGTAGCCTTGACTCTTTAGTGATTTATTCCTTCATGGAATACAGGGAAGATAAATTTGAATAGTGCAAGTGAGTACAAATATTTGAATCAGAGCAATTGCTACTCAATAAATGGGATTGATGATGCTGAATGCTTCTGTGTTGTCATGGTACATTTTTCCCTTTCATGTTCTTGCAACTATCCTAAGAATTCCATTCTAGGTTTCTATATTGCGGAGATTGCCATGCGTGCATTCACATTATGACTGTTGCCAATAATCAGGAAGCGCTGGATATTGTTCATGTTGGCAAGGAAGACCAAGAGAGTGTATTTGCAATGCTTTCTGCTGTACTGTGGCTAGGAAACATCTCGTTTGTTGTTATTGATAATGACAACCATGTTGAACCAGTTGTTGATGAAAGTAAGGTTCTTTCAGTAGCTAATGTGGATATTTCTTCTAGTCTTGGATTTTCTGCACAAAATTAGAAGTTGCTTTTTCTGTTTCTTTATGTTTTTATTCTAATGTCATTGACCATGGGATAGAGAAAAATTTTGTATTGACACTAGGAATTAGTTGAGTGGAAGGATAAACAGACATTTTGGCTAGAGGCGAGTGAATGTAGGTAATTTGCTTGTGGTCCTGCATGGAAAAATAGCATTGGGATTAAGTCTCAAAA
The DNA here is from genome assembly GCA_025629845.1 of Erythroxylum squamatum. Lineage (NCBI taxonomy): Eukaryota > Viridiplantae > Streptophyta > Magnoliopsida > Malpighiales > Erythroxylaceae > Erythroxylum > Erythroxylum squamatum. Next base: position 5,684,834 of record JAOTBA010000003.1, on the reverse strand, counting down.
ATCTAATAATGTGGAATAAAATAAACAAATAGGTAAAGGGTGAAACCAAAGAAAGCTTGGAAGGGAAATGTTTGAAAGAAAAAAAAACGATGCTTGCAAAGTAAAGATGTAGGAGAGTTACAATTATGAGCTGAAGTAAACTAAAACACTGTCAGTTTTCCGTAATGTGTACTCTAACATTGATATCAGAATCTTTTATGTTTAGTTTCTAATGGTAGTGGTAAGCAACATTAATTGCCATGTGATGCTTATTGCTATTTTATTTTTCACTAACACTTATCTTTTTCTTTATCTGATCCTTTAATAGTATAGCTTGTTTCCATGTTTTGCAATATCGATGCCAATTGTTTATTTTTACCCCAGAGATACAAGCGCCTGCTATATTTGTGTCTTGTGATCGTGTCCCACTCCATTATGATTGTATTTTATTTTCAGCTATTTTGCCTTGTGGAAATGTACTTTTCCCCATCGTTTGTTCTTGAAATTCACTTGATTACCCCTATTATCCCCTTCCTTCTCGTTAACAAGTTATGCATCCTGAGTTCTTTCTGGAAAGGGGTGTTTACCAATGATTAAAATTTGGATGTGTTCAGGTCTGACAACTGTAGCCAAGTTGATAGGATGTGATGTCGTTGAGCTAAAGCTTGCTTTATCAACTCGAAAAATGAGAGTTGGGAATGATAATATAACCCAGAAGCTTGCCTTATCTCAGGTAAGAATGTTTGAGTGAAATTTAAGCGAAGCATTTGTATAATTGGTCGTAGCAATGTAAGAGGTCAAATATGGAAAACCAAAATTTCTTGCTCTTCTTCAAGGGCATGTACATGAAGGTAGTCAAGTTACTTCCTTGAAAGAATCATGTAGGCCAAAACTTAAAATATAGGTAGTGGTGAAAGAGTAAAGCATGCATTATAATCCAAGATGCTCCCTCACAGTCAAATCTGCACAGACACCTAACTGGACAATCTATCACACTTGTGAAACTATTTCTTATGCGTATAGCATCTATTGGATTTAGGGATCTGCCCTTAGTAAATCAAATTGAATTTAAATGTTTATGAAAATTTTCTAGATTGGTGAATTGTCTTGTACTTCTAATTAACCTAACTTGGAATCCACAAATTTTGTCTTCCAGGCGATTGATGCAAGGGATGCGTTGGCAAAGTCAATTTATGCTTGTTTATTTGAATGGCTAGTTGAACAAATCAACAAATCACTTGCCGTTGGCAAACGCAGAACTGGCAGATCCATTAGCATTTTGGATATCTATGGATTTGAGTCGTTTGAAGTATGTCTCAAGCTTTCTCATGCTACTTCTGTGAATTTCTTCACTTCTCTGTTCTAAAGTTCTTGCGTAAATTCTTATCTCTAAAACTTTGTTGTTCTGCAGAGGAATAGTTTTGAGCAGTTCTGCATAAATTATGCAAATGAGAGACTGCAACAGCATTTCAGTCGTCACTTATTCAAGTTAGAGCAGGAGGTACCTCCTGATTCTAATTCTTATAGATGTATAATCGTTTGAGTTTGAGTAAAACAGTTCTAAGCTGCTGTATGCATTCCATCTAAAAGCTTTTGTTTCTTGTAACTAGTGTGTTGAAAGAAAAATACTTGAGCAGAGTGCTTCTGTAATCTTAACATGAACTACAACCAAGTACTTATAATAGGTGCCTTTTTCTTAAATAGGAGTACATCCAAGATGGCATTGATTGGGCTAGAGTTGATTTCGACGACAACAAAGACTGTCTCAATCTTTTCGAGCAGGTACTGCTTATGTAGCTGGAAATAATGCAAGGATTATAGTTGGATATAAAGCCTTCAGCTTACTTATTGTAGCTCCTGTAAGAATTGCTTGGTATATTGAGGTTGTGATCCTCCACAGCTGTGACAAACCATATGCAAATCTGATAGTAATTCTTCTTGATAGTAATTCTTCTTTCTGCTATGCATTTAATCACGTTTAATGTATTGCATTTAGTCTCAGCGGTCTTAAATGTCAAGAGTCCCATCACAAGTGCAATAGGATTAACTTCATCTCTCATTTTGTACAAGTCATTTTTAAAGATTATAACATGTTTTTAATTATAAGTAGGCCCATGCCTTATCATCTCTGACATCATTATAATTTTGATTCATTACCTATATTTGAAGGTGTTTTGTTTGTACGGTAGGCTGGTTAATTATGCTATATTTGTTTTCTATTTACTGGTCTTTTATTGAAGTTGTCAATTTTGGATTTTTGTACCTTGCAAAGTTCTTTCAACCTGTTTCTTTTCTTTACAGGATTAAGGAAATCCATTGGAGAATATGGAAATGATTTGTTCACACATCCTGACTTCTCCTTTTAAATTAACATGCGTTCACTCTCTTTCCATCGTGTTTCATGCAGAGACCACTAGGGCTATTGTCTTTGTTGGATGAGGAGTCCACTTTTCCAAACGGAACAGACTTAACATTTGCCGACAAGCTCAAGCAGCATCTTAATTTGAAATCTTGTTTCAGAGGAGAGCGAGGCAAAGCCTTCACGGTTTCCCATTATGCTGGGGAGGTGATTAGTCCTCTGTACACCGATTGATAGTCCAGTATCCTTGCTTTATGTGTGTGTCAATATATTTTAACGGGTTCATTTCAAAGTGGAAGTTGTAGTAGGAGTTAAATACAGTAAAATGTTACTGTAATTGAATTCAGGACCTTTGGCAGGCATATTTGCTATTTCAAAAGAGTTACTTATGGATATTTTTCTCCGACTTCAGGTCACATATGATACAACTGGGTTTCTGGAGAAGAACAGGGACTTACTACACTTGGATTCCATTGAACTTTTGTCATCATGTTCATGCCATCTGCCTAAGATATTTGCTTCTGCTTTGCTTGCTCAATCTGAGAGGCCTGCAGTTGGTCCTCTGCACAAAGCAGGGCCAGATTCTCAGAAGCTAAGTGTAGCTACAAAATTCAAGGTAAGTACCTATGATGATCCCCTAATGGCCTTACCTTATTAAAATTATGAAAGACTGAATTGCATTGTGTACTTGTATGATTTTCATGTTGCTTTCCAACTCTTTCGTTCGATAATGCAGATTCTTTAGCATCAGGGTTGTGTAATAAATTTGTTGGACTTATTCATTTATGCTGAAAGATGAAAGTTTCTCCTTGATGTCTTGTTTTATTGATTTGGTGTAAGGATAATACTGCTTTATAGTGTCTAGCATACAAGAAACTGAGGTTATTACTCTTATTTATAGTGTCTAGCATACAAGAAACAAGAAACTGAGGTTATTACTCATATTTATAGTGTCTAGCATACAAGAAACTGAGGTTATTACTTTTGTTACTACATCCATACTTTACCAAAACTGAGTCATGTGATCCTCCTCAATGTATTCCCATGTAATTGACAGATGCATTCTGCTACTTGATATGAATTAATTAATGCAACTGCATTGCTTCATAACTCTTTTTAGTGAATAAGTAGGGATTCAGGACGGGTAGCTCTCAATGGTCCCAATTATTTTTGTAGGAGTAGAACTATTTAGTATTCAGTCTTACGAATTAGGGGCTTAAGTCAATGATTGGTGGGGATAGCTCTCAATGGTCCCAATTATTTTCTTTGGAGTAGAATTATTTAGTGTTCAGTCTTACGAATGAGGGGCTTAGCCAATAATTGGTGGGGATTCTGGGATTTTGGGTTATATTCCTTTATTCTCCTTAAGAGTTCAAGTTACTGTAGTGTGAACACGTAATTATATTGGCTATTGGCTGTTCATATCTATAGTTTAAGAGGTTTTGGATTAGCATGATGAACTGTTCTCTGTTTCTGAAATCAGCACAATTGATTACAGCTGTCATCAGTTGATTCAACTTTAGCTTTGCTTAAAATTGTCATTTTATTTTTATTAATTAATGTCTGGTGTCTAGGGTCAACTGTTCCAGTTGATGCAACGCTTAGAGACCACCACGCCACATTTCATTAGGTGTATAAAGCCCAACAACGTTCAATCTCCTGGATCATATGAGCAAGGACTCGTACTGCAGCAGTTGAGGTGTTGTGGAGTCATAGAGGTAGTTCGTATCTCGAGATCTGGGTTTCCTACAAGAATGTCACACCATAAATTTTCTAGAAGGTAAAAGAGAACAAGTCCAATTAGATAGTTGTTACAAGTTCTTAAATGGCTCCTCACTTATGATTCATTCTACTATTACGTGATTAGTTCAATGACCAGAGTTTTGGCCACAGGTATGGTTTTCTTTTACTTGAAAGCATCGCATCTCAGGATCCACTCAGTGTATCAATTGCAATTCTTCATCAGTTTGGTATTTTGCCTGAGATGTATCAAGTTGGTTACACTAAGCTATTTTTCCGAACCGGACAGGTACAAATTGATTGTTCTTTAAGTCTTACCCAATAGCTTAAGCTTTTAAGTTAAATGGTTTTTGATATTATGAAAAAAATGTGCTCATAATTTTATAGTCACATTCCCTTCTCCCTAGACATCGAGATCTCGTGTGGTTTTTTCAGCATTGTCTAGTCCTACACATCAACATTTTTGGCTATGTGGGGTTTTCTGTGAAGGGGTGTGTTAGAAATGATTATATAATCAAATCTTGGCCATTGTTTGTCTCCTTAAGCTTTTGTGAACAAGATCCACGACAGTTTATATTTATTATGATTTGATTCAGATGGTGAATTACGTTTAACCATATCCTTGATGCGCTTTATTGCATACTATCTTGAGCATAACAAGGAAATTTCTGCAGATTGGGATGCTTGAAGATACAAGAAACCGTACTCTACATGGTATCTTACGTGTCCAAAGCTGTTTCCGAGGGCATCAAGCTCGCTGTCAGCATAGGGAGCTTAAAAGAGGAATTGCCACACTTCAGTCATGTAGTGGTCTTTCCTCCCAAATTCACACTTACATAGACGAAGGATTTCTTTTCCCTTTTTGTATAGAAGCTTGGTCACTAAGTTATTTCTTATGCAGTTATTCGCGGAGAGAAAAGTAGAAAGGAGTATGCTGTCTTACTTCAGAAACATAGAGCTGCTGTTCATATACAAAAGAAAATCAAAAGCATGAGCTACAGGAGAAGATACGGGGACATTTATAAGGCATCAATTACGATACAGTCAGGTAAACTTGATATTCCTACTCAAAGACCGCAAAAAATTTGGAGTTGCAATAGCTGGGTATAGAAGGTTGAATATAGAGCTGTTGCTAGCTACATAGTTGTTATCTATAATTATTATATACTCACACCTCATGTTCTGTGCTACATTGCAGTTATTCGCGGATGGTTGGTTAGGCAATGCTCTGGTAGTATAGGGTTTCTGAAATTGGGGGTAATGAAGGTACTTACCATATCATTCTTTTGAAACTTTACTGTATTCATGTACGCACTTAGACATTGCTTTTCTTCTCTTTTCCTTTTTGGTGTAATGGGCATTGCTTATTTCTTCTCTTTTCCTTTTTGGTGTAATGGGCATTGCTTATTTCTATCTGTTGAAACTGGAGTCGTATCTTTTATAGCACTATTAAAACTTTCTTTTTATCTAGTTATTTGTGATGCCCCGTTTCTCTTTGCTGTGCTTAATTGCGAATATATCTCAATAATATCTTTTGAGGATCATTACCCGATTGCAGGCAATAATTCTGTTGTTCTTTGATACAATATGCTGTATTCTTACAGTTTCAGATATTTGCTCCATTTAATGTACTAAACAATTACGACATTCTATCAGGACAACGAGTCAGACGAGGTGCTGGTCAAGGCTTCGTTTCTGGCTGAACTACAGCGACGAGTTCTTAAAGCTGAGACTGCTGTTCGGACTAAAGAAGAGGAAAATGACATCTTGCACCAACGGCTTCAACAATATGAGAGCCGTTGGGCAGAATATGAGCTAAAAATGAAGTCCATGGAAGAAGTGTGGCAGAAACAGATGAGATCTCTACAATCCAGCCTATCAATAGCGAAGAAAAGCCTTGCCGTTGATGTTTCAGAAAGGAATTCTGATGCATCAGTTAATGCAAGTGATGAAAGAGACAACAGCTGGGATACAGGAAGTAACAATAGGGGTCAAGAGAGCAATGGTGTGAGGCCAATGAGTGCAAAATTGAGTGTTATAAGTCGGTTGGCCGGAGAATTTGAGCAGAGGAGTCAAGTATTCGGTGACGACGCCAAATTTTTGGTAGAAGTAAAATCAGGTCAAACCGATGCCAATTTGAATCCAGATCGTGAGCTCCGAAGGTTAAAACAGACGTTTGAGGGTTGGAAGAAGGATTATGGATCAAGACTACGAGAAACCAAGGTGATATTGAATAAACTTGGAAATGAAGAAGGTACTCTTGACAAGATGAAAAAGAAGTTGTGGGGTAGAAGGAACAGCACCAGGTACAATTAGAGTTTGTAATTGTTGATTTGTTTGGTTGTTAACTAAGCTCCTCTCATACACTGGAATTAGAAAGATAGTATTGTATGGCCTCAACCATCCACAAAGTTATGAGTTTTGTTGTACAAGCAAATCTGGTGAATTGCAATTCACCCGTTTGCCTAAATTTAACAATGTATATCATATCATTCTTTTTATTTTTTTAATTAAAAAATCCGTAATAGGGTTTTCTTTATTATCTTGTATTACTTCTATTTCTTCCGTGCAATAATGAGTTAATTTGAGATATTTAGGACATAATTAAAATAAATATATTATTATCATATTCTTAATAATATTAAATTTTACTAAATTACGGTTATTAACTGCAAATTAGTAAAAAGAATGATTTTTTAACATATTTAATTGAAATATCAAACTTTAAAAGTGATTAATCATCTTAATTTGTCCAAATGTCTTTGTGACAAGTAACGGAAGGAGACAATGCATTCCTTACTTGGCACTCGCTTGCAATTTCCTCATTTCACTATTTTCCCTTCAAGAACAGGAAGACGAATGATAAAATAAAAAGCTCTTCTGTCCATAACAGATGCACCCTAATCTAGACAAAGAAAACAAGAGAAAAAGTGCATACAACATGCACACGTATAGGAGCATAAAGCCAGAGATGAGATCTGGCGTCATAAAGCTAATTGCCAACGCAGAAAGCTTCAATCACACATCCTCACAATGTAAGCATACAAGACTTTTTGTATGACCACCAAACCATCCCGTCAACCTGACCCCATTTTTTTATTCTGAGCTTCAGGTTAATCATATCATTTTGATTTCGAGCAAGGCCCAGTTTTTTAAAGTCTAAATCAGATTGCCATCATAATGAACCATCCAACTACATAAACCTTTTCAATCATTCAATGTCTATCGATCCCTTCATCAGAAAGATATGACTAGTTAATACACCAGGCACATATTCTTCTTTTTTTTTGAAAAGAGAGGACAACAATTATCTCGAGAAATAATGATTCATGATATAGTTAGGCATATCAATCCACACCTGAAAGCGACTATAGAGAACAAACGTCCGAGCAAGAGAGTAGGCTCTCCTATTCTCCGAACGCCTAATCCAAGATACAAAGATATTGTCCCTAGTACATAAAATATCCTTACAGTCCAAAATGATAAGACCAAAATAGGAAAAATCCAAAGACGTGGAGTTCAAAGCATGGATAAGAAGTTGACTATTAGTAAAAATAGAACCTGCTTGTAGCATGCCATCACGAGCAAATAATAAGCACTGCCGAAGAGCAAACGCCTCCGCCATCGCAGGACCTCCATTGCCTTCCTCATAGCCAGAAAGTGTTAATGAAAAAGAGCCTTCTCCGTTTTCAAATAGAATGCCAAACCCAAGAAGGCCAGCATCTGCAAAGATCGAGCCATCAATGAAAGCCAACCAACTAGAGGATGGTGTTATGACGGCTGCAGACCGAAAACACAACAGTAGCCTAGGAGCAACAGTTAGGGAATTGCCGGCGGGCATCAGCGCCTTAAAGTCTGAAAAGTAAGAATTAGCTTGAGTATGAATATGGTGTGGCGTAACTCGTATCATGCCAGAGTTTGTCATTCCGCGCCAACCATAGCTTCCATGCCTGAATGCTGATTCTAGCGGCACGATCCCTACCTACTGTCTCAAGGATATAGGCAAAAAAATCCTAAAAAGATGACAAAGAGGATGTTAGAACCAAGCCCGGTAACCTCCATAACTCCTTAGCCATAGGACAATCAAGGAACACATGTTTCATGGATTCATGTTCATGGCAAAATAAGCAATGCAAGTCAATGTTCACTCTTCAGTGTTGCAAATTATCTTTAGTAGGTAACACGCCACGACAACACCGCCATAGGGAGTTGCGTACTTTGGGAGGTACATCAAGGAACCAGATTTGCTTCCATACAATGCCCGACACCCGTTGTCTATGAGCTACCAAATCCGCAAGCGCCTCATAATAAGCAGTTTTAACCGAGTAAATCTCTTTTTTGTCACAAGTCCAAATGATCTTATCCGGTGTGGGGCAAATGCTCAGGGGGATACCTAGGATAGCATGCATGTCATCAATACTGAAATAAGACAGCAACGTTGCAGGGTCCCACCGCCTTTCCCCGTGGATGAATAAGTCACAAACCCGCATAGCATCATGAATGGCCAGAGGACCGTCGTCTGGATGGAAACCACCAGCCTTGGGGATCCAAGGATCCCTATTAACAAAGATACGTTGGCCATCCCCAACCCTCCACCTTACTCACATTAACAACACTTTTTGAGCAAACAATACACTCTTCCAGACGAAGATATAGTTGGCACCAAACTGAGTTGTCAAAAAGTCCCCCCGAGGGAAATATTTAGCTTTGAGAACCTGATACGAAAGAGTGTTAGTGTCAACAAGAAGTCTCCACCCTTGTTTCCCCAAAAGAGCAGTGTTAAAACACCGGAGGTCACGAAAACCCATACCTCCCATTGACTTCGCAAAACACATATGATCCCAAGACAACCAATTGATACCCCTACTACCTTCCCGACATCCGCCCCACCAAAATTTATTCATCAGAACTTGGAGCTCAAAACAAGTAGCAGCAGGGATAAGAAAGACATTTATGCAATAAGTAGGGATAGCCTCAATGACAGCCTTGATTAAGATCTCCCTACCTGCCCGAGACAAAAAACGATTGTTCCAATTGTTGATACGCTTCCAGATCCTGTCCTTGAGGAATGAGAAAATCTGCCTCTTGCTCCGGCCTATTAAAGAAGGTAAGCCCAAATAAGGACTTTGACCCAAAGGTAAGTGCACTCCAAGTAAATCTGAAATGGCCTGTTGAACAGCTGGGGCAATACAGGGGCTAAACAGAATACCAGACTACCATAATTGATGGACTGACCCGAAGCTGTTTCATAAACGCCCAAAATGCGCTGAATGTGAGTAGCTTCAGAGACCGTACCGTTAAAGAAGAGGAGGGAGTCATTAGCAAAGAAAAGATGTGAGATCCGAGGACAACCTAACTTTGCCCGATAGCCATGAATCACCCCACGCCGTTCACCATCTTTCAGCAGAATAGAAAGGCCCTCTGCGACAATCAGAAACAAATAGGGGGAGATAGGATCCCCTTGTCGTAGCCCCCGACCCGGGATAATAGGGCCCACCTCTGTTCCGTTGACGGAAATCAAATAGCTAAGATTAGAGATACACATTCGCATCCATTGAACCCAAACAGCAGA
>JAOTBA010000003.1:5636747-5670860 GCA_025629845.1 Erythroxylum squamatum | reverse complement strand
GGTCTGTTCAGTGAACTTGTTCTCTAGCAAGCACCCACACGTTTGTTTAAGTATCTCCATACTTTAGCCTATGAGATTGACTACTTCCTTCATAAAGAAAAACAAAACGTGTGCTAATCTTTTTACGTTCTATTAATATCCAATCTTTAACAGAACAATGACTAGGAATATTTAGGAATAATACATAAATGCAATATGAATCTCATAATTATAATATCACTATAATTTTATTTGCAATGTATAATTATTCTATGGACTTTATCATATACATCTAAATATGTACAAGATAAATAATGCCTTAAATTAATTTGTTACTAAATTACAACCAAAGTGATTGACTGTAGGGCATAAATCAACACACCTTACAACAAATATGAAGAGGAGATGAGCGTCAGACTAGACCAAATGGAATAAGATTGGAAAATGGGAACATTACTTTTCTATACGTATCCTTTTGTATTATACTAGATTTTTGGGGTATTTTAGAAATCCGCAACTTTTTGAAAACAAACAAATTATTAACGAAACTATTGATTTTGAATTGAAGTATTAAGGTTTTAAAAACAATGGTCACTTAATTAAAAATTCTAAAAACTAAAGTATTAAATTAAAAAATTTTAAAAATTTGGTCACTTTGCCATTGGTTATACTTTTTTTAATGAAACACTTACTATGTTCAATAACGTGTTCTCATCACTTCTTTGAAAAAAGTTTACAATAATAACCCTGATAAAGAAAATAATTAAATGTTTGATGTACTTATCTAAATTTATAATAAGCCCCCCGTGGTTTTATTCTTAAATCACAATTGAATTATAATTAGTTCCATCTTTTAAACAAGCTTAGAATTTAATTTTTAGATTAATCTACAAAGAATTACCCAATGAAAGACCAAATTAGTAAAAAGTGAAGAAAAGTCAGTAATATAAAACTAACAAGAGAAGTTAGAAACAAAGAAACCGATAATGTTGGCCGGTGGCTCTCGTATTGCTTCGCTCCAGTTACGAGAGTGTAACCACCGCGCTAACCGCCCTTCTCACGACCAAGTTCTAGGGCTTGGCGCCAGAATTGTGCAGCTCTCTTCTTTCATTTTTAATAAATCTTCCTTGACTGATCATCAACTGCGGCATAGAACGCTTTACCGTTCCAGTCTTCGATCCAAGCCCCCTGGAGAAACTCCAATCCTTTCTGATTATTTCAGGTTTTTTGTTTTTAGCTGTCCTTTATGCTATCGATTTTGTTTCTGTTAGTGTCAGTTTTTAGTGTCTAATTTTTCCCGCATTTGGTTGAAGCCAACAAGAAGAAAGTCGAGACCTTTTTGCTGACGAGCACCCCTCAGTTGCAGGTTTCTTCCTTTCTTTTATTGCTTTCCTTTCCCGTTACGTGTTCTTTTAGTTCGTTTTATTTTTAATCTTCAAACAATAATAACTTTTTTCTTATTTTTTCTGTATAGTAGTGCATTAGCTTGGTGATATTTTAGGAGGTTATTTTATCAATTGGTGCAGAATTAACCAAAGTTTTGACCTTTAGAATGCAACTGAAGGGTGGCTTGCAACTTGTAAAAAAGAAAGAAATGAGTTAAAAACGAAGTTGATATGGTTGTTTTGCTTGAAATTGTTAACACAATGTACTATATAAGTTCAAGACATTTAAGTATAAAGAGTAATACTGTTGGTATCTGCGAAGATTATTCTTTCGTAGTTATGTGAACTAAGTGGCCAATAGGAGAGTAGGATTAGGAAATTTGGTAAAGAGGTATGCTTTCCCTTTCGGCTTCCAATTACTAATCATAACACAGAGGAATATAAAGAAAATCCGGAAAGTAAAACACATGTAATCGACTTTCTCTGTTTTGTTCTTTGTGCAAACATATATATAAACCAAGGACTGATTAATGTTAAGAGGGATTGACTGAGAGTCTTGAAGTGTGGAATTGCCTTACCAATGCGTATGATGTATTAATAACACTTTTTTAATATGGTCTGGTAGTGTAAAGTGCCAGGATCTCAGTATGATTTCAATTACTGATATTTATCGCGAGTTTCAAACTGCATGGTTTCTGAAAAGAATTGGGTGGCTTGTTTCCCTCAATTTTCTGAACTTTTACTTCTCAGAAAGTGTCCATCTTTTAAGCTTGATTAGTAAATCTTACTGTCGTAATTGTTTTTTCTTTAAATGCCATCATTGAAGGTCTACCAGTTATGAGTATATGGAATGTCATCACTTAGGATCTACCAGTTTTGACTATTCCCATATACTTATTTAGACCAACTTTATAAAGTTTCTGCTGCAGTTTGGCTCTGAATTTATGCCTGCTTTATTCTATTGGCCATTTTAAAGTACTTCAGCTGTTGATTGCTTTGTTGAAAATTCTTGCAGGTGGTGTAGTTGCACTGGGAAAGTTTGATGCACTTCACATTGGTCATCGAGAACTTGCAATTCAGGCATCGAAGGTTGGAACTCCATTCCTTTTATCATTTGTGGGAATGGCAGAAGTTCTTGGATGGGAGCCTAGGTAATGATTACCATTAATTTGTTGCTTATGTTTTTGATATATTAGAAATTTTGATGGCTTAAAATTTGTTTCTTTTACCACATAGTTTATAAGTATACTGATTATTTTGTATGTGCAATTGGTTGCTGTTTTACAACTAATTGTTCTGCAACATGAACAGTGATTTCTATTGATTCTTGATTAAACTTTAGTGCGGAATTTTTAGAACAATCTCTGTTGAATCATCATCCCAGAATTTTGAACTTATTATGGATCTTGATTTAAATTTTAATATAATTTGAAGCATGACGAACATTTCAGGCTTATTCTTTATTTGAGGCTTGATGAAAATATTGCAGCCCTCAGAAATTGAAATAAGCATTTGAAAAAAGAGTGAAATCAAGAGCTTTGGAAGTACACTAATCTCTCAGAAAGTGGTCTTCCATCATCTTTGTATTTGGCAATCTTGGTAGTTCCATTTAGCAATTCTCTCCATGTTAAACATTATGTTCATACATAAAAATCATGTAATTTTAGTAATGGATAATGCAGTACTTGCATTACATATTGCATTAACTCTTATAATGTGCATAGTGAATGATGATTTATGATATTCTCCCCAAGCAGGGCTCCTGTAGTTGCCAAATGTGACCGGAGCAGGGTTCTTTCCTCCTGGGCCTCATATTGTGGTGATATAGCTCCAGCAGAATTCCAAATTGAGTTTTCAAGTGTTCGACATCTAACCCCACGCCAGTTTGTTGAGAAATTAGCCAAGGACTTGAGAGTTTGTGGAGTTGTGGCCGGTAAGAACAAGCATTTGTTGCTAATATTTGTACTCATGAAGCACTAATAACTACGCATTGTTTTACTGATAGCAACAATAATGTGGTTGCAGGGGAAAACTATCGATTTGGATATAAAGCTGCTGGGGATGCATCAGAGTTAGTAAGGCTATGTGAGGAGTACGATTTGGGGGCTTATATCATAAACTCTGTGATGGACAAGAATCATGATCCCAGCAATATGGACTTGAGTGATTTAAAAGAGAGGGGACAAGTTTCATCAACTCGTGTGCGACATGCTTTAGCAGTAGGTGATATTAAATATGCATCAGAACTTCTAGGTCGTAAACATCGTCTCATGTTGATGCTGAAAGACCAGAAAGACTGTAATGGTACTAGCAGTAGATGGAAGGTTTCTGCTCCAAAGTCTTGTTTATTGAATCTACCACCAAAAGATGGTTTATATGAGAACTGTTCTCTTGTTGTTGGTAATGAGAGCATCGTAGCATGTAGGGTATTTATTGATAGAACACATATCCATTTAGAAATGGATGAAGTAGGTCTATCTAGTCAGAATAGTTCTCAAGATTTTCAGCTCTTGGGCATTGAATTTGGTGATTGAAAATTTTGATTGAGCTCAAATCTTTTGTTCCTTAGTATTTCCTTTTACATTGATGTAGTTAGTGTAGGATAAAATATTTATGCTCCTTAAAGATTGGGGTCTTCATTGTTTATAAGTAACTAAAGCATTAAAGCTACGATAGAATATTGTGCTTGTTACAATCTCTAGTTTAAATCCTATTAAATGATACCGGCAGTTGATTTCATCTCAAATTGAGTGCTTACAAAAGGTGATGTGCATAGTATGTGCTGTGGTGAACTTCCTTTTGAGTTCTAATTGTTGAAAACAGATGAATGTGTGGACTTCAAATGCTAGTTGCAGTGATGCAAATATCAGAAACAATATGCTGCCTAGAATATTGTGCTGGTATTACTTACGTGTGAGCTTGATCGAACTCCATGTGAAAGTACCATTAAGGACTTGATTGCGCTTAAAGGACTTGAAAACCTAGAGTCCATGCCATTTACAGGTAATTCCAATGAATACTATAAAATTTGTATATGATCTACATGCTTCTGTTGTCATGACAATCAAACTTTGATTATTTAATCAGTACATGTTCCATTTTCCTCTGTTATGAATAGGTTTTATGTACTATTGCAGGTATTAGGTGCTGAACTTGATTACGATATCCAATACATAATATTATTCCTTTAGCTTAGCTGTTAGACATGCTGCTGTAGTCTTGTCATTGTCGTTGGCTGAAGACTTGCATAATTTTGTGAAAGCACTTGACTAAAGGTAACATGCTTCTTTTGTGATGACAAAACTAGGAAATTTGGGAATACTGACTTCTATTGAAAATTGCCTTCATGAGATTGAATCTATCTTTTGAAAGTAAAGGATGACAATCAGACGTTTGCTGCTCTAGTTCTTTTTTCCTCCTTTCTGAATAGTCATTGATAATTACTGACAAAGAATTCAGATTCACAGCTGGTGTGTGGCTTTATATTTGATGCATGGAAACAGGAAAATGGGGCCGGGATATCTTTATCTGATGAGTAAACAATTACAGATATCAACTATTCGCCTGTTGCTTGTATGATAATCCCAGAAATTTGAGCTCTTTTCCTACTTTCAAACGACACCTCTTTTACCTTCTTTCTTACAGCTTTCCAGGTTTCTGAGATTCACGTTCTCTAATGGTATGATTCTTAGTTTTCAATGACTCCAGTTTTGTGGCAAGGAATGGTGTTCTTGCGTGCTGAGTCAATATTCACCCCCAAATCACTATACATCTAGGGGGTCAGAAACGTTATATATTTCTTTCCATTATGAACATCGGAGTATGGCTAATGAGTAATCATGAAATTGTCAATGCAGCTAAAGTTTTTCTTTAGTTAAACGGACGGGATTCTCTGTCCATTTTTTCCTGTCCCTATTCTGTCCTATAAATCTTAGCCATCTATTTATGCGGAACTTATACAGGACTTATATAAATAGATGGCTGAAATTCATGAGACAGAATAGAGACAAGATAAAATAGACGGAGAGTCTTGGCTCTAGTTAAACAGTATCTAACTGGCTTTGGCTTTCAGTCTGTATTTCGTTATTTGCAAGTGACCATGATTTCCTTTTTCTTTTCATGACTTCAGAAGATGATACATAAGATTTGATAAAAAATATGTTCATGTTATTATTATTATATAAATTCTCTTTTGATTTGGAGACAAAACACACGTAGAGGATAAAGAAAATAACAGGGGAATCCACGACTTACTGTAATCTAGATACTAGATGTCTCACGTACTACTGTGTTTTGACTTTTGAGATTGACGCTGAAGCTGCTCGGAACAAATCATCCATGTTTCTCAGAGAAGAACCCTTGAAACCATCCTCTTCTTTCATGGCATTTTTTATCACTTCCTTCAAGTTGCAAGCTTTTCTTCTCATTTCCTTGCCTTTCTCAGTACCATCCATCACCGCCTCAATTTTCTCCTTGATGTGTTCATACCTAACCTCACCAGTCTTTCCTCTTGCAACTTCCACACAAACACCAAGCTCCTTAGCCAAGAACTTGACATTGAAGCATTGCTCAGCTGCCATGCCCCATCTAATGAGTGGCACGCCATTGTTTAGTGATTCAAGCACAGAGTTCCATCCACATTGACTCAAAAAGGCACCAGTTGACCTATGTGCCAAGATCTCCACTTGGGGTGCCCATTTATGCACTAACAAACCTGTTCTTGACTCTTTGATTCTTGCTTCAAATCCTTCTGGCAAACATTCACTGGCTTTGAATTCTGAGTTTATGTCAAAGCCAATAGGTGGCCTAACAACCCAGATAAAGTTCTTGCCACTAGCCTCTAAAGCCATAGCTAGTTGCATCATGTGTGATGGGGACATTGTATTGTTCGATCCAAACGAAACATATAGAACTGAATTCGTAGGTTTCATGTCTAACCACTCGTTGCAAAACTCTGGTGAAATCCCCACATCTTTACCTGCACGAACTCTGTTTTCTGTGGACAGTAGAACTGGGCCTACAGTCAAAGCCGGTAGGTTGAGTTTTCTCTTAAAGTACAACAAACCAAGCTGATCAAACTCCTCCACTGAGTTGAACAAAACCCCATCAGAGTCCATCCATAAAGGTAGATTCTCGTGCTGAAAAACAGACCAAGAATCGGTCCCATCAGCATCTGAGATAGTCAATGCCAACTGGGTCACATGAATTTTTGAAGCTTCTTTAAAGTCATCCAACTCAAACTCATCACAACCCGAGTTTGTTGGATCCCTGTGAGGAAGTGCTAACCAAATGGAGTAATAACATGCTAACCCAAAAGCACCAGAAACACTAAAGATTACATGAAACACACCAAGTTCCTTAGCAATAGGAGCTATCCAACCAAAGAATATGTCGGCAATAATACAAAGAGGTTTCCTACCTTGTTGTTGGTCAATGAGATCCTCGATTAAAGCTTTGAATGCTGGCCTGAGAGTAGTAGAGGCTTGGAGGAGGCGAATGATGAGAGGGTAAGGAAGAACATCAGTGTTTTCAGAGTTTGGAGGCAAGCCATGAGCAGAACTATCAAACGGGATTTCAACAAGGCGAATGGATGAGCTTGATGGGAGAGAGGACTTGATTTTGGTGATATTGAGAGGAGTGTTCACAAAGGTTATGGTGTACTTGTACCTCTGCTCTATCTGAAGAGCCAAAGCAAGGTAAGGGATGATGTGACCCTGTGCCATGAACGGGAACATCACTACGTTCTTCTGTGCTTCAGCCATTTTTTGCAATAAAGAGGTTAGTGTCAAAACTCAAACCTCCAAAGTGAAAGTGAACGAGGTAGGTGTCAGAACACCAGTCCCTAGACTTTGTGTTTTATATTGCCAAAAGTAGCTGTCCTTCTACGACCATTGGAGTTTCTTTCACACGAAATCCACCGTTCCAAAATGGTGTTACAATTCTGTATCAGTTAATTCCGCTAACACAGGATTGGAACTATTTAACGAGACAGACGATCCGGTCCAGTTTCTTCGGCCTTCTGAGTATGATTGACGTTTCTTACGGGCTTTCCACATGGTTCGGTCATGGCCATTGTTGTTCTATACTAACCAAAATTTTGTCTTTTTTTTTTAATGTGATTTACTATTGCCATCACTTATGACCACATTAGAGGAATCACCATCATCATCTCCTTTAGTCTTGCCCTTTTTCTCTTGCATCAACCGGAGACTCTTCAAGTCTTCCGTCGTCTTCGAGCAGCAACTTTGGATGTGGCTTTTCTCTTTACAATAGTAACACTCCACATTACTAAATTCTTTTGCGAGATTTCGATCTACTCCTTGAGCCACCTCCCCCTCTCTCTTAATTCCTCCCACTCTTAGACTCTCGCGCAACTAGTGCTCGATCACCATCACCCGGAGAACTTCCATCAATATGTGTCATCATCCTTTCGTTCTCTCTCAATACCGCCATAGCTTCATCTAGCGTAATCATCTTCCTACTAACAAGCAACGTCGTAATAATTGGTCAATGGGACTTAGGTAATGAAGCCAACAACAAGAGAGCTTGTTCTTGATCGGCGATTTTTTCATCTGCATTCTTCAACTGGGCCAATAGTTTGTTGAACAAATTAATGTGGTCCTACAAGATTGTACCCTCCTCCATCCTTAATTGATTCAACTCTCTTCTCAAACATTAAGATGTTAGTCAACGATTTGGAAGCATACACACTTTAGAATTTATCCATCAAAGCTTTCAGATCTATCTCACTCAAGTAATTATACTTGATCTCTGGAGCTATAGCCAACCGAATCATACTACCTTCTTCTTCATCGATGCCTACTTGGCATAATTCGAACTCTCCAGCTTGTATGCCTCCAAAGCCGCATTTAAATCTTGATGTACCAACAAGTCCTCCATAGCATTCTTCCACACCCAAAAGTTCATTTTCTCATCAAGCAAGAGAACGTCAAATTTCGAAGCACAATTTTCACCCATTCCTTCCTAAATCAAACAAGTAGTAATTTTCCCTACACAAGGATCCTCCAACCACAGCTTTGATACCACTTTGTTGGAAAAAATTACTATAACCACAACAACAATAAAAGCAAGAGAAATAAAGTATAAGAAACTAAATCAACACACAAGCAATTTACGTGAAAAAACCCCTCTCAACTAGGGAAAAAATTATAGTTCGGATCTCCACGAACTAAAATCAATCCACTATAATAATCAAGAATACAATCGGCAACCAACAACAATAATCTCAACGGCAAGTACAATTATCTTTAGGTTCTAATACAAATTAAAAACCTTAATCAATTTAGTACTCGTTGTAAACCCAAGAGATACCAACACTGAATACTTATTGATGATGACCCACGTCCTCTTGATTATCTCACTAAACAACTGCCATCTCACAATTCAAAACAAAGGAGCAGACCTCTATTTTTCTCCACCTCCATTCTAGTTTTCAGTAATACCACTCACTAGCAAGAAAAGGTAAAGGCTTTTTATCTCATCATAAATTAGTTTCTCTAATAAGCCAATAAAACAACTGCCTTAATCACCAATTGCAAGTAAAACAAAGCCCACCTTGCAATATTTCACCCAG
Source organism: Erythroxylum squamatum (assembly GCA_025629845.1). Taxonomy (NCBI): domain Eukaryota; kingdom Viridiplantae; phylum Streptophyta; class Magnoliopsida; order Malpighiales; family Erythroxylaceae; genus Erythroxylum; species Erythroxylum squamatum. The sequence goes on along the minus strand of JAOTBA010000003.1, from coordinate 5,661,902 downwards.
AACAATTTGGATGTTTTACCCCCTTTTTATTTTCTTTTTCTCTTTTTTAGTTTCATTTTATTTTAAACAACAATTAAAATAAAATTCACATAACTAGTATTTGAGATTTGGAGAGATACACAACACTAATAACAATAATTCCACTCACCTTCTACTACAATCTAAATCTATGAAGTTGATAAAAAAGTATTTATTCTAATTTATGCATTCTTAAATTAACTTAAATTTCTACCATAAAATATAATAAAAACAATAGTCACTTAAAAGTAATTATTTGTTTATAATGAGAAAAATAATTATTATTCTTCAAATAAACATTGAAAAACGTTTAATAACAAATAAAATATGTAATAAGGACAAATTATTATAATCAATTCACTCACTAAAATTGATAAAGTAGAATATAATCTTAGTATGGTGTAGTGGTCCACTATCTTAGGTTCCCCATTCATGAATTTGATACTTTCTCCAAATCTTTTTTTCCTATTCATTCATTGGACATCCAAATCTTTTTCCTATTCATTTTTTGGATATATATATAGAATTTGAAAATTTTAATTAAAAAATTAAACCAAATTCATATAATAAATTGTCTAAATACAATTTTCAATTTGAAGTTTGAAGAACAATTTTTTACTAGTTTATTTTGGAAAGAGCTTTTTCATTTCTGTGGTACCAAGTTGGCCTTATTTTCTGCTTATCATCCTCAGATTGACGGGCAAACTGAGATGGTAAACAGAACAATTGAAATGTATTTGAGGTGTTTCATTGAGGATAGACTGAAACCGTGGGCAGAGTATTGTTATAATACTTCCTATTATTCTTCACTTCATACGACTCCATTTAAAGTGGTTTATGGCAGGGAACCACCCTATTTGTTGTCTTATGTGGAAGGAATCACTAAAGTCAAGGCAATCGACCAAGTATTGAAGGAGCGAAATGACTTTTGGACTGAAGTCAGGTTGCGTTTAGTGCAAACACAGCAGTGAATGAAGCATTATCATGATACTAAGCGATGGGAGTTGTTGTTTTAGCCAGGGACTTGGGTGTGGCTTAAGCTCAGTGACGGACGTACATGGGGCCCAGTGCACTAAAATTTAAAAATTTAAATATTTTTATTATATATATATATATATATATATATATATTATAAGGATGAAGTCATTTGGGGCCAGTGGTATATTGGGCCACTAAAATTTAAAAAATTAAATATTTAGGCCCTCTTATCTTAAATTTCTGGCTCCGTCACTGCTTAAGCTCCAACCCTATCGCCAACAAAGTGTTACAAAACGCAAGTATAACAAGCTTACTCCTAAATTTTGTGGACCCTTCAAGATCTTGGCAAAAATAGGTGACGTCGCCTATCGATTAGAATTGCCTCCGGAAAGTTGTATTCATGATGTCTTCCATGTCTCTTTGTTGAAGGAGTTCAAAGGTAATCCCCCCACCTCCATTCCCTCCTTACCACCAGTGCGGGATGGAAAAATTGTGCCTCATCCACAGCACTTGGTGAAGTCACGGTGGAACAGGTGACGTCAGGATTTACTAATCCAGTGGGCAAGTTCTTCAGCTGAAGATGCCACTTGGGAGGAGTTAGGGACTTTTACACAAGCTTATCCCGACTTCGACCTTGAGGGCAAGCTCGATGTTGAGGAGGGGAGTAATAATAAGGATGCTTTTGTGGGTAGAACTTATCAAAGGAGAGGCAAGAAGTTGGGTAACGGCTGATAAGCTAGAGAAGGCTGGAAAATTTAGATAGACAGGTGAAATAATAGAAGACTAGATTAGGATAGCATTTGAATAAGGATAGTTAGCTTTTGAAGGATCCTTTTTAGTTCTTAATAGAGTTCTACTATAATAGGAATCCTAGTTAGATGGATTGTTATTTTCCTTTTCTGCCTATATAATAGCATAATTATTAATGAATAAAGGGATCGAAATTATTAAGAAAATACATTAATTACTTTTGCTATAATTTTATTCAACGACAAAGCTAGCTAACATTCAGCCAGCTAGCTAACATTCAGCCAACATCGGTTCTTCCTCGAAAGGGAAGAACACCAATAAGACAAAGAAGGTGGATTTCTTCCTTAATCTTCCGGTGACGAAATCATACAATAGAGCCCTTAGCATATTAGCCTTGCTTAGTAGGATTAGATCATTTACAAAACATAAACTTGTTTGTAAAAGCAGCATACACTTGACATGGTCCTTGAATTTTGGGGTTGAAGAGATTTTTATGTCACGTTACCGAGACTTTTATACATCTACATTTATGAAAATAAAAGTAATATATAAAATGAAATTTTATTTATCTAAATTCTGTTTTGAATTGAGGACAAAGACAAGTAGAGGATAAAGATAATAACAGGGCAATCAATGGCTTAATGTAATCTAGATACTAGAACTGCTATGTCTGACCTACTAATGTTTTGACTTTTGACATTGACACTGAAGCTGCTCGGAACAAATCATCCATGTTTCTCAGAGAAGAACCCTTGAAACCATCCTCTTCTTTCATGGCATTTTTTATCACTTCCTTCAAGTTGCAAGCTTTTCTTCTCATTTCCTTGCCTTTCTCAGTACCATCCATCACCGCCTCAATTTTCTCCTTGATGTGTTCATACCTAACCTCACCAGTCTTTCCTCTTGCAACTTCCACACAAACACCAAGCTCCTTAGCCAAGAACTTGACATTGAAGCATTGCTCAGCTGCCATGCCCCATCTAATGAGTGGCACGCCATTGTTTAGTGATTCAAGCACAGAGTTCCATCCACATTGACTCAAAAAGGCACCAGTTGACCTATGTGCCAAGATCTCCACTTGGGGTGCCCATTTATGCACTAACAAACCTGTTCTTGACTCTTTGATTCTTGCTTCAAATCCTTCTGGCAAACATTCACTGGCTTTGAATTCTGAGTTTATGTCAAAGCCAATAGGTGGCCTAACAACCCAGATAAAGTTCTTGCCACTAGCCTCTAAAGCCATAGCTAGTTGCATCATGTGTGATGGGGACATTGTATTGTTCGATCCAAACGAAACATATAGAACTGAATTCGTAGGTTTCATGTCTAACCACTCGTTGCAAAACTCTGGTGAAATCCCCACATCTTTACCTGCACGAACTCTGTTTTCTGTGGACAGTAGAACTGGGCCTACAGTCAAAGCCGGTAGGTTGAGTTTTCTCTTAAAGTACAACAAACCAAGCTGATCAAACTCCTCCACTGAGTTGAACAAAACCCCATCAGAGTCCATCCATAAAGGTAGATTCTCGTGCTGAAAAACAGACCAAGAATCGGTCCCATCAGCATCTGAGATAGTCAATGCCAACTGGGTCACATGAATTTTTGAAGCTTCTTTAAAGTCATCCAACTCAAACTCATCACAACCCGAGTTTGTTGGATCCCTGTGAGGAAGTGCTAACCAAATGGAGTAATAACATGCTAACCCAAAAGCACCAGAAACACTAAAGATTACATGAAACACACCAAGTTCCTTAGCAATAGGAGCTATCCAACCAAAGAATATGTCGGCAATAATACAAAGAGGTTTCCTACCTTGTTGTTGGTCAATGAGATCCTCGATTAAAGCTTTGAATGCTGGCCTGAGAGTAGTCGAGGCTTGGAGGAGGCGAATGATGAGAGGGTAAGGAAGAACATCGGTGTTTTCAGTGTTTGGAGGCAAGCCATGAGCAGAACTATCAAATGAGATTTCAACAAGGCGAATAGAGGAGCTTGATGGGAGAGAGGACTTGAGTTTGGTGATGTTGAGAGGAGTGCTCACAAAGGTTATGGTATACTTGTATCTCTGCTCTATCTGAACAGCCAAAGCAAGGAAAGGGATCATGTGACCCTGTGCCATGAACGGGAACATCACGACGTTCTTTTGTGCTTCAGCCATTTTCGGAAGAAAGAGAAAAGTGTGAAAACTGTGAAAGTGAACGTGGTAGGTGTCAGGCCACCGGTCCTTAGACTTTGTGTTTCATATTGCCAAAGTAGGTGTTCTTCTAAGGCCTGCGGGGCGTCTTTGACCTTCCGAGTCTGCTCAGCGTTTCTTATGGGCTTTCCACGTGGTCCGGTTAAGTTCTTTTGACTACTAAAATGAGATTAAAGAAACCTTGGAGCAAGAATATTCTAACAGAAATATTAAAGAAACCTGTCTACACGAGTTGATGATCAAGAACATTCTAACAAATTCTATAAAATTGAGTCTCAAAAACGAGTTCAATGAATCTTTTTTAAAAATATAAAATCCGACAAAAATTACTTTAAAAAAAATAAATTAGATCAATTGACAATTATTTAGATTATTTTTATTATTTTAGATAGTTACAATAGATAGAGTATAGGCTAAGTCTCCTTTTCAATCCAAAATAATAGAGTTTTGAAAAAGAAGAACTAGAATTTAAGGCTATGTTTGGTTGAAGAGTTAACAATAGAACGGGATGAAACATAACACATTTTTATCGTTTGGTTGAGGGTTTTATAATGGAATGGAACGGAATGAGATGAAAACGGAGGTTTCATATTACGTTTCATTCTATCCTAAACAGTAAAAATAAGAAACATCCGATTCGAAGGGTTTAGGATTGAACGTAAACTAATAAATACATACTACCTAATATACCCTCAATAATTTTTCTTAATATCAATTATTTCTTCTAACCCTAACCCCCTTTTCTCCAGACTCATTTATTACATCCACAAAATTTGTATATAATTAATAATATTTTTATATTATTTCTCCTTACCCCAATAATAATATTTTTATGTTATTAATAATAAATAGTATATAATTAATAATTAAATAAAAATTTTATTAATGAAAAATAGAAAATATATAAAAATATTATTCTTTAATTGTTTGTATATATTTCTATATAAATAAATTATTTCTAAATATAAATCACATATAATAGAATAAAATAAATTTTATTAAATAATTAATAATAATAATTTTATATAATGAATAATAAATTATATATAATTAATAATAACATAATAAAATTTTATTATTTTAAAATAGAAAATATATTTAAAAAATTATTTGTCACGGTTGTGACATGAACCGTAACTTTTTAATTGAATATAATTTCTGTTTTAAAATCATAGAGTTAAACCTCCTATAACAATCATTTTAATATCAGGGGTATAATAGTCATTTATTATACATTATATTCCTTTTCATTTATCTTCCAAATAACATTTAACTACATTACATTATGAACCCTTCTATCCCTATCAAACAACTTTTCACTATATTAGATTACATTTCATTATAAATTGTTTCATTCCGTTCCATTTTATTTCATTCTATTAATTGACATCCAACTAAACAGACCTTAAATAATTTGTAAGATTACTCATCTGTGATCAAAAGGTCACAGATTCAAAGAAACAAGCTATTTATAAAATACAAAGAGAAGATGTATATAATTGATGACCCTTTTTTGACTTTCGCAAAGCATGAAGCCTTGTGTATTAAAATTTGTCTTTAACATTGAAAAATAGTCTGAGGAGTCATCAACTAGGTTAAAACTTTGCCATAATAGTTTTCAGTTATAATAGATTAAGGCAGCTTAAACTAGAAACATTCACATAATTCCTACCTTCCTGTCTTCTTCCCCACTAATTCCTACCTTCCTATCTTCTTTCCCACTTACTTTTTTCCTTTTCTTGTCCTGGAAAGCATAAGAACTTGATGCTTTTTTTTTCATTTTCCTAAAAGCAATGAAAGCCTATAACTCAAGAAAGCAATCTTACAGATTCAAGTTTCCCTTCAAACGGGGGAAAGTAAAGTCCAAAAGTATCATTTTCTAGCCCTTCAAATCCTCTGGTCCCTCTACCCTGTACCAACTTTGTGTCACTCCATCTCAACCACCCATTTATGTGGGAGTGACATCTCAACCACCCATTTATGTGGGTCCCACATAAATGGGTGGTTGAGATGGAGTGGCACAGGATTAGTACAGGGTAGGGGGACCAGAGGATCACGTCCCATCTTCTAGCGGAGGGAATTCTCTTCCCAGTGGCTCATTTTCATTTAAATAAAGAAAAAATGGGTGTTATTATTCACGACCAATACTATTCTCCACAACTTGGGGAAGTAATTCAAAATCGGACCAAAAGTTAAATCAATAAGATAAGAGGTTTAAGGTTTAAAATATTCAACCGATATTATACCGTTATAAAATTAGTTAAAGATTAAATAAAATTAAAGAATAAAAAAATAGTTAAAGAAAATTATTTTTACTTATCGAAAAATGTAAAGTTTAATTAAAAATAGATTATTAAATAAAAATTAATCAATTTATTTTAATTTATAAAAATGACTAATTTATAAAAATTAACCAATTAATTTATAAATTGATAAAACAAAGGTTATTAAACTAAATCAAATCGAAAAATAAAAAATTGAATAAAAAAATTAACTAGTTCAATGTTTATATTGTAAAACTAGTCAAATTGGTTCAGTCGTGGTCAAAATCTCATCAAATTAGATAAAACCTTTGTCTAATTCTACCACAATAAATATTTTTAAAAATAAGATAATAGCTCTAAACTTATTAATCTATTTCTCCCACACACAAAAAAAGTGATAGAAAGTCCTCTTTAATTTTATGAAGTCTAAACTTTGAAATTATTCTTAATTAAAATAAATGATAATTATTTTTATAAATATTCAACTCTTATAATGACAAATTCTAAATGTAATTAATGAGTATATTAAAATGTGTCAATTTAAGAATAAGAATCTAAGACGTGGCTTGAATAATCAGCATATTAAATTGTTTCAATTTTAGAATAAGAATCTAATGCACAACTTGAACCATGAGTATTTATAATTGTGTCAATTTAAGAATAAGAATATAATATAACATCTTAAGTGTCTCTCTTCTCTTAAATGCTTTGAAGGTGGAGTCAAGCCCCTAATTCGGAATCAGATCTTCTGTTTGATTGCGGCGTTTCTTTAAGCCGTTATTCGAAATCAGATCGTCTGTTCAGTTACTGAACGGTGTTTCTATGGTATTCTCTTAAATCTCATCCATATAAACAATGGAAGTTATGATATTTTAATTCTATTCTATTAAATCTCGTCCATACATTTACTTATTCGCCCTCCTTCTCTCTGTATATATAACTTTTTCTGCATCTGTGTAATTTGAAAAGTAACCGAAGCAGGAAGAGCAGAAGAAGAAAGAAGAAACGGTTCGCGGTACAATCTGCATTGTCCGTTCCGATTCTACTCTTTTGGTCAGTTCTCTCCTTCTTCTTCGTCTACGTTATCTCTTGATTCCATCGTTGTAATTCCTGATTTCTTACTGGTATCATCGACTCTTCAGTTCACAATATCCTCAATTTCGGGACTCCCATTCTCATTCAATGTTGTTCTCAATTCCAAGAAATTCGACTTCATTACTGAACGCTAACAAGTTTTGAAATTGAACGAAAACTGAGTCGATTGATCCGGGTTGACTCATATTGAACCCTGTAAGCTAAGGCTTTCAATTATCGCGTGATTGTCTTCTGTTAATGCAGTTTCCCGATTCTACCCTCTCCAGGCTCAAGCTTGCTGCTCCAATTTCTCTGTTATTATAACCGCAGACCTTGGGGGCAAATCAGTCTCACTATTTCATTACTTTAGTCAAACGTGTGGGGCTCCGAGGATGTCGGAAAACGCAAACTGTGCCAATCAGTCGCCGTCACCAAAGCTACCCCAGAAACAAAAGCGAGATTTTCGAAAATTTTTTGAAATTTGATTGCTACTTTATTTAAGTTTTGGTTTGTAAACTCAAATGTTTACAGCTCCGTGTCCTCTTTTTTTATTCGTTTCTTTCCTTTGTTTCTTAATGGTCGTAGTGAAAGAAAATGGCCAAAACTTTTCACAACCTGACATGGATTTGTTGGTTGTTGTGGTTGTTCGCAGTTATGCAGTTGGTTTAAAAGGACAGTTGAGTTGACGCCTGAAGGAAGAACTCTCCTTGTCAGTTATTGGTCGGGCTGTCAAATTTTGGGAAGTTTGACAGCCCGACTTTCTTAGGAAATTAAATGCTGAACACTCACTGATATCGAATGCAACCTGTTTGTGTGTTTTCATCGTGATCGTGGGCTTTGTATTGTCTCAGGTTGTTTTCCTTTTTATATTGGGAGAAACAAAAGCCAACCCAATTTCATGCTCTTCATTCTTATGAATTGCTCGTATTTTGAAACTTGTTTTTACCTTTGCTGAAGGTGACATTTTCTTTCAATTTTTGGCCATCTGGGTTGTCGCCGAATTCCCTTGTATTTTATATCTCTTATGATAGATCCTCTTCTTGCGCCTCCATCATGGGTTCCCTTTCCGGAATCCTTCAACGACCTGTAGTTGCTGCTGCCATTGTTACCGTGGCTTCACTTTCTACTGACTTTTCTGATAAACGCTGGTCTCTTCAATTGTTGGACGGTTGTTCCACCTCCGGACATTCACATTCCTCATTGTCTAATTCGGTTCAAGAACCAAACTTTTCACGGGTTTCTTACATATCCGTTTCTATGCTGGCAAACTTGTCCCTTGTTACTAGAGTTAGTGTACCCGTTCCTAATGTCAACTTCCCATTTAATATAAGAAACCCCTCTTTTGGTACAATTCCTTTAGGTTGTTCTGTTGCTTATTCGCCCCTTCTAATAAATTTGTATCAGTCTGCAGAATTGGCCAAAGGACCAAAACCTATGAGATTTAAGCATAATGTCACGACCTCTTCACCAGATGTATTGTACATAAGGCATTTGCCTGATCCAAATGCTTTTGACATCACTGGCGCTTCTGATTGTTCGTCAGAAAAGTCTAGGACTGTAGTGGTTTTACTAGGATGGCTAGGATCAGAGCAGAAACATCTAAAGAAATATGCTGAGTGGTATACATCAAGAGGGTTTCATGCCATTACCTTCACTTTTCCAATGGCCGAGATTCTTAGTTACCAAGTTGGTGGGAAAGCCGAACGGGACATAGAATTGCTTGTGGAACATCTGGCTAATTGGTTGGAAGAAGAGCATCAAAAGAAATTGGTTTTCCACACTTTCAGCAACACCGGCTGGTTAACGTAAATTCCTTATCCTATCTACGTCTCTATGTATATCTATTCCTGGTGCTCAAATAATATTATCACGCTCAATACCAGGCTGCTTTTATCTATTCTTCGTATAACTGTTTTAAGCTTGTTGTGTTGTTTTGATTGTGATAATCACAGATATGGAGTTATACTGGAGAAGCTGCAGAAGCAGGATCCTTCTTTGTTCGGAAGGATCGGGGGTTGCATTGTAGATTCTGCACCAGTTGCTATTCCTGACCCTCAGGTAACCACATACTCTTTAACTGTTCAGAATGGTTAAGCAGTTCTCTATTAGATGAATATATTATGATGCCACCCAGCCATTGCCAGTGGCATCTTACATGTACTCAGGCACCATGAAATGCGCATATCTTTTTTTGGTCTTACTTTCGTTTTGCACTTAAGATGCTATTAATGGCTATCCATTGCTTGTTAACTTTTATAATATTTTTGCTTTTATCAATTTTATTTGAGTAGGTGTACTCCTTGTTCCTGTTTTCTACTTTGTTCAGGCTTTTGAGTTCTTATGGACCTTGGTTTCATTTCAGGTCTGGGCTTCAGGTTTCAGCGCTGCTTTTCTGAAAAAGAGCAGTGTTGCTACAAAGATGCATTCAAAGTCAGATGAATCCAATGCAGAACCATCACTTGGTATTAGAACAACTGTTGAACCTAAACCTGCAGTAACTGAAGCAGCTTTATTATTCATTCTTAAGATGTTCTTTGGGGTTGTTTTAAATCTTCCTTCTGTAAATAGGTATTACACTCTCACTGAAACGTCAACTCCATAACCAGACATTCTAAATCCTTCATTTCATTACTATCTTTCATGGTGCCATTGAGATCTGCTATTGTGGATCTTATCTAAAGATTAATCTTGACTCATTGCAGGAGGCTTTCTGATGTGCTAAATGTTTTATCATCAAGACAACCAAGATGTCCGCAACTGTATATTTATAGCTCTGCAGATAGAGTCATTCCTGCTGGATCCGTTGAATCATTCATAGAGGAACAGCGGAAAGCTGGACTTGAGGTCAGGGCTTGCAATTTCGTGTCCACGCCTCATGTAGATCATTTTAGAAACGACCCAAAACTGTATACTACTCAGCTCACACAGTTTCTGGAAGACTGCGTTCTTACTTGTTGCAGGAACTCTTGATTGAAACCATTTTAGCAGCCAAGTTTGACCACTTTACATTTGTCTTTTTATCTAAATATTGTACCATAGTCTTTTCATTCCCAATAGCGATGTTGAATACAGAGAGCAGAAAAAAATATTGTCAGCCATAAATGAAACGTTACATACAGACACATTCCCTAGCACCAGACACCATACATGATTATAATACATTTGTTTGTAAGATGAATCATTAGTCAATCTTAGGTTGGATTATATCTATCTGAGAACTTGCTATGGGAAACGATGCCGGGTTGAAACCGTGCATGTTGGCTGCATACCCTTATTTTCACTCGTGTTGAGATGGAAGACCGCCGCGCAGGAAGATTATGTTTCAATTGAGATAAAGTTTGCACTAGAGGACACCAATGCAAACGTCCATTTTGGTTAGATAAGAGTGGAAGAGTCGACCTAAGGAGACACGGAGGAATCGGAAGCCTAAGAACAAGAAGAACCGGAAATATAGCTTCATCCCGTCACCGAGAAAACAATGATTTTGACGCTAAGACAATGATTTTTAGAAAAAATGGAAGGGTCGTGGAATTGCAAATGAAATCACCTGTTCCATTTTTTCTCTTTAAATACATCTCATTCATATATTTACGTGCTTATATAAATATGTGGATAAAGTCAATTAGAATAGGGTTAAAATAGGAAAATCGATAAACATAAATGTATAGATAAGATGAGTTAAAACAGGGTTAAAATAATAAAATTGATACATATAAATATATGGATGAGATAGATTGAAACAGGATTGAAATAGTAAAACTGATACAAATGATCACGTCCCGCGAAATGGCGGGGACTGGAGAACGATATTGAAAAGACTGCTCTTAGAATTGACGTTCTGAATTTCTATCGTGCCTTTTACCTCAAAAACGCATAAGTATATTTCAATTATGATGGTAACGGGTAGTCCCAGGCCGGCTCAAGGCTTGATAGGGTCTGAGACAGCTGGACTTGAGCCTGAAGCAGCTGGCCCGAGTGCAGACCCAACTCGTTCGATCCGATCTAATCTTTTTATTTAATTAAGAAATAGAAAATAACACCATCTTTATATAATAGTTGTTGAACTTCGGTCAGATTGAGGTTAGGATGTCCGAGCAGCTAAATTCTCGGTCAACTCACGCTTGATCCCTTTACAGTAGGCTGTTGAGTACTATTGATTATTGTTGTTATAATGTCGCTATCTATTATAAAGACTTGCCAGCTTATGAAAAGGAACTGATCGGCTTAATCAAAGCTGTTTGTCATCGGCGGGCCTATCTGTAGGAACAATAATTCCTAACCATCACTAATCATTATAATTTGAAACTTCCGTTAGAACAACACATCATCACTATTTTAAGGTCAAGCGAGCATATGTGTATTTTTGACTATTTGTTTGTGCAATTGAGATCTACCTCTGTATGCGGATTTTTCATTTAAGCTACATAATGGGCTTTTTTGATCTGCTGCAATCGTGAGATGTATGAATTTTGATTTGAGGTTGCATGATTGAAGTTGAACCATGTTTCGTATAATACAAATGAATAGCCAGACAACAGCAACCTGCTGTTCCAATCCTTTTGGAGCAAGCATAATCCTCAACAACACTTGTAAGAACACAATCCCTAAAACAATTGTACAAAATGCTTTCAATTCTTAGCTCAAAATAATTTGAATCCTGCTGCAGTTCTTCCCTCTGTATCCTGCTCTGCAAATATGGAGAACATTGTGGTCAAAAAATTCGTCCCAAGTATTGTCCAGTGTCATAACAACTACAAATAGCCAACCAAACATCATATGTTGCCCTCACCATTAATTCTGTTAGCAAACTTGTTGGTTCCACAAGTATGTATGCTGCAAATAGAATAGAAGGTATGATTGCCATTACCTTGTTGAAATCAGCGGAACTCATCGTGGAAGCCATAGTCATCTTCGTCGTCCTCTTCACTAAAAACTGCACTATAAAATACGTATGGGTTCCCAATCATCTCCGAAAGTGATAAACGTCCATCCTGATCTGTGTCTGCCTGCAAACAATTTTAGACAATACTTTAAGCTGTTAAAGAGGTTAAATTCTGCTCAACAAAATGTATCACCCAGAGTCAGCTACTCAGCTCATAGAGAACTTTGGTTAATGAGAAAATTTGACAATAATTTTCAACTTAAAGAATATTGATGTTTAATTATCATGCAATGCAGATCAAATGCCACTTATTTCTTAATTACATGCAACTATAGACAACATGGAATTCAACTTTCAGGTGTCGGGCTCAAACGAGGATAGAGATTTCAATAAAGGGAAAGTTATTCCTCATTTTACCTTAAAGCTTAGTGGCAATCATTAAGAACCAAGCCAGACGACCAATTTAAACATCATGCTATACTGCTCATCTCCTTACAGTGAGATTGTGCAATCATGCAACCAATTAACGTCACCATAATTTAACTTTTACTACCAGGGCTGATGATAAGGACATAGGATATAATATGGCATAAAAATGGGAATGGAGCAACATAAAGATGCACCAATCCCAATAACTATTTAGATGCATATACTGTTTAGAGCAATACCACTAAGTTACAACGAAACCAAGTTTCTTAGCAAGACTATTCCTACAAATCAAGGATAGTTTGAAGATCCACAAGAATCCAAATTTATGAAGATTTCATTGGCTACAGAAGGACAATGCTGCCCTGCATAATCATTGTTCTATAACAAAGAGCGACGACCATGATGGTATCTGATGGCAGTTTTTACATTGAATACATCACTTTGCAGTTCCCCATCATGGTTTAGACTTTGAGAAAATCTGTCTCGTATATTTTCTATCCTGACATGCATATCCAGTTATTTACAATTGTAACACCTTCTATTTATCTGAATATAACTCTGCAGTAAAAAGTGTACCTGTGATATAATGTAATCCGCTTGCTGTTTTGCATAGTAACGCTCTGATGGATGAAGCTTTCCAATTATAGGTAGCAATTCTGTGTCATCCAGGTATCTGAAAAGGGCAAGGCCGCAAGGCCAAGTCAAATGTCTATCTAAATTGTAAGCTCAATAAAAAATTGACCAAATATTATTTATAAGCTCTAACAAGTACCCGTCACCATCTTTGTCTATCTCATCAAACAACACCTTAGCTGGGGCTTCCATTGGGCCATCAGACACAGAAGCATTATGGCTTTCCTCATCATAATTCTTAACCAAGTCAAAGAGTCCATGAAAAAATTCTTTGAAGTTAATCTTCCCATCTCTATCTGAATCCCTTTCCCTAAAGAGAACAATGAAATTGGCAATCAGTTATCTGAGCAGCTCAATGAATACATATTAAAATGCAAAAATATGAAGAAGGAAAAAAAAAGAAAATATAACTGAACCCAATAAAACTACAAGCAAGAAATAAGTATAGCATTGTTGTTATTTCTCTTCTTAATTTCCTCTCTTTCCAACTTAAATTTCATCTGTAACGTTTTTGGAATCATGATGATGTAGAATATTCACTAGGAAAATTCCAAATTGTGGGCTAACCCTTTTCCGCCAAAAGCAGATTTCCAAAGGTCATTCAAACAATGAAGGTAGAAAGACAGCACAAACTAAGACTAAAGTAATATATGTACCTCACTTCCTCCTTGCACAGCCATTGAAGGAGCTTGGGGTTCTTGGTGTCGGCCGGATGCAGAAAACTAAAGCAACATACAGTACAATAAGCATGATATAGTTGATCGACAGATTCAAAACAACAAACTGTTCCCTCCAGTAAATAGAGCATGATGAATTGGTAATCAAATCAAAACTCACTCATTAAACTCCTTTATATTCAAAAGGCCATCTCCATCAATATCTGATGCATTGAAATGTTCTTCTTTCCACCAGCCCATGTCATGGCCCAAAGCATTTGTATCTATGTTTCAAAGAAACAGAATCAGTTAAAGCAACCAGATTAAACATCACAATTCACTTCTTTGATACATAAACATTATATTACATGGATGCACAATAAAAACATGTATCAGGATAAAAGATGAGGATATTAAAATGAAGGAAAATAGTACAAAGAAAGAAAATGGTCTTTCAACATGTAACGTTGGTAATTTGCACATTAATACAAGATCAAATAAAAATTCCTGGCAAGTTTTTCTGGTTTGAATTTTGGCTAGAAGGTCAAGAAAACCTTTTCATTGCATCACTTATAATAATCTTCTTACAACAACAATAACAACATCTCAGTAGAAGTCCTACTGATACACGAAGTTTAGAGAGGTCCAAACATACACCATCTTACTCCTAACTTATAATAATCTCCTTATTGACCAAAAACACGATAGAGAGCTTGCCCAGATTATCAAGTAGATATTGTCAGAGGCCCATATATACCCAGATTATCACTTTTGGCATGTTGACAATCTTGAAAGCTTGACATGTTCAATAGTGTCTAATTTTCTTTCACTTAAAGTATTACTTTTCTGGCATATCCCAGCAACAAAGTATATACTGTTTCATATACAGTTGTGAAACTTACTCTAAAAGGTATGATCTCCAAGTTATAAATGCACTAGCTTCTAATCACATGATTATTTAGAAGCATATACTATCTAAGATTTTAATTTCCCCTCAAATAGAGCACACAATATTACTTCCTTAAATAGCGTTCTCTTGAAAATGTTAACTGGAAAGGAATTGTCAGCAGAAGTTTTCTACGGTTGAAAATGAAAGTCTTATGAGAGAATCAAAACATGAAAGGAATAGCATCAATGACCTGAACTCTGAGCCCAGCTGGGTGGCTCATATTCTGTGAATGAAACAAATCCATCATGATTTTTATCATGAATATCCATCTCTCTTTCAGTCCTATGCAAAACTTCCTTCAAGGCTTGGTTCCAGTGCCACTCAGTCAACTCATGCTCACTCACATAACCATCAGATGGGTCAACATCAATCTTCGGAAAAAGCAACAACAGCCTGGCATCATATGCACGTCTTGTAAATAAAATATTATCATGTGTGAAATACAATCACGTTATTTGGCTTGATCCATGGATCCATAAGTTTTGCAAGTTACCATCTTTACTTAACCATAAGGGGGCACACTAACAATCACATAGGCGAATAATCATTCACACTAAATCTATTACCGCCAATAACAAAAAGGTAGCAGCTATCACCTCCAACCTAGTGTGCAAACAAGCACATCCGCCATATACACTAACATGAAAACCCACTCCATACTATCATCAATTCTTATCCTTAAATTCATTCCCCCAAATGAATGCAGGCACGAGTAATTCACCACTGCAAATATTCATACGTGGCCATAAATACAGCAGCACAAATGACTTACAAAACCAAAATGCAAATATCAACTTTGTGCTTATGGGCTGAATTATATATTCAAGTACCAAAATCTTGCCAACAGATCATAAATGAAGTACTACAATTAGTGAACAGGATGGTAACTGAACAATCACATTTAAATAAAAACAAGTGACATTCTCAAAACCAGATACAACTACCCATATATAAGTACACCGAACTTTGTCCATAGAAGGCAACCAACCCATTACCCATCAAATAATAGAAAGGACGACCCAATTCATAAAACCTTCCAGTTCACAACATATGCGACGAGAGAGACACAAACCTATTAGTCACATTAAATTTCTCCTCATCATTCAAGTAATCCTCAGCGTCCATAAAATCCTCCCATTCATAATGAGACTCGTGATCAGGAGAGGACGAAGAGCTGTTGACGAGGAGCTCCGGGTGGGCCTGTTCAATGTACTGCCTCTCCCGTTGCTTGTCCTCGCGGCGGCGCTCGATGTCGGCGACAAGAGGGTCGAAAGGGACGGGCTTGTGGGGGCGGTGGAGAGGGTTCGGATCAGAGAAGTTGAAGGAGGAGGAGCGGAACCTGAGACGAGGGTGGAGTTTGGTGGTGGGCTTCTTGGGAGTGTGGGAAATGAGCAAGAGAACTAGAACTGCTATGGTGATGTATATGACAATGGAAGCTTTGCCCATTTTAGGATTTAACACAAACAGAGATCTAGAATAGAAACAAAGAGACCAACCATGGATTCTTTATATACAGAGAAGACTAATGTGACGTGAACAGATTGATAATGCTAAAAAAGGGCACTTTAGAAGATGAAAGGACAAGGAAAGAAGGAAGTCTTGACCTATTGGGACTGTCCCAGTTGTGAATGGGCTTAAGAAAACACGTTTTTGTTAATTATTTAATCAATATATAATTATAAATAATTTTATTATTATGGATATAATAATCATTTAATTTATTATTAGTCCTTTTCTCTTTAGTTTGTTAATTTTTCCTATGTTTTAATATAAATTGGTTTTTTCCTGTTATTAATATGTAAATTTAAATTTAAATTATCAATTAATTATAAATTAAATAATTTATATTATTATTCTTGTACTTTTTCTATTTCAATCGTGCAAAATTATAAATTTATCTATTAAACTTCTTTTTATAAATAAATAAAGTTAATAAAATAACTTTTATTTAAAATTTGAAAATAATTAAAAAAACCAACAATTTTAAAATTTCAAAACACAAAATTATGCAATATTAAAGCAGTTAATTTTGTAGGTCGATTTATTTTAATAACCCTTGTTATTAAAAAAATGATCGATTTATTAATTTCTTGATTAGTTTTTGTAAATTAACCGATTTTGATAAAATAAATATTTATTTTCATTTAAGAATATTTTTTAATTTAACTCAATTTTTTTACTAACAAAAATAATTTTTAATTTTTAATATTTTATTTTTCTAGTTTAATTTTTGATCCAATTTTTTAAATATTAATCTTTTTTATTTTTATAATAATTCTAGTTTCACTAAATTTGTACTTTTTACATGTTTGGATTGATGGGTATTGGTTCAGCCGGATTCTGGCCGAACGGTGCGTTGCCGTTTGGGTCCATTGATGGGTTACCTCCTGTGATGGTTTCCGCGTAGAATCGCCTGCAAAACAAAGGAAGGCACGTCGGGGGTAAGATCCCGATTAGCCCCTCCGACGCTCAAGTTAGTCTTTTTGTGAAGGTAGGGTTCGTAGAATGCAGAGAGAAAACTAGGCTTAAGACGGACCCCCTTGTGAAGGGAAGATGATACCTTATATAGGATTTCCTGCCAGGTTTTAGGTTTCTACGTCCCTTACGTTCGTGCATGGGAGGCTTCCTCATGCTGATGGGCTGTGAAAGTGTGGATTAGGCCCAAATCAGTCTATGGGATGAGACTGATCGATCGGCCCGTAAGATTGGACTTCGGCCCGATATATCCGACCCGACCAGGTATTTAATAGATGCTTGCCAACTTTATTATACTTGCTCACTTTCGATGGTTTTGATCTTTTCATGGTTTGAACAATAGAGAAACCGATTCTAATGATCTGAGTTTGAATCACAGTAACAAAAACCAAACTGGAGTGTTAATTTACAAAGGAACTAAGCATCAGAACTTTTTTTGGCTGGAGCTATCTCCGACATCGTTTTGCAGGAATACTTCAACCGACATCGCAGTTCTGTGACAGCAAGTTTTGCAGAAGCATTGAATGAGTTCCTGGAATCTGATGACAAATTTGGTTTCACTCTCTTTGGATCATTAAGTGGTAATCCAAGAGAAGTTTTGCTTAAATTTGTCACAAGTAGCATCAACCTTATATTGCCTATTTCGGATTGTTTATGAAAGGAAAATAAACGAAGTAAATGTAATATGTTGAAATATAAGTAAGACTTTATCCAAAATGGAAATAATAGATGACTTTGGGTATGCTGTAAGTTACTTCTTATATTATCAATCAATTTTAGGATGGAACCTTATTTAAACTTGTATATACTTAATTTATTTTGGTTCAATCTTACAAAATTTAACATGGTAACAAAGCATATTGCTCTTGGTTAGTTGTCATCACCTCAACACAATAGACTGTGTCACGTGTTGGACTTTAAATTAGCCCACACGTGAGAGGAGCGTATTAAAATATAAGTGAGAGTTTATCCCACATAGAAAGAATATATGACCTTAAGCATGCATATATGCCTAGTGAGTTGCTCTTCCTACTATTAATTAGTATTAGGATGGAACTTCATTTGAGATTGTATGTGCTCAATTTATTTGGGCCTAATCTAACAAAATTTAACAAAATACCTTATTTCAATTCTATTAAAAGTTCGGAGGAGCTTTCATAGACCATAACGAGCTCTAATTTACCAGACCTTCACGAGAACTTCTCATCGGCATGTGGTTAATGTTTTTCTATAGTTTTCTCAAAAAGTAAACTCTTTTAATGGGTCGAGAATCCGTATGCTTACGAATGATATGAGTAACTACAAGAGACCTTAACCTATTTATATAGCTTCCATATCGAGTTTCCCCATCATAGGCCCGATATGGATCCGATCCACATTAATCGAGATTTATTTTCCTCTTGGACTTTGACCTATTGATTTACATCATTTATTGGACTAAAAATTAACCGGATTAGAGCAGATTCACAGCTAAAAAAGACCGAATGAATAGTAATGAACAGACAGATTTTACGTGAAAAACTCCTAAATTAGGGTAAAAATTACAGGCGAGAAAAAGAAATTTTACTATAAAATTTAGGAGTACAACCTCTCTCTATTTTACAAAGAGAAACACTAACTCTCTCACTAAATAGGAAAAACACTCTCTAAACTTTTGTGGAGATTAATAAAAGATATTTATGGGATATTAGAAAACTGATATGGGAAGGCCTATTTATAGGCCTTCCATAAGCGTACACCCAACTGTGAATAGATTGTCCACAGCTAGCCTCCTTTTTTTTTCTTCCTACTATTTCTAACTTTGTGTAGTCGCCTGCCTTCTTTCTTGACTTTGGTACAGTCGGCAGCAACAATCTCCTACTTGAAGATTTGATTGAGAGTCAATCAGATCTTCACACTATTCTTTCTACCTTGCCGCTACATTTGCTTACGTCTCTGTCAGCCCACATAAGGATCGACACCACATAAACTTGTAATCGTTGATTGCTTTTATCATAAAATCTGTTAGGTTATCCATTGTATGAATTTTCTTCATATCCACCGTTCCTTCTTCCACTTTCTTACGAACGAAGTGATATTGAACTCAAATGTGTTTTGTCTTTGGATGAAATGTTGGATTCCTTGCAAGATACAAAGCACTTTGGTTATCACAAAACAAAATAATGTTCTCTTGTTTGCATTTGAGTTCTTCCGACATCAACTTCAACCACATTGCTTATTTACTAGCTTGTGTAGCTGCTACATATTCTGCTTTGTTGTTGACGTAGCCATAACAAAATGCAATTTTGAAACCCAACTCACGGCTCCTTTAGCTAGTGTAAACATATATCCTGTAGTGGATTTACTTTTATCAAGATTATTTGTATAATCAGCATCAACATATCATTTGACAGTAAAATCTGATCCTCCTCGTAACAGTATTCCAATGCTCTTGACCAGGATTCGTCATACATCGACTACTTACTCGCACTATATATGCAATGTTTGGTCTTATATAAATCATAGCGAACATTAAGCTTCCTACTGTTGATGCATACAATACTCGGGACATCTTCATCCTCTCTTCTTTATTGCTAGGACTCATACTTAAGGATAACTTGAAATTAACAGGAAAAGGGGTATAAATTGAATTACAATCTTACATGTTGAATCGTTGCAAGATCTTCTTCAAATAATTCTTCTGAGAAAGCCAAATCTTCCTATTATTTCTGTCTCAGTGAATTTGCATCCCTAAAATCTTGTTTGCTGGTCCCAAGTCCTTCATTTCAAATTTCCTAGCCAACTGTGCCTTCAATTCTTTGATACGATCATTATTGAGGCTTACTACCAACATGTTGTCTACATACAATAGTAAGACTATAAAATCATCTTTCTCAAACGTCTTGAAATATGCACAAGAGTCTGCATTCAGTCTGTTGTATCCAAGGCTCATGATGATGGAATCAAATCTCTTATACCAACACCTCGATACCTGCTTTAAATCATACAGAGATTTGTTTAACCTGTAAACCAAGTTCTCTTTCCCTTTTTCTTCAAAACCTTCTGGCTAGAGCATATAAATTTCTTCTTTAAGATCTCCATAAAGAAATGCAGTTTTCACATCTAACTGCTCAAGATGCAAGTCAAATGTAGCACACATCATCAAGATTACTCAAATTGTGGTGAGTCGAACCCCAAGAGAAAATATTTCATTGAAGTCAATTCCTTATTTCTGAGCTTATTCTTTTACCACCAATTTAGCACGACATCGCTCTACTTGATCATCACCACTCCGCTTAATCTTGTAATCCCATTTATTGCCAATAGACTTTCTTCCTTGTGGAAGTGATACCAGCTCCTATGTCTTATTCTTATGCAGAGCTTCAATTTCTTTATGCATTGCTGTCATCCACTAAAATGCATCTGAACTATTCATTGCTTCTTAAAGAGTTGATGGCTCTCCATCCTCAGTTAAAAGACAATATGTAATATTGCTCTCCATAATATAATCTGAGTGTTAGCTCGGTGCTCTTCTTATTTGCGTTGATCTCTGAGTATCTAAAACATCAGATTCGACTAGTTCTTGCTCCTCGTGCTCTGGTGCAGCTTCAAAAGAATCATTTTGATCAAATTCCCTTTCCCCCCTGTAATGTTGTAGTCTCTGAATTCTCTTTTGAAGTGCTAACATCTTCTGTTTGCTCTTGATCATTATCTTCCAAGAAAATAACATCTCTGTTGATGACAATCTTATGGGCAATGGGATCCCATAGGCGATACCCCTTTACTCCTTCAACATATCCCAAGAAAATACATCTTCTGGATTTTAGATCTAACTTCGTAGTTTCTTGGGCATTGAACATCACATAGATAGGACTTCCAAATATATGGAGTTTGGAATAATCCACGGGTTTACTAATCCACATCTCCATCGGTGCCTTCAACTCAACTGTAGTTGATGGAGCTCGATTCACCGTATAACAAGCAGTATTGACTGCTTCTGCCCAGAATTTCTTATCTGAGCTTGCATTTCTCAACATTGCTCTTGTTCTTTCCAACAGAGTTCTATTCATCCGCTCTGCTACTCTATTTTGTTGAGGAGTGTATGCTGTCATGAACTGCCTTTTGATGCCTTCTTGCTTACAGAATTCATCAAATTCTTTACTAGTATATTCGTCTCCATTATCTGAGCGCAAACACTTGATCTTCTTACCAGACTCGAGTTCCATTTGCGTTGTGTAAATTTTGAAAGTTGGAAACACGTCTACCTTCCTTTTGATAGGAAACACATAACATCTCCTCGAATAATCATCAATGAATGATACAAAGACATTTGCTCCTCCTAGGGACGTAACTGGTGTTTGCCATACTTCAAAGTGAATCAATTCTAGAATTTCTTTGCTTTTAAACTTTGATGTGTTGAATTTCAATCAATGCTGCTTACTCACAATGCAATGCTCACAGAAGGTTCAACACATCAAAGTTCAGATTTAATTACTAACCACATCATTCATACATTTGTGAGACCTGGAAGTAGATTCTTCTTTGCAAGTATCTTCATTCCTTGTTCTGATATATGCCTAAGCTTTTTATGCCATGCCATTGCAGATTTGTCATCTGGAATAGTCACCGCAACAATGCCTCTCCTTTTTGCAAAGTTACTCCTTTCAGCATGTATAGATTTGCAACAATCTTCTCTACTTTCATAAATATCAGCGCTCCTTTAATCACTTTCATGATCTTGTTTTGAATATCAAATCCAAAACTGAGATCATCCAGTTGTCCTACAGACAACAAAGTCTTCTTCAGGCCCTCCACATGTTGCACTTTTTCAATAATCTGATTGTCTGAGTTGTCCCATCATATATCTTTAACTTGATGGTGTCGATATCAACAATCTTCAGAGCTTGATCATTACAGTTGTACACAGATCCCTCAGAGATAGATTCATATTGATGGAACCATTCTCTTTGAGAGGTTATATGAAAAGTAGCTGCTGAATCGAGAAGTCATACATCAATAAATCTTCTCTTACCTCTAATAGTCGTTGTCGCTTTACATACCATTACACCTCCATCATCTGAAGTATTTGTCACATTTCCTTAAGGAATATAATCTTTCTTATTTAGATTCTAACAATCCTTCTTCAGGTGCCCTTTCTTGCCATAATTGTAGCACTTGAAATTATTCTTATTCTTAGATTTTGATCTACCATGACTATGACTCCCACTTGAGTCACGTTCCATTAATCTTCCTTTCGTCACCGCCAAGGCCTCCGCTTGTTGAAAATTTGCCAGCCTGTCTTCCTTACTTTTTCATCGACTCCCTTATTCCAAAATAGCGACTGTAATATTGTTGAAGACTATAGTGTCTGTGTTGTTTGTTAAATTGATGACGAGTTAATCATACGAATCTGGTAGACTTTAAAGTTGAAATTCTGCACGTTCACTTATCTATATTGTGTACCCAAATAATGTGAGTAATTGAGTATTTAAAGTATTTAAGTGTTCCGTCACTGAAGTGGATTCCGCAATGCTAAAGTGTATAGTTTCCCCTTCAGACAAATTTTTTTATGGAGTGATTTGGCCTCGTACATTTTTGTGAAATGATCACAAATCTCTTTTGCTGCCTTATTCTCCTCTATGCTTGACAACACCCCATCTGCTAGTGCCAGATGAAGATTTGCAATAGCATTCCCGTCCATCTCATTCCACTTATTATCATCTGTGAATGTTGTCGGCCTTTTGTTGATGGCTACTAAACAATTATCTTTTCTCAAGATAGCCTTCATCTTCAACTTCCACAATGAGAAATTACTCCTATTGAACTTTTCAATCTCAAATTTCGCTGTCATTGCTTCTATCACGAACATAAGTTTGGCTCCCACTATTTCATTTAAATAGTACCCGTATGTATAAATAGTACCCGTATGTATGAATAGTTTCGTATATGTGAATAGTACCATATGCGTATGTATGAATAATACCATACTCGTGAATAATACTTTATACTTGAATTACAGTAACTACACGGTTTAATGTAAAAATAAATGCATGAATAGTTATAACCTTTTGTGGTTACTGTTCACCAACTTTTACTGTGCTCACTCGAACTTCGAACAGATTACGCCAAAAAAATCATCGCAATTTTCTCAACTAGCTCTGACACCATTTATTGTAAAAATCGACCGGATTAGAGTAGGTTTGTAGCTAAATAGGACTGAAAGAATAGTAATAAACAGACAGATTTTACGTGAAAATTTTCTAAATTAGGGTAAAAATTACGGACAAGAAAAAATTCCACTATGAAATTTAGGAATACAACCTTTCTCTATTTTACAAAGAGAAACATCAACTCTCTCACTAAATAGGAAAAATACTCTTTAAACTTTTAGGGGGATTTAATAAAAGAAGATATTTATTAGATATTAGAAAACTGATATGGAAAGGCCTATTTATAGGCCTCCCATACGAGTACACCCAATTGTGGACAATCTGTCTACAACTTACCTCCTTTTTTTTGTCTTCTTACTATTTTTGACTTTGTACAGTGGTCTGCCTTCTTTCTTGAATTTGGTGGCTTGGTGCAGTCGGCAACAATACTAATAAGTTATTAAAAATCAATAAAACACAATTAATTGTTGTTTGCTATAAAAGATAGAAATAATATGGTGTGCCACTTAATTGTTAGTACACCTAATGTACCACTTAATTGTTAGTGCATCACTTAATTTGTCATGATAGTATTTTATTAGAAATTTTGCACTATAAATAGAAGGGTTAACTTGATGTAAGCAATATCATTTTTTATAAGAAGACTTCTCCTCTCCCAAATATTCTTAAGTTTTAGTTTCGGTTTTTATAACAGTCTTCTATTTTATTGTTAAAAATAAAAATAAAATAGGTCAAGCTAGGTCAAGTCCGACTTTGAGTTATTTGGACCAATCAAATCTCGGGCTGGACCTAGATTCTAGTAGAAGCTATCATATTGAGCTTGGACTTCAACAAGCTCAGCCTGACCCAGCACGACTATTACCAACCTTATTTCCCGAATCTAGTTCCCTCGAATATGACTTGTTACAACTCCTATTTGGGCATTCTTACTAACATTTAAGATAAGGGATTAATTTTCAGTTAAACTTCTTATATATTTGTCTCAAACTAAACGTCTTATATGGAAATAACTAAAAAGAGAAAGAAACTTGCATTAGTGACAAAGGTACCAACTTACTAATTTGCATCCATGAATATTTAAATAGTATAATTTCATTAAAAACTTTATATTAATATTGGCAGTTCAATAATTGTTTTACATATTGGTTGGGTTCAATTATCAAAATAGTGATTAAATGTGTCTTAAACTTAGGGTAGTTCTTAGTATTTTATAGGCCTAGAGTAAAATAAAAAAAAATCCCTATTTCTATCTTTTTTAGGCTCTTATAAAGAATAAAAAGAAGCAAAATATGAGTCTTTTGTTGTTTTTTATAAGGTCAAGAGTAAAGCCCTATTTTACTTCATTTTATTTTTTATGAAAGTAAAAATGAGTTTTATTTTACTATTTATGAGGATGGGCCCAAAGTGGGTGTCTAGGCTACCCTTACCCAGGGTCGCTTAAACTATTATCATTTTTAAATTGTTTTTAAGTACAATCATTTGTAATATATATTTTAAATAAATTAAATATGTCTTAAACATTATTCTAAACATCAAAAATCAAAGCTTAAATATTCGAAGATTCATAAATAAAAATAATAAATTAGATCAAATTTAGTTTGACCCAATTTAAAGTTAACAAATAAATTTAAATTTAAGCTCAAAATCAAAATCAAGCTTAAGGTATTTTTACTAACGAACTATAATAAATTAATCAAATCTAATGAT
>JAOTBA010000003.1:5626499-5636647 GCA_025629845.1 Erythroxylum squamatum | reverse complement strand
TCATGATAGTATTTTATTAGAAATTTTGTACTATAAATAGAAGGGTTAACTTGATGTAAGTAATACCATTTTTTTTATAAGAAGACTTCTCCTCTCTTAAATATTCTTAAGTTTTAGTTTCGAATTTTATAACATTGTTCTAATTTATGAAAAATGTCTAACCAAATTTACTGTTGATTATGTCACTGTTTCTTATCAGTACGGTACAAGTAGCGGTCAAACTAATGTTGCAGGGCTGATACTAGCTGGTTCAGCTGACTTCAAAACTGAGTTGAGTCAGTCTGACATGTTTGGTTCTCGCCTGCAAGCCAAGATATATTGAATCTTGTTGACGTTTCCTATGGTCATGGCGGGGAAAATGGTCTCAACAAAGCTATTGAGCTTTAAGCTGAGATTTTGAGGAGATATTGGAAAATTGTAGTCTCGAGTGATTTACCAACAAATCACAAGAAGGCTACCAAGGATTAGGAGGAGTTGCAGGAATCCTTCATCACCGACTTGAGTTGAGATCAGCCGATGAGCTTTGTGATAAATGAAGAAATTTACAATGATTCTGAATAAAAATCAGCTAACTTTATCCCATTTCTGGAGCATGAAAATGGGATACAAGTACTGCTCAAGAGATTTTGGACGAGTTGTATAATTCGAGTTTTTGATTTAAATGCAAGCAATCAGTGCCTGCCTCAGTATTGAATCTGTCCTAAACTTTAGCTTGATTTCAGTCCTGGTTTAGTGAAGGAGAGCATGATATGTCAGAATTGGAACAAGCTGTATCTGTATGTGATGGTGATTTGAGTGTCAGACTTACATTTATCTTTTTAGTAACTTTTTGTTTATGTTGACTGAACTGACAATAAAACCTACAATTGATATTGAGATTAGGTTCTTGAAAACTTAATCTTGTTTTGATGAAGAATGTCTCAAATTTACTAAAAGATATGCATGTCCCTTTGGATTTGCAGCACTTTCCAACGCTGAAAGTTGGTGCTGTTTTGGGTTGGGGTGTATGTTATCTTATCTAAGCTTGGCCCATATAGGCGTGTGCTTATTTTACCTAAACTTGAAGCAAATGAAATCAACTGAGATAGGTTTGAACATGTCCTTTCCTCACCCTTATCTCAAAACATAAAGACATTAAATGTAAATTAAATGTATAAAGCAAATTCAGTTATACAGGACATATGGTTGTTGTACTGAAGTACGATCCATCTTCATACATGTCTACTGTAACATATATAATAGATTATCACTAATAGAGGTAGATGATTGCGATGATTCCTCTTCATCTGTTGAAACAGAGACAACAAACTGTGCGGATGAGTTCTACTGTATCACTTATCCGGTTATCCGGTTCTTATTTTGTGTCAACAGATCTCATCCCTTGTCAAAAAGAGACTTGTGAATTTTGGCAACTTGCCATGTACAAAAGCTATTGCAACTTGGACAATGCACCTGGACTTTATCATATGGGTGACAATTTACTATATCTGGAAATTTTGTCGAATCCAGTTTGCTTAGCTCATCGTCAAAGATAAGAAGCAGAAGCCTCAGTGTCATTCATTGCATTGCATTGCATTCTTCGGTTAAAATGATCCAACAGATTCAGAAACCCAAGTGCAGCAAGACCTTGAATTCGGACAAGTTCTGTTCTTTTTGAACTACTACTTTGGTTCTTTAGGGATTATGGAGGGAGCAAAAACATATTTTTCCGGGTCTGGTTGATGAATCTTCCTATACAATAATTGCACAACTTGAGCCTGTTCGTTCTTGTGATGGTGAAAGAAGTGGGAAATCTGTTGCAAAACAAAAGCGTCCAACTTTGGATGACAACTATGACTCGTCAATTTTGAAAAGGAAATTAAAAAAAAAAAACTCAATTTGTTCGTTAAATTTAATCATAAAAATTTAAATTATTTTAATAAATTTTATTGTTAAAAATTGATTAATTAATTAGTCAATTTTAATAAATTAATAAATTTTTATAAACTAAAATAAATCAATTAATTTTTATTTAATAATATATATTTTTAAATAAAATTTTAAATTCCTAGAATCTCTTTTCAATATTTTCCTAGTCGGTTTTATGATAGTTGAAAATTTTAAATCTTAAATCTCTTGTATTGTCAGTTTAACTTTCAGTTTGATTTTTAAAACAATGATTTTTTGACATTTTTGCTATTCTAATTAAAGTAAACAAACATTTTAAGAATATTTAAATATTAAGATATTGAGTTAAGCCTCATAAATTTTAATATAAATTTAGATATGTAAAATAATTTATTTGAAATTTATTTATAAATTGTTATATGTATTTAAAAATGAGATAATTTACATATTATTATTATATACATAATCTATCAAATATGCAATAATGACTCTTACTTTCCATGTTTATTGTAAAAGAAAATTATAATTTTTGGAGTTTAACTAATATTGTCAATTAATATTTTATTCAAGGAAATTAAAAGGAAAAGTTACATATCCATGGCTCGAGTTAGGGCATGAAATAACTTGGATTAAGAAAAAAGTGAACTTGGCAAAAGCAGAATCAAAATCCCAACTTTAGGAATTGAAAGAAATTGTTAAAAATGTTAGATCGGCCCCAAAATCAGTGGCAAGTCCGTCTGCCTGCCCCAAATGATCAAAAATATATGTATGAACACTGCCATTTGACTCTGTTTTGGTCTAACAGTATCAGAAACTGAAAGGAGAAGTAAAACCCACCAATCAAAGATTCAATCTTTCCTCGACAGTTTCATTACACTGTGGATTAGCAGAAAGGAGAAAGGTTGATCATTCCCATGTGCACATTAAAAAAACTGATTTTTACACTGACAAATAACTTCTCTTTTTGTCTATTTGGATAGCGAGAAAAGGAGGAGAGAGGAAGGAAAAGGCAATTCGTTTTCTCTCTCTTAAAAAGGGACATGTTTTTTTTTTTTTTTTGGCCCTTTTCTTCTTTCTCTCTCTGGGAGTTTATTATCTTGTCAGATATTAATGGGTATTGCAGATTCCAGTGTATGGCAACTTGGGGTGAGCCTTTTTCAATCCTAGCTGTCGTTATTTGTGTGAGAAAGTAGTTGTTATCTTTGCTGTTGCTATTGCTCGTTGTTGTTGTTGTGATGGGACCAATTGACCCATCCTGCTTAGGAGACCACCTCTTTTGTTGATATTTGGCAGGATAATCCATCAACATCATCCATAATTTCTATGGCTCCCCTTGTAAATTTCGCTCACTTTTTGGCTTTTATAAACTGAGAAACCTTTTGTTTTGGGCTTATTTGGTTTCTGGTTACTCCCAATTTTTGTTTTTATTAGGGTCATATTTTTTGATTTGTGTTCTCTTTGCTTAGTTTTTTGGGTTTGTTAGCCTTTGGATATCTTAAAGCTCCAGTTTTGATAAAAAGGAAAGAGTTACAGTGGCATTGAGAAGAATATTAGAAGCAGTATTGCACTGGAAGGTTAGGTTGTTTTCACTTTCTTGCTTTTGTAGTTTGTCAAAATGTAGTGCAAGTCTTCAAAGAAAACTTTTTATGTGTTGGCTAAACTGTCAATGTCCTTATAATGCCTAGTACTACGAGTAGTTGGTAATCAGTTGCTTTATTTCTTAACAGTTACTGGATTCTGACAGTGAAAATAGAAAGGAATCTGAGATTAGAATTGTCTTAAACGTTAAACAAAAACTGGAAGTTCTTGGGTTAATGTTGTCCATACTTACGCAAAGGTTGTCTATTCCCAGGAATTGCCAAGTGGGGTTTCTAACCTCTACTGTTGGCATCCAAAAACCAAAACTCTTATTTTTTGTACGGCCTCTTACTCTAAAATTGGCAAATTAGCTTTTAAGGTGGTCTAGTTGATTTTATGATTTTTTTTTTAATCTGGGTTTCTTCTTGTTGTTGTTTCAAGAGTTTGTGTGCTACATGTACATGTATGGTAATCTCTTGTGTTTGGTTTGTTGTCAGAACAAAACAAGGAATAAAGGCTGTAAAGTTGAGATTTTTAATAACAGCGAAAGATTGTAGCTTGGTGAACCATGGTGGGCCTCGGCTGTTAAAACTGTTGCTATCAAATAGGGAAATGGTTTCACGGAGTAGTACTTGTTGGAATTTGGAAATGGAGCTGTGAAATACTGCTTTCAATTCGTGTAGGCTTCTTTGCTGGTTTTCTCCATTGTCTCTTTCATATCTCACTATCCACCCTAATTACCATTTCTCAACCATTAAATTCACCGCCATAGCATTAATTTCTGCTTTGTAATTTTATGTGGGCTTTAATTGGCCATTTATTGTTTCTCTAGATTTTCAGATATTTCTCATGGTCTGACTGAAAGTTTGTTGCTTTTTCGTTCAAATAATAGGTCAGCAATTCACAAGAATCCATCTTTTGAATAGGGGAGTAAATCACCATTTAATTTACGTACTCCACTTGGGTTTTGGTGGATTTTATTGGAAGTGATCTCTGGTTCAACTTTCTTAGCATTTTCTGGCGTCTGTTTGGTTTCTCCCCCTTGCTTACCTAGAGCCTTGGCATATCCTGCTTTTCCATAATCGGAGTCTTCACTCAGTCCAGTTTCTGGTGGTAGCAAATATAAAAGTATTTCAGATCCATTTTCCGATAATTATTTCAGAAAATCTTCAGTTTTGGGGATTGACATATAAGCCCCAGAGCACTTTTGGTAGCTCTTGTTCATACTTCTCTGGTGAGTGAAATTTCTTGGTAGTAGATTCAGACAAGGTTAGATGACTGTGGACGAAGTGGGTTGTAGTTCTATGTGGACTAGAGAGCAAGATAAGGCATTTGAGAATGCCCTTGCAACGTATCCTGAAGATGATTCTGATCGTTGGGAGAAAATTGCATCTGATGTACCAGGCAAAACTGTTGAAGAGATAAAACATCACTATGACCTTCTGGTCGAAGACATTAGCCAGATTGAATCTGGTTGTGTGCCTCTGCCTGCCTATAATGAAGAAGGTTCAACTAGCCATGCCAGTGATGAAGGAACTGGCAAGAAAGGGGGCCACTCGGGGCATCATAATGGTGACTCCAATCATGGAAATAAGGCTTCAAGGTCAGATCAGGAACGCAGAAAAGGTATTGCTTGGACAGAGGAAGAGCACAGGTAATTTATTAATTGCCGTTACTGTTTTATTGTTTGGTTGCTGTTTATTGTGTTAATTGGTGATACCTGCAAAAAAATCTGAAATTCTCAAATGGTTTTGATGACTACTTACTTTAAAGAGTAAGCTATCTTCTTTTCTGTTGTTTCTGATTTCTTGATTTTGCATTCAGTCACATCCATTATTTGAAGTTGTCGCCAGATCTTTCCTCTATCTTGAAGTTTACTTCTGGAAGTTCTAATTTTGTGAGTCCTGAGTTTAGCCAAGCCTGTGATGTGATAGATTTTTTTTCTAGCATGCTAAAACTTTTTGTTACCTTCTGCCAGATCTTCCAGTGAAATCTACTTACGATCAAAGTAATCTGTGATGGAACTGCCCCATAGATTAGGATTTGTGAAAAACATGTATCTGTTTTTCAACGGAAAAGAAAAAAGTATTATATTTTTCTTCATTTAATACATCATACATTCTCTTATAGCTTTTTGTAACAAAAATTTGTTGGCTCATTAATGTTGAAAGAAGTGTAGAAATGCCAGTTGGCCCCATCATTCTGCTGATCACTTAGCTCTGTTTTATTCTACAGATGATCTTGATTCTTTTATTGATTTGTTAGTTGGGAATATCTTTGAGAATAATTTTTTCCCTTGGCTCTGTTTCAAGAATACTTATTCCCGATGCTGACACTTGGCATTTTTGTTTTTTTCTTCGTTTTTAATCTCAAATACATGCTCATCTGATCTGTACAAGATGTACTGACAGTGTGAGGTTATGCAAGCTTGGTAACTGTATCATGAAATACTAGATTGTTTTCTCAGAAACCCAGAAGTTTGAAGAACTAGCTTCAAGAGAATAATCACAAAATATTAGTTGAATTAGGATATGGGTGTTCTTTAATATGAATGGGACATCTATGACCAATATGCTAAGTATGGTTTTTCTTTCACTAGTCTATTGATGGGACCAGACTCGGTGGTTTGTTTTTGTTTTTAATAGTTATTTCCTATCCTCCCATTTTATCTATCATAATTGTTAGAATAAATGGTTTTACGAGCTACTAATTAATGGTAACCCAACCATCAAATGGATAGATTATTGGTCCATGGTAATATTTGGTGGCTCTATGTGGGGATATGTCTTGAATACTCATATACATATCTTGAACTTGTGAATTGGTAAAACATATGCTTTATTGCATTGTTTTCCTTGGAAACTTGTATGCTTGTAAGCTATTCAAGAACCTGGAAAATCTATGGTTAAACAAGATATAATGCTGACTGTCTATGGCTCCCCCTTAAGTTCCAAACTTTTTGCTGATTATAGATTCGATGTGATTAGGACTTTCTAACTGGTTCATGTCTTTGGTCCAATAACCTCAACTTTGCCACTGGTGTTCCTTTAAATCCAGTCTGGTGTAATTTGTAAATTTTGTGTTTACTTGAACTCGGCTCCACCTACTTTATCTGATATTCATTTGTACAAGTAACAAAGATCCACTTCTCCATTATGCACCATTTCTAGGAAAATCATCAAAAAGATCTAGTAATACTAGTTAAGACTTGATTTCCTTTGATTCATCTTTTTAGGGTTTTGTTTCCATTCCATTCCAAGTTGTGCTTCTTCGTTTTAATTGCCTGGCTTTTACTACCAGTGTCTAACTCCTCTCATTCTTAATGGCACTGAACACTGAAGACTGAAGAATGAAGACAGTCAGGGAAACCTCGACTAAGACTATCCAGTCTAATTATACCAACATGCATGCCTCTACTTTTAGCGATATTGTTTTAGTTATGGAGCATGCACTTTTCTTCCTTTGGCTTTGCATAGTAACTTGGATTTAGGGTAGCCCTCCATCTCCTTCTTGTGATTCACCCTGGGCTTGATTTTGTTAATTAGAAGTTATCTGCTATTAGAATGCACGAGTGACAATCTGAAATTAGCCATTTTTACAAATTTCAAGTTCATTGAGAGCAATATGTTGCTGAAACTTTTTTTTTCTTTCTTAATTTCAAACCATCAATGTTAAAATTAAAAGGTGTGAGTCTATATTATTTTTGGAATGGAACTATCTCATCAGTGCTAAGTAATTTGATTCATAAGTTTATAAGCTGACTCATCAAACTCAGTAGTTCGAGAGATTCCAAATATATTCTTTTTTCTGGTATTGAGCACTAAAATGCTTAGTGCCTCTTGAAAGTTGGTCATTTAAATTATCCTGATATCACTCCTTTGTTTCAATGCTTATATGTTACTGTTTTATATAGTTGGTTAATTTCTGGTGGAGCATGATTTTGTGGGTGTTTGGCATTGTCTAAACTCTTGTTATGCCCTTTTTGTTTTGAGCCATCTATTTATTCTATTTCTTGGTGAAGTATATTCAGTGGTACTGTTGATACAATTTTATCATTCTAGGTACTCGTTCAAATTTCATGAATTTCATCTTCTGTGCCTAGTTAGCCATCCAGGTTGGGTTTTCTCATGGCATTTCAGGATTACAACTTGAGAAATTCCATAGGGAGATATTTTATCTGTATTTGAGACAGTTGCTTTCCTTAACTTTTGTGCAAGAAGGTTGAATGGATCTTCTCAACAACTTTAGCTATTATTATATCAGACAACACTTTTAGATGGGGACAGTTCATGTTTGGAACCATCTGAGTTCTGAAATGCGTGTGCTTTTAATTCATTGTGGTTATGTTTTGCGAAAGAAAAATGAAAGGAATCCACAAAGTAAGATTGCTGCATGTAATTATAATCCTGCAATTTGGTTTTGTTAAAGACTTCTTAGTGATGATGCCATTGGGCTACAACAAGAGTAATGTGCATGATAACTAGCCAAATAATGTCTGTAGAGTTTTGTCATGTTCTGATGCACAATTGGAATTAGTTTGGTGTTATTTCTCTGGTAGACTGTTTTCCTTTTTTGTCAAATTTCCTTATTAATGGATGAATTAAGATAAATTCAGTTTCAGGTTCTCTGTTAGGTAGGATTCAATCTCTTTTAAGGTGAAATAAATTCCGAATCCTTGCATTATTAGAATGACTAGTTGAGAAATCATAAAATTGCATGACTCTTATTTTCCTATACATTTTTGCTTGGTAGAATTGCTTTTGTACATATCCAATTCCGGAGCCTGGGGTTCGAAGTGAGGTCCTATAGACCCCTTTATTGTTATCCTTCCCTTTTAGTTTATGTTTCCTACTTTTCCCTTTTGTGATGACCAGAAGACAGATAAAAAGATTTGAGTTCTGTTGTCTTCATAGTAGAGAACGTTCCATCTGTTCCTGAATACTAATTCCCTAGAACGATGTTCTGCATCTGTCATTTATTGAATCCATGACCATTACTACATTGCCAGACCAGAAGACAGATAAAAAGATTTGAGTTTTGTTGTCTTCATAGTAGAGAACGTTCCATCTGTTCCTGAATACTAATTCCCTAGAACGAAGTTCTGCATCTGTCATTGAATGAATCCATGACCATTACTACAGTGCCAACGTTCCATCTGTTCCTGAATACTAATTCCCTAGAACGATGTTCTGCATCTGTCAGGCACTGTAGTAATGGTCATGGATTCAGTAAACTGCCTTCCTAACATTTTGTGAGAATGTGACGATCTTCATTGATACCATCATTAAAAATTGATCATCAAGTTTCCATTTTGGCAGTTCACTTCTGGGAAGTTCCATTAAAAGTTAACAATAGAGTAAATTGATCCTTTTGGGGCCCTAACAAAGTTTGTAAGACTGTTGGGGGTGTTGCTGCACCCTGGTCTTTGAAGCATCTCTTTCCCTGCACCCTCTTGTTTCATATCCATGTTTTCTTTCACGCCCTTTTCTTATTCATGTTGATAAGCTCTATTTCTATTGGTGGCATTGACCTTTATGTTCTATGGTGAACAGATTATTTCTTCTTGGGTTGGAAAAGTATGGGAAAGGAGATTGGCGAAGTATATCCAGAAACTTTGTCGTGTCAAGAACACCTACCCAAGTGGCAAGCCATGCCCAAAAGTATTTTATTCGTCTGAACTCTATGAACAAAGATAGGAGGCGTTCCAGCATTCATGATATAACCAGTGTTAACAATGGAGATATTTCAACTCCACAGGGACCGATAACTGGCCAAACAAATGGTTCTGCTGCTGGGGCTTCTTCGGGCAAAGCATCAAAACCTCAACACCCAGCCGCATCCCCAGGAGTTGGCATGTATGGTCCCCCCTCAATAGGCCAGCCAATTGGAGGTCCCCTTGTATCAGCTGTTGGCACACCTGTGAATCTTCCTGCACCAGCTCACATGGCTTATGGAGTCCGAGCTCCAATACCTGGAGCAATGCCGGGGGCAGTACCCGGAGCAGTGGTTCCTGGTGCACCAATGAACATGGGTCCTATGGCATATCCAATGCCTCCAACAACAGCTCAGAGGTAATGGTTGGTCAATTTAGCTGCAAAATGTATAGAAGGCAGAAGTTCTCTAAAGCCTGAATAAGATTCTGCTCATCTGCAAGAAAAAGTTGTCTGATACCATTGTCTGATACCAATTTCTCAAATAAGCATAGGGAGGGGAACTACGTCTACATGCATCTGTATAGCCAGTAGCTATTGAAAATGTGGGAGTAGGCCAAATTGTTAGTTTTAGAAGTAACTCAGTTCTGGTATTTATTTTATTGACCAAAGCTGTAAAGAACCTTTTTTATGTTTTTGACTAATTTGAATATGCAGTATTAAGCTGATAGATTGGTGCTGGTTTTTGCTATTTAATCACTCTTTGGTTTTGATCTCATGAAACTAGTTTATGAAGATATATTTTCTACTGTTTTATTCCTTGCTCTCTTTACGATTTAAAGACGCCAAAATAACTATGCCCTTCTAATGAGGAGTCTGGTAGAACCAGGAATACTCAGAAATAAATTTACATATATAGTAAATATATATATATATGCGTATGTGATGTTAGTATGGGGAGGGGGCTGACA
The DNA here is from genome assembly GCA_025629845.1 of Erythroxylum squamatum. NCBI lineage: Eukaryota > Viridiplantae > Streptophyta > Magnoliopsida > Malpighiales > Erythroxylaceae > Erythroxylum > Erythroxylum squamatum. The sequence goes on along the minus strand of JAOTBA010000003.1, from coordinate 5,626,560 downwards.
ACCTTATGATTGGTTGTCAGCTAACCGAATCTGTTATTCCTAACAGATTCCTAGTATAAAT
>JAOTBA010000003.1:5607790-5626399 GCA_025629845.1 Erythroxylum squamatum | reverse complement strand
CTATCTTTGTATTCGTTTTTACAGAAATCTACAGCAAACACCTATTTCGTCTTACCTGTTTTTCTGGAACCTATCAACTGGTATCAGAGCAGTTGATCCTTGGAAATGGCTGCAAAAAAAGCAGATAACCGGTTGGAAGGCATTGAGAAAGATTTGGAGCTTCTTCGGGAAGAGAGGCGAAGAGATGGGGAGGAGATCCGAAGATCGATTAGTCAAGCTCACCAAGAGTTTGAGAAGCAACTCAGTCGCTCCACTCAGGACTGGCAGAGGCGGATGGACGAACATGGCTAGGAGCTCCAAAAGATGGAGGAGGTGAATCGCGAAATGGGTGAACGCTTGCGGTCCGAAATAAGAAGTATGATGTTGTCGGTGTTGCAAACGTGGAAAAAGACTGAGGGCGGCACTGTAGAGGCCCGACCCGTTGAGCGCCCACCCGAAGAGCCACAACCCGAGCCCAGTCGAAGGAGGGAACTGGGGAAGGCTCCATTAGCACCAGAGGAGCAGTTTGAAAGTAACGATTGGCACAACGAAGCAAGCTTCCGTGTTGAACCGCCACCTGGGTTCGCACGACAAGGGGATTTCTGGCGAGACTGCCGGACCCGAAGGATTGAGATGCCCAGTTTCGGAGGCGATGACCCAGATGGATGGATCTATAGGGTTGAGCGGTTTTTCTCCGTGGGGAGGTTCACGGAAGCGGAGAAGATGGAGCTTGTAGGGATGAGTCTGGAAAAAGATGCGTTGACATGGTTCCGGTGGGTGGAGAGTCGACGACCCATCGTCGATTGGCAAGAGTGCAAGAAGCTGGTAACGCAGAAGTTTCGGCCTGCACACGAAGGTACTCAATGTCAACGTTTGCTGGCGGTGAAGCAGATCGGCACCGTGGGAGAGTATACCAGTAAATTCCTCGAGCTCGCAGCACCTCTTCCGGAGTTACCCGATGCAGTTCTGGAGAGTACCTTCATGAATGGATTGATGGAAGAAATCCGATTGGAAGTGCAGATACTGAAACCGAGGAGTCTACCTGAAATGATGGCGTTATCCCAACAAATAGAGGAAAAATTCAGGCGAATGAGTGAGCTGAGGTGGCACCGATGGGGGGCAGGCACAGGGGTGGGAAATATGGAGTCTAGAACTGACAGCATGATAGTGGAAAAAAGGAGGGAGGAGTTAGCTAATAATTGGGCCACTATGGAAACTAGGCATAAAAATATGGAAGAAGGCAGAAGTCAGAACAGGGGAGGATATAGGAGGTTGACGATGAGTGAATTGGAAGACAAAAAGACTAAGGGGCTTTGCTTTAGATGCGATGAGAAATTCAGCCCAGGCCACCGATGCAAAAAGGTAGAGCTCCAAGTTCTGGCAGTCATGGATGAAGAAACAGAACAGGAGGAGGAGTTGGAGGAGGAGACCCGCATATGAAGACATGGAAGCTAGATTTTCTGACCTTCACCTTGCGGACAAGGTGAAGCTGATGGGGGGAGTATTGGTAGAACCAGAAATACTCAGAAATAAATTTACATATATAGTAAATATATATATATATATACGTATGTGATGTTAGTACGAGGAGGGGGCTGACAACCTTATGATTGGTTGTCAGCTAATCGAATCTGTTATTCCTAACAGATTCCTAGTATAAATAAGCAAGGCACGAGAAGAGAGGGCAGGCATTTGAGTATACTGTGTGTGAGTGAGCCTAAGGTGGGAGGTTGCTGGTCCTCGAAACCAGCTTATCTTGTATTCGTTTTATAGAAATCAATAGCAACTTCTTATATTGCCTTACCTGTTTTCTGGAACCTATCAGAGTCACACAATCACTATTACAAAATAACAGGAACTGACCAACCTACTAAATCTGAAATCCCTTGAGTAATTAAAGGAGTAAAATCTGCAGGACTTAACAGATAGTTGCTAATTGTAACTTCTTTCATCTGTCAACTCTGTGAAATCATACCACTTCTTTGATAAACTAGTGCCTTGGAGAATCTATCCACTTTTTTGTTCGTAACACCACCCTCTCCCTAAGCACGGTGCTTGTCAAGCATAAACGATGGAAATATGTGGCGAAAAGAAGGAAGATCCTCCCAAGAAGCTTCCGCTGGCGACAAGCCTTTCCAGTGTACCAAAATCGGAGGTTGGTTTTTGTAGAGTCTGGAATCAAGGATGGCTTCTGGATAAGGGTGAATTTCTCCATTTGCCAAAATCGACAAGGAATGTTCTATTCATATAAATAGAAGGTGTTGCAATTGTACATAACTGGATATGCATATCAGGATATACACATTTTCTCAAAGTCTCAAGCATGATGAGGGCACTGCAAAGTGATTTATTCAATGTAAAAACTGCCATCAGATACCATCACTGTCGTTGCTCTTTGTTATAGAACAATGACTGTGCAGGACAGCATTGTCCTTCTATAGCCAATGAAATCTTCTTCATACGTTTGGATCTCATGTGGATCATAAACTATCCTTGATTCGTAGGAACAGTCTTCCTAAGACACTTAGTTTCGTTGTAACTTAGTGGGGTTCTACCAAACAGTATATGCATCTAAATAGTTATTGGGATTGGTGCATCTTGATGGTTGCTCTATTCCCATTTGTATGCCCTATTATATCCTATATGCATATCGTCAGCCCTGGTACCAAAAGTTAAAAGTCTGATAACGTTAATTGGGTCCATGATTGCACAATCTCATCACTGTAAGGAGATGAGCAGCAGAGCATGATGTTTAAATTGGTAGTCTGACTTTGTTCTTAATGATTGCCACTAAGCTTTAAGGTAAAATGCAGTTTTTAGTGAAGAGGACGAAGATGACTATGGCTTCCGTTGATTTCAGCAAAGTAATGGCTATTATACCTTCTCTTCCATTTCCAACATACATACTTGTGGAAGAACCAACAAGTTTACTAACAGAATTAACAGGGAGGGCAACATGTGGTGTTTGGTTTGCTATTTATAGTTGTTATGACACTGGACTGTACTTGGGATGAATTTTTTTTACCAGAGTTCTCCACATTTGCAGAGCAGAATACAGAGGGAAGAACTGCAGCAGGATTCAAATCATTTTGAGCTAAGAATTGAAAGCGTTTTGTACAATTGTTTTGGAGATTGTATTCTTACAAGTGTTGTTGAGGATTATGCCTGCTCCAAAAGGATTGGAACAGCAAGTTGCTGTTGTCTGGCTATACATTTGTATTGTAAGAAACATGGTTCAACTTCAATCATGCAAACCTCAAATCAAAATTCATACATCTCACGATTGCAGCAGATCAAAAAAGCCCATTCTATAGCTTTAATGAAAAATCCGCATACAGAGATAGATCCCAATTGCACAAACAAATAGTCAAAATATAAATATGCTCGCTTAAGGGTCATTTATGGTTTTGACGAAGACCCACCTTGGGTTTATCGTCGTCGTCGTCGTCATCCTTTATCTCCTCGTCGTCGTCGTCGTCGTCGTCGAATGGTGGAGAAGGATCGAGACGAGCGGCGTCTTTGGCCCACTGAATAATCTTCTCTACCTCATCTTCGTCTTCTTCTTGGAGATCAATTTTTGATTCAGTAGTAGTAACGGCTGTTGTTGGAGACGAAGAAGAAGAAGAAGGACCTTTGAGAGCAGCGAATCGAGATAAGAGATTATCTACTTCTTGTTCAGAATTAACACTAGCATCTGATTCGGCGACTACGGCGGTACTAGAAGAAGATGATGATCGATTGGCGATGGTTGGGGATGGAGATTTGAGGGCTTGGAATCGACGTTGCAGATCATCAGGCAATCCAAAGTAATCGACGCGGGACATATGAGAATCCACGGAAAGCTTCAAAACCAAATCATCCTGAGCAGCTTGAAGCAGTTGATCTACTTCCACTTCTTCCTTGGTTCTTTTTTCTCTTACTTCTCTTGTTGTCTTCTTCATCACTCACTCACTCACTCACCACCAATGTGTTTTGAGCATCTGAGTCCTCCTTCCTTTTTTATTTTATATTAGAGGGAAGAAAAAACAGTTTACAAAACTAGTAGAGGAAAACTAAGCCCTACATATCCTTTAGGAAGATAGATTGACACCCGCTGGGTATAATATCTAAATAAGTAAATCCTATCTCAAACTACGCCTCATAATTAACTAATCAGTCAACATATTTGTTACTCTCTTGATAAATATGCCAATACACCACCGTTCAATTCTGAGTAAACAGTTCGCTAATCCCTTGAACGATTGGATTGAACCACAAAAGTGTAATGTCAAATTTTGAGATGTTTGATGATGCTCTGCTCAGTGGTCCTTAGATCATTCATAAATACTTAAAGATCAGATCAACTCTCACTTCGACATGATAAGCAATCATCTATAAACTAAACAGTCTTTGGTTGGTCATTCAGAGAGCACAAAGTATCAAAGGCATTGCTACTTTTCACTGGTACAAAGTAATACAACTTTGGCGCAGAGAAATTCAAGAACTTCCAATTACTAAATCAATGAATGCTGCGCCTTAAACTGTTTGCAGCATCTCATGCTGCCGCACAAGTAATGTAACTGAATACCAGTACAAAAAGATCTCTTTATGTTGAAACTAATCGTAAAGTTGAGCCAGAAAGAATTTGTGGGGTAACTAGCAGCAAGTGCCAAGTTTGTGCGAAATTGCAAGTAACTCTTCCGGGGTTAAACTCAAATCACCCCACCGTCAACCCGAACCCAAATTTGTAGTCTTTCTTCCTATGATCTAACTGCAAAACATAGATGCAGAACTATTTATCACAATCGGTCAGAATATTCAAACTTAAAATGATGAACGAGAATGAAAAGGTAAATTAGATGGCTGTTACTACTAAAACCATGAGAGCAGAAGTTCGATAAAAAAGGTACTGCATGTTATTAGGAACTGATAACAAGAAATTCTACCAAGAGATGTGTAAAAGTAACCACTTACCTCTGCAGAAAGAATGAACATGAGGCCCATGCTCAGGCGCTCTTCCAAGAAAGCTGATACGCAGCCATTGGAGTCAATCTTACCTCTTAAACGAGCCTGAAACAATCGCAAAAAGTGAAAAAAAATTTAGTTTCGCCTAAGACTATTCTAGTGTCCTGGAATCCTAAAATGCAGAGTCTGCCAAGGTTATCGGTTACAATATGATGATCAAACACATTTATGTTTGCAACTATTAAACAATTGACTGGAAGTTTTAGGTACAAGTAGTTGGTCAAGTAAACAAACCATGTGAACAAGTAATAATGATGGAATAAAACATCATTTATCGAGATCATGATTGCCCTAGTTACCTGTCTCACCAGCAAAATAAGTATTCGCAAACATATATGACTTGCACAAAAGGGGCTGCCCTTATAACTTGCAAATAAACACATCTTTGTTAGCTTAATGAAAACTTCTGACTTGAATAGATAATTGTGATAGTACAGTAAAAGAAATAAAAGGTGATCCCTAACTGTATTTTTAGTTGCTCCCCCCATAGGATTATGTTTAAATTTTCACTAACAAAATACAAAGGAACAAAATAGAAGTGCTTCCCCATGGAATTATGTTTATATTTTCACCAACAGAAAATGCTCTCATGGTGGAAAATCTTGTTGATTCTCTTCCTTGGAATGATATGTTTTCTCTTTACTTGGGCTGCAACCCGCTGTGCTTTTTTGAAAAGATCATAATTTGCATGCAGAAAAGATTAAAGAAAGAAAACCAAAAAGTTGCAAATTAAAATTGAAAAGCATATGGAAAAAAATATAATTGCAAGACTCCTGTCTACAAATTGAACAAGCTAACCATCTACTTATGTAAAAGTTTGCAGGTAAACCCACTGAAGACACTGGTTTAAACAATTAATGGAATAACACACGTTTCTGGAATGAAGGCTTTCCTTGCAATATAAAAATCCAAAGCTAAATAGTAAGCAATAAGTGAATGATGAAACATAGATAAACCACTTTTTGAACGGACTATTTCAACTAAGAATTTTTGAAGGAACATATCTAGACCAAGTACACTGACATTGGAGATAAGAGTCTAACAGACTATTTAAGTAGAGATACATTCACCACAATATGCCAAACTTTTTCGCCAACCGATTTTCGTCGCTGAAATTGTGAATGTAAAATGCTCCCAAATTATGTTTCACATAAGACCTAAAACTTACTTGTCTTAGGATGTAATCATATCCAACGCTTGATGTGACCTCTTTTGACATGTAGTTGTACATGAAATCTGTAGCCAGTGACACCTTAATTGAACAAAATAGGATTAGAATAGAGGTTAGCTATCGCATCAGCTAGCTCAAGAAACTTCACTACCTTCTGAGAAAGCTTCTGAACATAGCTCAAAGCAACCATTCCAGTGCTAGCAACTTGCCCTGTGGCAACCTGCAGGTATCGAGTAGTTTTTAAAGTGAGGAACAAAAGATGATTGATAGAAACAAAAGATTTATTTGAGTATGAACTCCTTTCTACTGAAAGTCGTAAAATGTTTAGAGAACTTCCTTGATAAAGAGATCCTTTTGCTCTCTAACAATTATCAGTTCTAATAATCGGAACTGCAGCAAGACTTCATTGAAATATTCAAACTGATAAGTACACATAAACCTTTAGATTTTGAAAACAAGATTTTTTTCAATGCCTCTTCTGGTAAGTATTCAATGCCCTCATGGAATTGTTAAATAAGAAAAATAATGGAGCAAAATTAAAATTTTCAAAGAAACAGGAGCTTCGTAGAAGTAATAAATGATTGTACAATAATTATTTGGTTCTGGATAAGTAAAAGGATTCAAGCCACGTCAAAATACCAGCTCATCCGTCTCATACCGAGCAGCATATCCAATACCAGACTTGCGATGCTGACCAGCCCAAAATACTTCTCCACCCAAAGACACATGAGGAGTCACACTCTGCACAAGAGAGGAGTCATGAGTTATCTGATGCACTTTGCCTAAGTAATAACAACTAATAGCTATAATTACCATCTTGTATGAGAGTGAAAGAGAGAAGCAAAAGAAATAATTTCAAATGTAATGTAAATCATATTGGTAACTTGCATCGACAGTTTAAAAATCAAATGGGAGTTCTATTTCTCCACATCTGAATTAACCTCAGTCCTACACGATTAATTTCCCTAGACAAGAACATGTATATAGATACAAGTTCTCCCTCAGAACTCTGACTACGGTTGAACTTTTATTTTCATTTGTTCTGTTAAGTGGAATTCTCTGATAGACTGAAATTTCTTATAATAACTATAGAAACTCTTGTAGAATTACAAAATGAAATACTGGCAAAAGGTCCTATATTACCTGCTTACGTGTAAAACCTTGCTTATGTTGCATTCAGAATCATTTCAAGTTCAGTATGTTACTAAACAATATGTTACACAAAAACACAATCAGCAAGCCTTAACATTTTAAATTTTGCAGCTATTTTCTGAACAAATAAGAGATTTTCTAGGATTCTCAAAATTTTGATTATCTCATATATTCTGGTATTTTGATACTTCATCTTCTTAAATGTCCCCATATCTTGTAGAAATTCTCGCATACAAGGCTTAATTCTTCAAAGCATTAGAACCGCTAAATGGCTATTTTCATGTTAATCTTCTAACACTTCTTAATCCTCTTACTTCCTGTCAAAATCTTACAATCATCATTTTCATATGGTCCAAAGTGTACTCATGTAGTAACTTATCTCTAACAACAATCTAGGAATCCAATTCATTCCTCTAACTCAACTCATGGTGCATTATTTGAAGGAAGTTCAGTCAACTTTTTTGACAATGAAAACATTTATTAGACCGCCGTTGAATCTGTTTCCACATATTGGAAAATAAAGGCTTTACAATTATTTACCAAGACTAAGACATACGTCAAATCAAACTCCAAACAATTGCACTTCCTTGTTCATATTATAGATTCAAGGCCTCGTTCACATTTCTTAAATTGTCAATGAGGCTGCTTCTTATCTACTTAAACTTTTCACAAATTCGGCATTCAATGTACCAAGAAGCGTCACTTGTTTCAGATCAATATTTAATCATTTGAATTTTTCAAAGGGATAATTAAACTAGTAAAAGGTTATAATTCTCTTGGAAATGACCAGAATGTCCATTGAAAATACAGCCTGGGCTTGAATAGGACTACCTACAATCTACTTTTAAAAAAATTATTCATTCAAGTACAAAAGATAGGAATGGTAATTTCAACCTGGCCTGAACCCTTCCACGAAAATGACGTCGTGTTCGTCTGTAGATTTAAAAACCTACAAATCAAATCGTCATCGATTTTAGTAGCAGCCCGAGCAAGCTCAGGCAGGAATCCAGCTGTGTGCAATGGGTGTCGGCCAGCCCGACCCATTATCATCCCTATTGGCAAATGAATCCTAAACACACCAGTGAACATGCTACTAAGTCCCCTCTTCGATCAAGTATGTAGCAACTTTATTGAAGGAGTAACAGAGGGATTTTTACAAGTTTGTTTCTTCAATAATTAGTTTAGAGGTGAACTGTAGAAGAAAAGGATTATTCGACTACTAGACAAAATTTTAAAATGCTTTAGATCTCACCATGCTTTTGTCCCTCGTTCATAATAATTACGACCACAAAATATTACACATAAACAGCATGCCACAACAAAATATATTCTTCATAACTTTCGAGAATTGGACGGTAACATATAAGAAATTTCATGGATTAAGTCAAACATATACCTGAATATAGCTGGCTCCAAATAGAGCACCATTACCAAGTTGCAGTTGAGTCCTATAATCTTTACCCTGCTTGGTGGAAAAAAATGTAAACACAGGGCGGAAAAGAATGTCAAAAGAAAAAGCATTGCAATTACTCAATCAAATCACTGGAATTTCTAGTGGAAAGCATCGTAAGAATCTCAATAAAGAAATTACAAAAACATAATGGCATTATCATACTTTCTTAGGACCTCCAGCCATGACTCCTATCCAGAATATGTTAAGTAATCACTTTGTTACCATACCATCAATAGTAATTGTCTCTCACAAGATCATTTGTATTATTAGTTTTCATTGGCAAGTAGCAGACACGCAACATGTAAAACTCAAAAAGGAAAGATCCAAAGTCAACCAGCAGGATTAGTTGTCCTCTAAACAGTTGGAGCAATCCCAAAAACTAAAAAGACAAAATTAAGGATTGGTCATGTTCTTACAGTAGTTACACGGATACAGCACGTGTAATCACTTACCTTAAACATGACAAGCAAAACCATTGCATATCAGATTCTACCCAGATGGTAGCCCCCGTGCAATTACAATATCACTCAGAAGATATGACAAGGTTCATGCCAATCTAATTTAGAAATCAATCTTGACTTTGCATCTAGCTCTCTCTCCCTGCGCATATTTCAGCTTGCTTATTCTTACTTAACTATATAGAAGCCTTACTGCAGTTAAACAACTTCCCATGGAACAGCAAATGCCTAAGTGATTATGCATTTTCCCTCCCTCTAAGCTAGATACAGAAAGGAACTATATCAGCTTTAATATAACTTAAGCTGCTGTTAGTATGCCTCTATTTTAACAAGAGTATCATGTCAGTTACAACAATTGCATCCTCATATATGATTCTATAGTGATAAAGTACAAGTACTAGACCTTGTAATCAAAGTTGAACATGGCGTGTGACATATGAGGCTCACTGGTAAGCTGGACAGAAAGGAAGAAACAAAGCATAGCACAGTTACAAATCCATGAACAGGTTGCACCTCCTCCACCCCTTTCTTTTCTTCCGATTCATTAAAAAAATAAAACAAAAGATAAAGAAAAAAGGGGAGAACTTTTGATCAAAATGAGTATTTTATACCTGAGCATTAGCCTTCAAGGCGAGATTATCAGTCAAATCACATTTCACTCTTGCATTGACTCTCCCATCAGTCAAGACTCTCCCAAAAAGCATCAACTATCAATATCCCACCACCAATCTCACGACTTTAACTCGCCAATTATCTCAATGTGATTATCACAAAAGGAGAAATAGCTAAAACAAGCCAATGACTTCCTACCTGCGGGTCTATGAAATTAGCACCAAACTCATAGTGAGCAGTTGGGATCTTTATAGCTTCAGAAGACTGTGCAGGAATTTCTGTAGGTCCCATGAACAAGCTGATAGATGGTTGATAAAATCATCATTAACCAGAATGAATAAGAAATGAAGAGCGAAGCAAATGGCAAACGGTATTAAATAACTTGATAGGGAAAAGAAGAACTCCTTTCCTTAAACCGAAAGAAAATGAGCCAAATGCACCTGTGACTGAGTGAGAATTTCTGATTCAGGCCTTTGGTAAAATCAAAGCGCAAACCCTCAAACAGCTCTGGCTTTAAGGACACTGTGAAGTCATTCCAATAAATTCAAAATCAACACTTCAAAAGACGCAAACTTTCAACCCCAAAACTTCATCTTACACACACTTAATAAAATTAATGATAAGTAAACAAAAACAAATCAATAGAAAGACCCAACAGTATCGACACAGCTCAAGACAAGTAAACTGACACATAAAAAAACAAAGGAACATTTGATGAAACCCAAACGGGAATCACTTATTAGAACGATAAATGAGAACAAGCAGCGAAAAGGGTATTAAGAGAAACCATACTAAGCGCTTCACGGTGGAGCTCCTCATAGGGAATAGGGCAAGGAAGGTTCAAGTAGTCCACTTTATTCGGAACTTCTTTGATTTTGGTCGCCGTTGCGGTAGCTGTGTTGCCGATATTCGTCGCCATTGTAAGTTTTCGGAGTGAAAATCAAGAAATCGCCACCGCAAGGAGGCGGGTACGGGGAGCTACAGAGTCAAGGGGTGAAATAGGGAGAGCAGTTGCGTTATGTTATGTATGTGTTTTGGGGTTTTAAGAAATAAGAACCAAAACCTTAAAACCCTGGTTCGGTGGGGTCCTGTCATCAAATTTCTTAAAAATCTTTTTAAGGAAAACCAATACCTCGTGGATTTGGGTCCAGTCCCGGGCCGCTGTCAGGTTGAACTGGGGAACATCGTCTTTGTTTGTCTGCTTGGTAGAGGAAGAGGAGGAGTAATACTGGAGTACTTTGTATTTACCAAAATCAACAGTATTTGAACTTTGGGTACTGAAGTTCACGAGAGAGACCCCAATCAATGGATGTTTGTTTTAATGGCAGACTAAATCTGCTTGAGAGGGTGAACAATCTTGTACTGTGAAAATGTACCCTATCGTATCAATTCCTGATTTACTGGATGTTCTTTGCACCTACTACTTGTTATGCATCATGAATGCCTTTTCTCTTTGCATTGTGCTTCACCAACTCCTGTCCCATACTCATACTATGATCATTCTCATATTTAAGTTGGATCCAAAGTCTGTTTAATGTAAATTTATCTTATTGAATTTGTATTGGGCCGGACTCAACCTACATCTATATTTTTCATGTCTATGTTGATTGCAGCTCCTCTGCATGGATTTGCTTTCTGGTCTGATGTTGAATTTTTTTTTTTGTTTTTTTGGATACAATGAAGAAGACTAGACACTCATTCTAACTACTGCAGAAATCTGCGATACAAAAAGTTGTGCTGGTCCGGCTGCATAAGTGGCATGATTAGTGGCGGCAGTGCCTGAAGAGTCCGAGAGCGCCGCTAATGAAGCCAGCCTATCTACACACTGGTTCCCTTTTTGGTACACATGTTGGACCTTAACTTTCCACAACACAACCTACCAATGCTAACCGGGCCATCAAACAAACAATCTTCCCATTGATTGTAGTCTAGGGAGAAAAACGATAATATGAATGAGATTTTATAAGACAATTTAATAGTAAAATTTTTAAATTAACCAAATTTTTACTTTAATTTTTAACTCTTCAGTTTAATTTAGTCTGATAATTTTTATTATTAAAAATTAATTAATTTATTAATTAATCGGTCAATTTTGTAAAATAATCATATTTTATAAATCAAAATAAACTAATTAATTTATATTTAAAAGTTTTTTTTTTAATTAAACTTTAAATTTTTGATGAGTAAATATATTCTTTTTTACTCATTTTTAAATTTTTTTAATTTTATCCAGTCTTTAACTGATTTTATGACAGTTTAATACCAGTTGAATCTTTTAAATCTTAAATCTCTTGACTTGCCGGTTTAACTTTAAATCTAATTTTTAAAACATCCCTAAAAATTCTATTTATTTCATTTAGGTGATAAATTCCGCATGTAGATACAATCCCTATATACTATCCGCACGTAGATGATAAATTCTGCAATATCCGTGTACTTTCCTGAGTATTAAAAATGAATAAGCCATCCTAAGATTAAGTAATAATGCCGGCCGTTGATGGGAATGGATAATGAATTTATTTTTTTTTTGGTCGAAGAATGGATAATGAATTGACCTGTACTGGATGTGGATGGATTTTCTGTTCATGGAGCAACTGCAATTCCCAAAAATCACAGAAATTCATATAATCAGGTGTGAAGGTGACGGTGGAAAAGTTGACAGAACTCACCCATAATGCTTCTTTGCAGAACCATACAGAGTCTTCTCATAATAAACTTCATACGAATATCTTATTAAGGAATCTCAGTCTTTCTGTGCTCACTTGTAGTCTGACCATCTTTTGCAGTCTTCAATATGCTTTTACAGTCCATTTGAGGTTGAGTAAGATCAGCTGTTCGAAGGGCTCGGTAACTCTCATCACAAAGCAAAGAAAACCATCCATTTATACACTTCTAAGAATTGCTCTTTAAGTTGACACGAGGATCCTGATTTCGAGAGTGAAATAAAATTTCGTGCCTTAGCCTTACGAGTCATGATGTGATTGACTCAATCTCCGGCAAGCTTTCTAGCAAAGCAAGCACTGCATGTTAATACAACAGAAGTATTGCGACCCTACGAGCGAGTTCAAGCCAGGCTCAGCCTAAGCGTTGGTTAAGAAATTCCAACTCAACCTCAAACGTTTGTAAGTCTTGAGAAATTCTGAAAGACTCGAAATCAAGACTAGAACTGGAGACTCTCAAGGACCCCTCGGACCACTTGCAGAATAATATGTTATGCTTCAGAGAAAAACAGATAACAAATAAGCAAATTATTAAAAAAAGTTGAGTTAATATTTTTATAAATGTAGAAACTTTGACAATAGATGTTTTGTTAGTTGTAGTTTATAAGTATTTATCCATTTTATGTAAGGAAAACTGTTTAAATAATTAGACTAAATTTTAATTTAATATTAATACTTTAATATTTAAAAAAAAATTGAAAATTGAAAATTAATTTTAATTTTAATTTTGAATTTGAATTTGAATTTTAATTTTGAATTCTAATTTTAATTTCCCCTTTTATTTATTTATCTATCGGAAAGAGTCTCTAATAATTGAAAATAAGGTTACATACTACTGAACCTCCCTAAACTTTACATCTCAGCAAAATTTCTATCGGAATGTTATTGTTGTTATTGTCGTCTTAACTTAAAACATCTATTATTAAATAAGCTTATGGTTTTATGAATAGAAAAAGGCACATTATATGATAACTAAATATTGAAACTTTGTATACAATACTTTATTAATTAAACAAAAGTTAATTTCACATGCATACACACAAACATGATGGACTAATAAGATCTCTTCTTCTATCTAGACACCACAAAAGAAAGTGGTTGCTTCTGTTTCTTTTGATTTCTGTGTATATCACTTCTTAGGACATTGAAAGTGATAGGGTTCATCTCCACTCAGACCTCTCCTGCATGCATGTTTATCAACCTTCCTTTAATTATTCACAAGCCCAGCAAAGGACCACTACAAAGTGTTTGTGACAATATTGCTACATGATCTAAGATATATACATATCGAGTAACTGTTAAACTTATTTCTTTGTGTCCGGAAGATCACATGTTCAAGTTACGAAAATAGCCTATAATATGCTATTAGATTAATAAGTTACTTAATGAGCATCGATCTTACTATGCTTTCGTGGGTGCATAGCTGAAGATTAACTCATGCATATACATTGTATTTACACGTAATGAGCTCCATTCTTTATGTATATGTGCATGCGTGATAGAATTAAATTAATAAGAATATGGAAAAGTAGAAAGAAATAGTTAAAAAGTCGGTGATTAAAAAAGAGATATACTTTTAGGTGGTAATAATGGCTCAATTATTGCCTAAGTGCGTATCTCTTTTTCACTTCCAACTCTGATTTTCTATTCTGTTTGTGACATTCCCACCATAGTTGTTTCTTAATTTTCTATGCTATCGTGTTCTTGGTTGGTCTTTGTCGTATTTAGGAACCAGAAACGAGTTCTTCTTCTTAATCTCGTAATATATATATGTGTTCAGAATTCTGAATTATGTATGAGATATGCTTTTCATTCACAATAATTACATGCATATATAGCTAGGTTAGTTTTTTGGTAAATAGAGATTTTATATAAAATTAAGAAGCTATTACACAAGTTGGTAACATAATTACTCCAAATATATCGTCTAATACGAAACAATCTTTCAATTACTTAAGAATAAGGCTGTATATTACTGAATTTTCCAAGATTTTACGTTTCACTGAAATTTTTACTGAATTGTTATTGTTGTTGTTGTATATTGTCTAATACTAATTTGCGTTCTCCGATGAATAATAGAACAATTCTTATGTTTATTTTGTATCGAGACGAGTAAATGATCGATCAAATTCGAATCTTTTCAATAAATGAGGGTTTTAAGGATCTAGCTAAGGACAAGAAGAAAATAGATATAGATACTTGTTAAGATTTTAAAACAATTAATATACATGTCGATTTACCTGAGACAATCATTTTACTTTCAAAGAACAAAGATACGAATTATTGAATTTTTCTACATCCCATATTTCAGTGAAAATTTTCACTGAAAGTTGTTGTTGTTATAAGAAATTATTTCATTGATTAATTTAAATTAAAAATTAAATTATTTTAATAAATGACCTTATGTTATGTCTTAAAATTAATTTTATTATATTATCATGGTAATAAAAACATATATTTTTAATTATTGTTTACTTATAATAATTTATAGCAATTTTACTTATAGCTCTAAATTTAACCATATTTAACTTAATACGATTATCAAATACTTGATTAGAGTTCTAATCATTGAACAATAATTACAAATACAGTCTTAATCGTCTACAGTACCTAAAAGCATGCCTTCCTTAACGTGTCCTTATATCGTTGGATTGCTGCTCAAATAAATCTTTCTTAGTTGATTTGATTGTGGTAGAGTTCTGCCAAAACGATGAGCTCAGCCGCCATTAATGGAGTTATCTTTGCTCTTAAACAAACCTTCCACTACTCAATTATGATCAACAAAAGGTGATGATAACGTACGAGTCTTATTTTATTGACACTGATTTTGAATCAAACTTATGATCCAGCAACAGAAGACACATTGCTTTACTATGACATAAAATGTATAGTTCTAAGAAGTATATTTTGCAAGCAAAATTATACTCAGCGTCCCATATATACATACTCCGCGATGCCTTAAAATTCATTCTATGTTTGTGTTTAGTCCTTATCTGAAAGGAACCAGACAAGTGACTCGAAAGTTGTAACAAGAACCTTGCACATACTCTTTTCCTCTCATTCTCAGGCAGTTCTTCTTTGGTTGCCCCACCACATATGCGGTTGTGTACTCACCTTTTTGTATGCCTGCCTATTGTCTTTCGGGATGAGCCCTGACGAAGACTTTGAGGTTGAGAGTGAAGACACTCACGCATGACATACCACAGTATTGTTGCATATTAGGGACAGATCTAGAGGTGAACCTCATTGGATGCATGTTCTCTGCCATTATTGATTCATGCACTGTTGTTGGTCCAATCCCAATATATGAACTCAACTTGCATTTGCCTGCAATCCTTCTTCACGCGTGAACCTTGCCGATTTCTATGCACTATGGCCCTCAAACTCTACATGTGAAAATGACAAATCGGATCATTACCATAATTTACTGTATAACTCAAATTTATATCAATGTAATCCAGCAGTTTGCAACCTTAATCAAAGAGAAACCAGTGACCTATACATAAAATCTTTTAAATCGGACGCAGCGCTCTTTATCTTATTTCCATGAGGCTTTAGGCAGACAGCGGGCCATTTCAAGGGCAACGTTTGGTCTGGGTCCACGATTCTGTCCTCTTCTGTAACGAAAAGCTGGACACTACAGCAGCAGGTGCCAAGTTGAGATAAACAAATCAGTTTTGGTAACCAAAAACCCTAATTTAAAGTGCTCTCTCCATTGGGTTATGCTTAAAAGCTAAAACCATATTTGATGAGCAGCAAATTGGCAAAACAAGGTTATCAGACATAAACTTTCTAAATTCTAATAATCGCACTTTTGGCTTGGCTGCCGTGGAAAACAAGGTTAGTTGAGATTAGTGACTTCTCCAATTTCCAAGCTTTTGGACGTGCATGTAATTAAAAACTTCTTTAAGATGAACAATAAACAACTGATCAGAGCTATGAACTTTTGATCAAAAAGGCTATGCCCTGCGAAGGGTTAGTCTTACCAACTATCTCAAGGCAATGTATGCATGCTGCTGATTGTGAAAAACAATGGATGGCAGGAGTTAGTACTAAATTTATATAATAATTCTCAAAACCTTTTCTATTGGATGCTTTAAAAAGGCTAAATGTTATTAAATTAGCAACAAATTAATTAGTGCGCTTCTTTTTAAAAAATTCTCTTTTTGGTACATTCCTAGCTTGTCATCACTTGTGAAGCTTCCAGTGAACTCATCGGACCTAATACCAGCGACAGAGGAAGAGCGTTGCGGCTGACTTTGTCTTTAACTAGGAGGAGTCTCTGTACAACAATCCTCGAAAGAGAAAATATCATAGTGCTTCATGGAGGCACCAACTTGCCCATGCCCAAACATAAGTATAGAATACAGAAGCCTGCGCGGGTAGCTCAGTTGGTTATTAGGAAGGAAAGTGAGTCCAAGGTCTCGGGTTCGAGTCTCTGCAGCGGCAGTGTGGGAGTTCATCCAATGTGGTGACTCCTTGTGCGCACCGAGCACTGGGTCGCATTTCTGAGAAGCTGGCTGGGATCAGACCGTGATTTACCTCCCTCACACAATGTCGGGCCGAAGTGTGGGGGCGCCTAGGGTGGGCGTTCCACCTTTTGAGTCCAAAGTATAGAATACAGAAAAGAAACTAAAAGCAAAAAGTGAGGCTCCAAAGAGAGATTTTAGATGTTTTGTTAATTTTACGGCGGAATGATTGGTCAAATTTCACTAGAAAAACCTTATTATAGTTTTAATCAATGTTTTAAAAACCGAGCTTAAAGTTAATACGATAAAATAAAAAGTTTAAGGTTAAAAGTTTCAATCGGTATTAGATTGTCATAAAATTAGTGAAAGATTGAATATAATTAAAGAGTTTGAAATATGATTAAAAGAGATTATCTTTGTATCGAAGAATTTGAAATTTAATTTAAAAAGATATTGTTAAATAAAAATTGATTGATTGATTTTGATTTATAAGAACTTATTAGTTAATAAAAATTGATTGATTAATTAATAAATTAATTCATTTTTTAAAATTAGAATTAATAAAGTAAATTGAAAATTAAAAACTAAAATAAATAACTGATCGGTTCAATATTTTTATGTTTGAACGAACATACCAAATTGGTTGAGTTTTTTAATCATTGATTTTAATCCAACAAAACCACATTATGATTATATTATTTTGGTTCTAGTCAAGTTTGCTTGGCAAATTATTTTATCATTCACAATTATCATAATTAATTATTCAGGTAAATTAGTTTTTATAAGCGCAACATTTTTCTGATTTCTTTTAATATTACAGAACCTGCAAATATTTATTTGATAAAATTAGGATAATTTCACTTCTAAGAGAGATCAGGGTTAGAGAAAAAATAATGCATATTCAACCGGCATTCTTGTACAAAAGTAGTGCAGATATTTTAGATAATGAGTGTCAATTTTGCGTCAGATAATCTCATTTATATATTTTTTTCAGTCTCACATATTTGTATAAATAAGATTGTCTGGAACAGACATTACAAGAAAAATAGAGTTTAGCGACGAAAATTATTGACGGAATTTGTACATATTCCGTTGGTAAGCATAGTTAGCGACGAAATTTCCCGACGGATAAAGGCGTCGGAGAAACGGCTGTCGGTAAATTTACCGACAGAAATATTTTCCATTGGTAAATTTATCGACGGTTATTCTGTTCGGTAGGTAAATTTTTCTGTCAGAAAATTACCAACGAAAAAAAATGTCGTCGGTAACTTTACATGCAAAATGTTTAGTTTCTGTAGGACCTAGGCCTCTCGGGCCTCGCGTCTTCAAGGTCTCGGCCTCCCGCCCACCCTCTTGTAGATATTAGCCGCTTTAGGCCTCGGCCTCTAAGGCATCGCACCCTCACGGTTTTGTTTTTGCACATGATTTCTCAGGAGGTCACCCATCCTAATACTACTCTGATCCTAGCACGTTTAACTTCGGAGTTCTGATTAGATCGGTGCGTTAGGGCATGAGAAACGCGTCTACAAGTTTTCCGTTTCCACACCCTTATAAGGCATGCTTCGTTCTCCTCTTACCGGCCGTTATTCTT